>LR738546.1:29645000-30147500 GCA_902685375.1 Neostethus bicornis
AGCAGACACGTTAGCCCAAGCATCTACAATCCACTGGCAAACTGTGGCGTAACTCGCCCGGCGCAGCTGATTGCCATCAGTTTAAACTGAGCTTCATAAGCGTGTCTCTTTTCCATTTTCAGTGTTTTAAAAACAGCAATGTTCTGCATAAAGCACACACCTGTTCTTTTAGACATAATCCACACACACACTTCACCCTTTAACATTCTCATGTTTTCAACTGCGTCCGCCTGATGGTTCTCTAATACGTCCGCAAATCACAAATCAGATAGGGCGCACCGCTCATTTCGAAGAAAATTTGAGACTTTTAGGTGCGCCTTATGGCCGTGAAATTACGGTAGTCCTTGTAAACCTGTCTCCATAGTGATGTAGTCCTTGTAAACCTGTCTCCATAGTGATGTAGTTCTTGTAAACCTGTCTCCATGGTGATGTAGTCCTTGTAAACCTGTCTCCATGGTGATGTAGTTCCTGTAAACCTGTCTCCATGGTGATGTAGTCCTTGTAAACCTGTCTCCATGGTGATGTAGTTCTTGTAAACCTGTCTCCATGGTGATGTAGTTCTTGTAAACCTGTCTCCATGGTGATGTAGTCCTTGTAAACCTGTCTCCATGGTGATGTAGTTCCTGTAAACCTGTCTCCATAGTGATGTAGTCCATGTAAACCTGTCTCCATAGTGATGTAGTCCTTGTAAACCTGTCTCCATAGTGATGTAGTCCTTGTAAACCTGTCTCCATAGTGATGTAGTTCTTGTAAACCTGTCTCCATGGTGATGTAGTCCTTGTAAACCTGTCTCCATGGTGATGTAGTTCCTGTAAACCTGTCTCCATGGTGATGTAGTCCTTGTAAACCTGTCTCCATGGTGATGTAGTTCTTGTAAACCTGTCTCCATGGTGATGTAGTTCTTGTAAACCTGTCTCCATGGTGATGTAGTCCTTGTAAACCTGTCTCCATGGTGATGTAGTTCCTGTAAACCTGTCTCCATAGTGATGTAGTCCATGTAAACCTGTCTCCATAGTGATGTAGTCCTTGTAAACCTGTCTCCATAGTGATGTAGTCCATGTAAACTTGTCTCCATAGTGATGTAGTCCATGTAAACCTGTCTCCATAGTGATGTAGTTCTTGTAAACCTGTCTCCATAGTGATGTAGTCCCTGTAAACCTGTCTCCATGGTGATGTAGTCCCTGTAAACCTGTCTCCATGGTGATGTAGTCCTTGTAAACCTGTCTCCATAGTGATGTAGTTCTTGTAAACCTGTCTCCATAGTGATGTAGTTCTTGTAAACCTGTTTCCATTGTGATGTAGTCCCTGTAAACCTGTCTCCATAGTGATGTAGTTCCTGTAAACCTGTGTCCATAGTGATGTAGTTCCTGTAAACTTGTCTCCATAGTGATGTAGTCCTTGTAAACCTGTCTCCATGGTGATGTAGTCCTTGTAAACCTGTCTCCATGGTGATGTAGTCCTTTTAAACCTGTCTCCATAGTGATGTAGTACCTGTAAACCTGTCGCCATGGTGATGTAGTTCTTGTAAACCTGTCTCCATAGTGATGTAGTCCTTGTAAACCTGTCTCCATAGTGATGTAGTTCTTGTAAACCTGTCTCCATAGTGATGTAGTTCTTGTAAACCTGTCTCCATGGTGATGTAGTCCTTGTAAACCTGTCTCCATAGTGATGTAGTCCTTGTAAACCTGTCTCCATAGTGATGTAGTTCTTGTAAACCTGTCTCCATAGTGATGTAGTACCTGTAAACCTGTCTCCATGGTGATGTAGTTCTTGTAAACCTGTCTCCATAGTGATGTAGTCCTTGTAAACCTGTCTCCATAGTGATGTAGTTCTTGTAAACCTGTCTCCATAGTGATGTAGTTCTTGTAAACCTGTCTCCATAGTGATGTAGTTCTTGTAAACCTGTTTCCATTGTGATGTAGTCCCTGTAAACCTGTCTCCATAGTGATGTAGTTCCTGTAAACCTGTGTCCATAGTGATGTAGTTCCTGTAAACTTGTCTCCATAGTGATGTAGTCCTTGTAAACCTGTCTCCATGGTGATGTAGTCCTTGTAAACCTGTCTCCATGGTGATGTAGTCCTTTTAAACCTGTCTCCATAGTGATGTAGTACCTGTAAACCTGTCGCCATGGTGATGTAGTTCTTGTAAACCTGTCTCCATAGTGATGTAGTCCTTGTAAACCTGTCTCCATAGTGATGTAGTTCTTGTAAACCTGTCTCCATAGTGATGTAGTTCTTGTAAACCTGTCTCCATGGTGATGTAGTCCTTGTAAACCTGTCTCCATAGTGATGTAGTCCTTGTAAACCTGTCTCCATAGTGATGTAGTTCTTGTAAACCTGTCTCCATAGTGATGTAGTACCTGTAAACCTGTCTCCATGGTGATGTAGTTCTTGTAAACCTGTCTCCATAGTGATGTAGTCCTTGTAAACCTGTCTCCATAGTGATGTAGTTCTTGTAAACCTGTCTCCATAGTGATGTAGTCCCTGTAAACCTGTCTCCATGGTGATGTAGTCCTTGTAAACCTGTCTCCATAGTGATGTAGTTCTTGTAAACCTGTCTCCATAGTGATGTAGTTCTTGTAAACCTGTTTCCATTGTGATGTAGTCCCTGTAAACCTGTCTACATAGTGATGTAGTTCCTGTAAACCTGTGTCCATAGTGATGTAGTTCCTGTAAACTTGTCTCCATAGTGATGTAGTCCTTTTAAACCTGTCTCCATAGTGATGTAGTACCTGTAAACCTGTCTCCATGGTGATGTAGTTCTTGTAAACCTGTCTCCATAGTGATGTAGTCCTTGTAAACCTGTCTCCATAGTGATGTAGTTCTTGTAAACCTGTCTCCATAGTGATGTAGTTCTTGTAAACCTGTCTCCATAGTGATGTAGTTCTTGTAAACCTGTCTCCATGGTGATGTAGTCCTTGTAAACCTGTCTCCATAGTGATGTAGTTCTTGTAAACCTGTCTCCATAGTGATGTAGTCCCTGTAAACCTGTCTCCATAGTGATGTAGTCCTATAAACCTGTCTCCATGGTGATGTAGTTCTTGTAAATTTAAAGTGAGGGGATGTCCCAATAGGTGCACCCCTTCTAGAGTCAAAGGTTTCTGTCCAGACACAAAGCAGACCACATCGCTAGCCAACGTATTAATGCCACCCTTTCCCGAGATGTTGGAAAATCCACCCTTAAATCCAGATAAAAATTCTGAAGGTATCGATGTCTAACCTGTGCTTTTCATCTGCAGTCATGGCTACAACTTCATCGTGACGCTGCCCGTTGGAGCGTCGAACATTGACGTCCGTCAGCGTGGCTACCGAGGGATGGTGAGTGACGAGAACTACCTGGCCGTGAAGAACGACAATGGAAAGTACCTGCTGAACGGGAACTACGTGGTGTCGGCCGTGGAGCGGGACCTGCTGGTTAAAGGCAGTCTGCTGCGATACAGTGGCACCTCTACGTCTGTGGAGATCCTACAGGCTACCAGACCTCTACAGGAAGCCCTCACCGTGGAGGTGCTGTCTGTGGGTAAAATGACTCCTCCCAGGGTGCGGTACTCCTTCTACATATCCAAGGAGAGTAAGGAGGAGAAGACGCTTCGAAAAGAGGAAAAAAGCCACAAAGCGTTGAACAGTGTTTTATCTGACAACAACAAGGTAGAAAATCGACAGGACGTGATGGGGAAGGAGGCTGTGAGTCACTGGGTGACGGGAGGATGGAGTTCATGCCCGGTGACCTGTGGGAATGGTCTGCAGAAGAGGCTGGTGCAGTGCCAGAGCGTGGAGGGACGTCCCGCTACAGATTGTGACCATAATGATCGACCCGAGGCGGTGAGGGATTGTGGAGATCCGTGTCCCGTTTGGGACGTGGGAACCTGGTCTCAGTGCTCCAAGTCATGTGGGAGGGGATTTAAAAGGCGGCCGGTACGCTGCGTGACGGACAACGGTCTTCATTTACCCAGAGATCACTGCACTGGAAGGAGGAAGCCTCAAGAACTGGACCTGTGCAACCTGACTCCTTGTTAGACCAGAACGGACTCTGATCTGATGGGTCTGCTGCTCCTCTGTCTGTTGGTTTAAGAGGAGAGATTCATCAAAGTGTTTGTGGTTAGTCTACCTCTTTAAGACGTGGGATACGTATCATCCAACATGATCCAGAGTAAGTCCTGCATGTCTGCAGTAAACAAAAGCAGATGGGACCGCTGTGATTTCATGAAGCTGTTTTTTAATCTGCTCCTTTGGGGCCTCTTCAGCCTGCAGATGAGCATTGGGACGTGGTCCATGAAAAACGTGGACAAACGAGGTGAAGACCTGACGATCCCACGTCCAACATTAGCCGGTGAAAGTGGGCTGGATGAGAAAGATAAGGAAGGAGAAGGAAATTTATGAGGTTCAGCCTCGACACATCTGTGATTCTCCTCGTTTTACTGAGGAACTGAACAAAATGTGAAACACATTACTGTATCTGTCACATTCTGGACCGATTGGTCCTCACAGGATGTTTTATTTCATTTGTTTAAGTCGCAGAAAAAGGAACTAAACTTGCATTTTGTATCAAAATTAGCTTTAAATTCACCAAAAAAACTATTATTAAAATGTCTAAATTTGATCAAATATAAAAGATGTATTTAGTTTGTGACGTTTTTCAGATGAATCGTAACGACATGTCGTTTTAATCCCTTCCAAACGTCATCGGTATAAAGTTCAGACAAACCCTTACTTCAAGGAGGCTAAACACAACGAAGTCAAAGAGCCGAGACGATCAGGACAAGAATTAATCATCCCGTTTATTTTTTATTCCATGAAGAACTTCAGTCTTTAATTTTTAAGTAAACAATCAAAGTTGTTCTTGGAGTTTTTTTATGAGCTCGTTTGAGTTGTTTCCTGTTTTATTAGTTTCATCTAAAATCTAACAGACTCAAAGTTGGGCCCCTCCCTCTGAAAGAACAGATTGTTCTTTGTAAACACGAATCACTCTGAATGATCTGTTTCTTTTCACCCACATGTCAACGAGGATGTTTCAGTTTGAAAACACAGAAAAACATCAAACATCGGAGCCAAACTTGTAAATGTAAAGATATTTGCGACACAAAATGGGATGGCGGCACGGTGGCGCAGTTGGGTCGCAGCTAGAAGGTCATGGGTTCAGGTCCCGGGTGGGGACGAGGCTTAGAACACTGCCCTTTCTGTGTGGAGTTTGCATGTTCTCCCTGTGTCTGCGTGGGGGTACTCCGGTTTCCTCCCACCCTCCAAAGACATGCATGCTAGGTTGATTGGCCGGTGCCAAAATTGTCCCTAGGAATAAATGAGTGTGTGTGTGGATGGTTGCATGTGTGTGGCCTCGCGACAGGCTGGCGACCTGTTCGGGGTGTACCCTGCCCTTCACCGTGACTAAGCCAGGATGAGCTCTGTCACCCCCCGCAACCCAGTAAGGGATAGACGGATAAGAAGGTGACTGACTGACAAAATTAGGTACTAAAAAAATAATGCATTAGATATTGGTGATGGGGGGCGGCCTGTTTGTTAAATAGTGAGTCAAGTGTTTGGAATTAACAGAAAACTGGGAAAATTCGTCTTTCAGTTCAGTGAAAAGCACAAAGAAGTCATTTAACATGGTTAAATGATAAATAAATTAATGAATTACTCTATTCATCCCTCACCGGGGAAATTTGTGTGCTGCACTCCTTACACCGCAGCAGGCTGCCCTTCAACGGCGCCAATGGTGGGACGCAAACCCACAAACTTCCGGTCCGTGCGGGAACGCTCCAACCACCGAGTTGCCGCCTCCACTTTAAAGGTTATTAAAATGCATTTTGATTTATTTTACAAAAGTCATCATAAATTTTTTTTTTTTTTTTTTTTGCATAATCGATCAAACATTAACACAACCAGATTGAACACGTTGAGCTCAGTGGGATCTTTGTAGGATGTGCTTCATGTAGCCACGGGAAAACCTCGAGGTCTTCTTCTTTCATCATTTCCCTTCAGGGGGCGCCACAGCAAGTCAGGTTCTTCCATCTAACCCTATCTGCTGCATCCTCTTCAGTCACTCCAACTGTCTTCATGTCTTCCTTCACTGTATCCATGAACCTCCTCTTTGGTCTTCCTCTAGTCCTCTTTCCTGGTGGTTCCAAACCCAGCATCCTTCTTCTGATGTACTCTCTCTCTCTCCTCTGCACATGTCTAAACCATCTCAGTCTGACCTCTCTGACTTTAAAACCTCTAACATGTGCTGTTCCTCTGATCCTGTCCATCCTGGTCACTCCCAGAGAGATCCTCAGCATCTTCATCTCTGCTACAAACATCTCTGTTTCCTGTCTTTTCCTCAGTGTCACTGTCTCTAGACCAATCAGCATGGCCGCTCTCACCACACTGTCTCTAGACCAATCGGCATGGCCGCTCTCACTACACTGTCTCTAGACCAATCAGCATGGCCGCTCTCACCACACTGTCTCTAGACCAATCGGCATGGCCGCTCTCACCACACTGTCTCTAGACCAATCAGCATGGCCGCTCTCACCACACTGTTTCTAGACCAATCAGCATGGCCGCTCTCACCACACTGTTTCTAGACCAATCAGCATGGCCGCTCTCACCACACTGTTTCTAGACCAATCAGCATGGCCGCTCTCACCACGATTTTGTACACTTTCCCTTTCATTTTTCAAATATGCAAGTCAGTTTGAAAGTCATCATAAAAGGTTTTTTTTTTTTTTTTTACATGATTGAATAAACGTCAGGGCAACCAGATTGAACACGTTGAGCTTAAGGTGATCTTTGTAGGACATGCTTTATGTAGCTTGAGGGAAAGCCTCGAGGTCTTCATCTTTTGTCATTTCCCTTCAGTGGCTTTAAGGCCCAGATCAGCAAACCGCAATAAATCACAAGAATATTAGTCAAATTAAACAGTTGATTTAAATGTTAAACCACATGTTTCTAAAAGATATTAAAAAAAATAAGATTTAATAATAAAACAGATCATTCGCTGAAAATTTTTTGTTTACTTTCCATCTTAATGCAGCTTTAAGCCATTAAATTTAAAACAAAGATGAACAAATATTTGCTGAGGGGGATCCAGGATTTTCTAAAGGGGGGCGTGAGGTCAGTGACAAAGACAGTGAAGGGAGCTGGGGGCGTCCCCCCCTTCAGAACATTTTGAAAAATAAGAGACATTTTTCTGCATTTTGGCTGGCCCATTCACTGGCCCCGCAAAAGTATAGCTTGACTAGTCCTCTTTCCTTTCTTCTTTTGTTTTTTTTTTTTTTTTTTGGACCAAAGGGCCCCTCCACCTCACCTCCCTGGATCCGCCCCTGATTTGGTACAAATGTGAACCATGTTTTTTTATTGAGTCGTGATTCTTCAAAGTGTCTCAGAAAGGCAAACAGAAGGTCCAGATCAACCATCTAACGAATGATTCTTTTGTTTTCTTTGAATCCTGTACAGATAATGTTGTGTTTATCATTGTTTTTGTTTTTTTTTTGTTTTTTTTTTTGTATACTGTGTATACATTCACACAGATGTATGAAATAAAGTATGAACAAAGAACACGACAGTGTGTCCTGTCATTACATGTACATCCGGCATCACTCCTGCTGCTACTTCAGGTCTCACCTATTAGCTTTTCATTGAGAGACCCTTGGTGCCACATTGTGTCTCAGCTCAATTTCTTTTCACTCTAGCAACTAGGTCAGGGATTGCAGGCATTATCTTATGATTGCAGTGATTGGAAAACATCCCATCCAATCAGAGAATAGAGTGTGGTAGAAAATTTAAGGTTAAGTAAGATTAATATTCACTTTGAAAACATCTTAGTGACAATGGGTATCTTTAATTAACCTGATGATGAAACTAGTCTTTCTAAAATCCATGGTGTGAGAATACTTCTCCAGCCTGTTCACACGGATTCCAAGCCGTTCAAGGACAAGCAAAGATACATTTTACAAACTCATTCCTAACAATACAGCCTTTGTCCAGCAAGTAGCACGTGCAAGATAACAAATTAAATTTGTTCAGCTCATTGATAAATTATTAGCCTATAAAACATAAGGCTCAGCCCAACCAAATTTGCATAGCAACAGAGAAGCCCATCCTGATAACGGAGGTCCTTAAAAGATGAGTGGTTCGTCAAATTGTTGAACTTCTACCGATCAAACTTTGGTTTGCATGAACTTCCAATGCTGCAGCATTTAATATTTTTACTTCATTAAATTCTAATTCTATACTTCTCATGTGTGCAACTTATTAAGAAAATCCCACAACAAGAGATGACAGCGTAACATGAACACAAATGTTGGTCTGCTATGTTTTTTTAGTTCAGGTTCAGAACAAAGAAGATCCACCATGACAGACAGTCCGTGTTGGTAACAATTCTCCAGATTGAGAATTTAAAGATAATCTTTATAAAGTTGATTCATAAAAAATTTGTTTTTACGCTCTGTTTTCCGGACTACACTGACTGTTTGGGTTCATTACGTCACGCCAGATCGTCTCATCACCAAACGATTGGTTAAAATAATTGCTTAAATAAAAAAGTTTCTGCTGCAAGGTCAGACTGTTTCCCTGGAGTGAAAGGAACAGTCTGATGGATCAGGTAGTGATCCAGATTAAAACTAATGGAAACACTAAAATATGTTTCCTATTACAAAATGATACAAATTGAATTTTGGTGTCATGAAGATCAATTTTTGGTTTCCAGTAAAATTCATGAATGGTTTTGTGTTTATTTGGATCACTAAAATCAATGCCAGACACTTTATAAGTAAACTTTATGTGGACTGTGTCAGTGTAGCGCTTCGGAGTACCTACACGGCACGCTAAAGCACTTGACATGGTACCTCACATTCATCCATTCCAAGCTGCCATGCAAGGTAACTACAACCCATCAGGAACAAATAGGGACTACGTGTTTTGATGAAGGACACGTCAACTAAGGATCTAACCTGCAATATAATTTACCCGC
This sequence comes from Neostethus bicornis, assembly GCA_902685375.1. NCBI lineage: Eukaryota > Metazoa > Chordata > Actinopteri > Atheriniformes > Phallostethidae > Neostethus > Neostethus bicornis. Next base: position 29,653,950 of record LR738546.1, read on the forward strand.
TATGCTACGCTGCCTCATATCAACAGTTTTAAAAGAATGAAACAGTTCATTGCCCTACAAAAGGTACGATAGTCTGTGGTTTTCCACAAAACATGAAGTGTTTTGATTGTCTTGCTTGGAGACATGTGTCTGATTCAGAGCCCAGTCAGCACTGTGCAGGTTCTTGTAGATAAACATTTAAGATGGCAGTCATTAAAAAGCAGCAAACAGGAAGTGTGAAGGATCCTCCAGTGACTTGCAGCTCTGCAGAAAAATTCTTCCCTAAACAGAACCGGCTGCAGTGAAACCAGAAATACACAAAAACTCATTTTCACACAGTCTGCCTTTCTGATGGAGATGGTCCAAACGGATGAAGCTGTGGATAGTTTTTATTTTTTTTTTATTTTAAGCTTTCTTTATCCTGGATGTCCTCGTTGAGATTATAACCCATTTTTATTGGTCCATCTTGGCCAAAAGCCTGCAAACATCCAAACAAGAACATAACAACACGACATAAAAGAATGGTTTCTGGATGGACATCATGTCCCAGCACGCAGGTGGTGGAGTCATGGTTTGGGCCAGAATCGTTGGGAGAGAACTAAATGAGCGTGGCAAGGACTTTGTGAGTTTCAATGATTTTAAGTTGTTTTTTGTACGTTGTCATGTCATTTTAGAGGGGTTCTACAATAACATTCAAGTCAATAGAATGGTAGAGATTGATCACACCTCTTCATCTGCCAAACAGATGGGTAACTCTGGGCTTGGCAGTTGCCGTGACAGTCCCGACGGCTTGTCTATCCTCTGGATTTGGACCCTTAGTTCCAGTGAAAGGAACTCTGTGTTTCACTTGAACAACTAAAAACTCCCTACCGACTGGGTCCAGTTTGCAGCTGGTTCTTTCTTCTTCTTACAACACTTTCCATCAGCACAAAGATAGTGCCATAAAAACCTGGGGCCTTATATATGACGCTTGTTCGCACCAAAATATGAGTGTATGACAACTTCCACACAAATTGAACGATCTGTGACGGAAGCGGAGTGCATGGACTTTGGTGTGACTGTGTGTAAAGTTGGAAGCTGCCAAATGGTAAGACGTGGGGTAAAGAAAACACCCGTGGGACAGAAGCTGAAGTGAACTGAGGACAGTGAAATGAAGCATTTGAAGCAGAAAGAAAAGTATTAGAAAACACAAATAAATGCCTGCCAGTGTAGAACCATTTTGTCGTATTTCGCTCATCCGGGGCTGGGTCGCAGGGCAATAACCTCAGACAGAAACCCAGGCTTCTCTCACCCCAGCTGCATCCTCCAGCTCACCCGCAAGGATCCTAAGTCTTCCCCTAGCAAGCTGTGAGTCATAGTCTCTCCAGTAGGTCCGGGGTCTGCCTCTTGGTCTCCTCCCGGTGGGACGTGCCAAAACATCTCACCAGCGAGAAGCTCGAGGGGCATCCTCACCAGATGCCCGAACCACCCCATCTGGCTTTTCTCGACCTGAAGGAGAAGCGGCTCGAAACCGAGCTCCTCCCAGATGGCAGAACTCCTCACCCAATCTCTGAGGGAGAGCCCAGCCACCCTGCGGAAGAAGCTCATTTTGGTCGCTTGTATCGACGATTTCATTCTTTCAGTCACCACCCACAGATGGTTACCATGGTGAGGGTAGGAATGTAGATCCTGGTTACCATGGTGAGGGTAGGAACGTAGATCCTGGTTACCATGGTGAGGGTAGGAACGTAGTTCCTGGTTACCATGGAGAGGGTAGGAACGTAGATCCTGGTTACCATGGTGAGGGTAGGAACGTAGAGCCTGGTTACCACGGTGAGGGTAGGAACATAGATTCTGGTTACCACGGTGAGGGTAGGAACGTAGATCCTGGTTACCATGGTGAGGGTAGGAACGTAGATCCTGGTTACCATGGTGAGGGTAGTAAAGTAGATCCTGGTTACCATGGTGAGGGTAGGAATGTAGATCCTGGTTACCATGGTGAGAGTAGGAACGTAGATCCTGGTTACCACGATGAGGGTAGGAACGTAGATCCTGGTTACCATGGTGAGGGTAGGAACGTAGATCCTGGTTACCATGGTGAGGGTAGGAACGTAGATCGACTTGTAAATCGAGAGATATCAGCAACCTCAAACCTTTGTTTTATGAGAACGACAGGTGTTGCTGACTCATTTGAAAACCAATGCATACGTTATGTATCAGTTCATTTGCATATTTAACATTCTACAGACGTGGAATTTGTCGTGGATGTGATCCATTAAGATTAATATGCTTGAAGGGTCTCACAAAGTTTTTTATGAATCTCTAATTCGCCAAACATAAGCATAAACCTGAGTGGTCTGATAGGACGCTCACTTTATTTCTTATTTGTTGGTGAGTCAGTAACTGCTTTCGTTGGAGAGATCAGCTGTGCTCCATCACATACAACTGTTTAGAGATGAGGCCCTTCTCCAACTGAGGCATGAAAGCAGATAAAAACAGGTTTGGTATTCTGCTGATTCAGACTTTCTTGTGAAAACAGTGAGTTCACACAGGGTCCACCCTGTGAGGCTGGTGCATGATGAGACACTGGCTGGTGACTGGGAGCAGCGTTCGCTTTAGTTCAGGGTTGTTAAAATTAATTTTTAAAAGTCAGGAACTGGAAATTGTCTGTATTTATTTTGTTTGGTTTGATTCTTTTTTTTTCTACTTCAAAAGTCACATTTAGAGAACATCGAATACTGTGAAATTTAATTTGAACAACTTTAAACAAAACAACACTTGGAGCGTTCTGACTGTTCCTCCAATGATCCTGTCTCACATTATAAACTCTTATTAACTGTTGGTATAAAAACGGACGGTTTGAATCACTTCATAAGAAATCACTTAAAAGATTATTTTAACATCTGTAACATTTCAAAGTTTTACAACCTGTTAATCTTTGAGGATTTTTTAAAAAATTCAAAGTTGTTTGATATTAAATGATTTAATGAACTCGATTAATCTCTTATGTCCGACTGTAAAAAATAAAAAGAAAGCTGTTACAGCGGTTTTACCCCCTTAAAGGAACTGTGAGATCAGACTCAGAAAAACAGCTTTTAAACAAGATGCTCTTTCTAAAAAAAAAGAGTGTAAACTTTTGAAAAGTTTCTCCACTTTTTATAAGAACATCTCTAATGTTTTCAAACACAGCAGAAAGCAGTGGTTAAACATAAAAATTCTTGCAACTTCAGTACAACATGCTGTCTTGTGTGTGCTGTGATTGGCTCTCATTTACCAACGATGTGCACAAAATGGTGTAAATTTTAGAATTACACAGAAAATCCACCATAGTAGGCGTGGCATTAAAAAAGAGGGGTACCAGTCTCTTTTAGGTGTACACAAGGTGTGATCCTACAAAATATGGCGGCTGGAAACAAGTGTAATTTTAATGAACACACCTACATTTATTCAGATTCATGCTCAGTCACACTCTTGTTCAAAGCTGGCAAACAACAAGAGTTTTATGAACGATGTCAACCTTTCGTTGGCAGATTAATTTCTGGCGAAATGCAAGAAATACTTTACACATAAAATATCCATTCCGTCGTCTTCCTCTCATCCGGGGCGGTTTTGTGGGGGTAACAGCCACAGACGGGAATCCCAGGCTTCTCTCACCCCGGCTGCATCCTCCAACTCACCCGGAAGGATCCCGAGTCGTTCCCCAGCCAGCTGTGAGACATAGTCTCTCCATCAGGTCCGGGGTCTGCCTCTCGGTCTCCTCCCGGTGGGACGTGCCTGAAGCACCTCACCACCGAGGTGCCAGATGCCCGAACCACCCCATCTGGCTCCTCTCGACCTGGAGGAGGAGCAGCTCGACACCAAGCTCCTCCTGGCTGGCAGAACTCCTCACCCAATCTCTGAGTGAGAGCCACATAAAATATCATATTAAAAACAGTGTAACGTGTAAAAACAAACTTTTTACACGCTACATACCACGAGGGGGAGGTGGTAGCTCAGTGGTAGAGTGTTCACTCTTGGACCAGGAGAAGGCAGTTCAAATCTCACTGAGCACATGTCTAGATGTTCTTGGGGAAGACTCCAAACCCCCCGTTTCTCCCACCACTGGCACCATCCTGGCATCCTGCTGTGGTGTAATGCAGCACAAAAATTTCCCGAATAAAGTTTGTAAAATGATAATATAGTGATGTGATGACCGTCATGATGATAAATTATATTTTTATTACATTCCTTTTTTTTTTGTCTGGTGTTACAACAAGCAGAATGGTGATCTGTATGTCAAGTAGAGGAGGATAGAGTACAGAAGAAAAAAAAGAAAGAGAGGGTGGCGTGGCTGCGGTCCGTTGTGGTGAAGAGAGAGCTAGCTGAAAAACAAAGCTCTCGATTTACAAGTTCCTACCCTCACCATGGTAACCAGGATCTACGTTCCTACCCTCACCATGGTAACCAGGATCTATGTTCCTACCCTCACCATGGTAACCAGGATCTATGTTCCTACCCTCACCATGGTAACCAGGATCTACGTTCCTACCCTCACCATGGTAACCATGATCTATGTTCCTACCCTCACCATGGTAACCAGGATCTACGTTCCTACCCTCACCATGGTAACCAGGATCTACGTTCCTACCCTCACCATGGTAACCAGGATCTACGTTCCTACCCTCACCATGGTAACCAGGACCTACGTTTCTACCCTCACCATGGGAACCAGGATCTACGTTCCTACCCTCACCATGGTAACCAGGATCTACGTTCCTACCCTCACCATGGTAACCAGGATCTATGTTCCTACCCTCACCATGGTCACCAGCTGTGGGTGGTGACCAAAGGAATGAGATCGCAGATACAAGCAGCCGAAAGGAGCTTCCTCGACAGGGTGGCTGGGCTCTCACTCAGGTGGGAGGAGCTCTGCCATCTGGGAGGAGCTCGGTGTCGAGCCGCTCCTCCTCCAAGTCGAGAGGAGCAAGATGGGGTGGTTCGTGCATCTGGTCAGGATGCCCCCCGAGTGCCTCGCTGGTGAAGTGTTCCGTGTTCCCACCAGGAGGAGACCAAGAGGCAGACCCCAGACCTGCTGGAGAGACTATGTCTCTCAGGTGGCCAGGGAACGACTTGGGATCCTTCCGGGTGAGCTCAAGGATGCAGCCGGGGTGAGAGAGGCCTGGGCTTCCCGTTTGAGGCTGTTGCCCCCGCGACCCGGGCCCGGAAGATGATGGAATGGACAGAAGGGGGCGTAGCCCTGTGGTAGAATGGCCGTCTTTGGACTGAAGAGTTGCCGTCCAAAGACTTCGCTCAAGTCTAAGTGTCTCTGGAGAAGCAACCATATCTGAGCTTTTAAAAATGTTTCATCCTTTAAAAAATATTTTCACTCAAACGTCAAACTTAAATTCTGTCAAAAACATGTTTCTGGATGAAATTCAGTGGTTCGTTTCCAAATCTTTTACTGGATCCAAACTGAAAAACCAGAAACTAAAGAGTGTTTTATTATCTATGATTGAGTTTCCTTTGATCTTTTTTAATCCCACTAGTTTCATTTCATTCCAACACTGGTTGAATCACTGGTTATTCTTCAGATTTTGTGGCAACACGGTCATAAACGTTTGGAAGAAATGAGACCAACATGTTCAATCCAAAAAGCCGGGTTCAGTAATGTGTCTGTTCATCAAATGTTTACATGATAAGTCAAAGTTTTTACAGTTATGGCTTGAAAATCAAGCAAAGATGCTTTTACTGGTTTCACTGGCGCCTGAGTCGTCCTGTCTGTCGTCACACAGGGAGGGAAAGAGATGTGGTTGGAATCAATAAATCTTTATGCTGTGAACACAGGGTTAACTGGGAAGGATTACGGCATGAGAATTTATTGGGGTGACAGATCTTGTTTGGGAGAAAAAAAGAGTCCAGAGAAGAGCTACGTTAAAATACCTGGAGTAAGCAGAACAGAAGAGGATGTTTACAGGGGCGGATCCAGTGGCGTGGAGCATGGGGGCCTATGCCCCACTCCCTTCTGGTTCACAAAAAAAAAGTGTTCTTACAACTTTAAATATTATAATCTTTGGGCAAAAAATGCACCAAAATGCAGGAAAATTATTTATTTTTCAAAATGTTCTGGGGGCGGGGCGGAACTCCTCGAACCCCCCTATTCTGGAGAGCACCACATAGGGGTCAAACATGGTGACTCTGAGGAATGCTTCCAGCACCTTGTTGAATGCCATGAAGAATTGAGGCAGTTTTGAAAGCAAAAGGGGGTCCAACCCGTTACCAGCATTAATGTACCTAATAAAGTTTATCTATGACCTCATCAGAATCAGAATGCTTTTATTGCCATGTCAATGAGAATATCAGAGACTAGGAACTTGCTTTGATACAGTGTGCAATAATATAAGATAAAAATAATAAAAAATAAAATAAATAAAAATAATTTTAACAAAACAGAGTGCTCAGAAAGAAAAAGAAAAGATGTGCAATGTCATAGAAAATAATAAAAAATAATAAAGATAGTAAAGTGACAAGAGGGAGGTGACTAAGAGATGTGGGGTTCAGGTTATAAAGTATTCATTAGACTAACGGCAGAAGGGAAGAAGCCCCCCTTTAGAAAATTCTGGATTCGCCCCTGATTTACATGTGCCGAAACACATGTAAATCATTGTAGTTCAACAAACTACTGTACAATAAGTCCCTCCTCCGTTTTTCTTTTAGGACAGAAGAGGACAAACTTGTTTTTTCTTTGGTTCTGAAATCTGAGCCGATTTATTTACATGGTGTGTCACAGTGATCAACCTCATCAAGAAAAAACGTGACACAGATATGTGTAAAACATGATGAATCAATGATCTTCATTTATTTATTTAGCTTTACTTTTAAAAGAAAAGATGAAATGCTGGCAAAGCATAAAAAATGACTTCCTGATAAAACTTGATCAACTGTTTTTTTTTTAGGACTGATGCTGATACCAGATTAAATGGTACAAAAAGTAGTTTGATATTAATAATAAAAAACATCATTGTTTTTCTTGTTTAAAAGTTAAACAAGGTGAAAAAGGCCCAAAAACATCTTTTCTTCTTCAGGAAGGTGAAGCGCTCCTGACTCTCCTCTCGGTTATGATGAACTTCTATTGAGCCACTATAGAGACCATCCTGTCTCTCAGGATGACTGTGTGGTACGGCAGCTGCACCACACAGGATAAAAAGAACTTTGCCTGGGAGGTGAAGACTTACACAGGGGATCGTAGGCTGCCGGCTGCCAGATCTGGATTCGGTTTACAGCTCCGAGCTCAGCAGAAGGCGAGATGGATAGCGATGGACCCCACCCACCCAGGTTAATTAATTAAAAATGAATTAATGAATAAATTTAATTTAGAGAAAATTGAAATTGTTATTTTAAAGCTATTTAAAGGCTACTGATGGAACATGGCTACAGCTAAAACAGAATTAAGTTTATCGTTTTTTTTATTTTATTACCTCGTGGTCATTTAAATGCAACAAAAAATATCCCCAGACTTACCAAAAACTATCCTCCTGCCCTGGTGGATTTTCATCCATCTTCCACTGGTTACTTCTGGTTATTTTTTGCTCACATAAACTTTATTTATTTAAAGTGTGGAAACAAACATGAACAAAAAAAGGCTCCAAACTTTCAAAAAGAGTTCACGTTGCGCCGAATCAAATTAAATCATAAACACGGAGAATCACACAAAATAAAAATCACAAATAAAAATGTGGAACTGATGTTTTTTTTTTTTTATTGAAATATTCCATCTGGTAAACATGCGGACTGCTGCAGAGCATGCTTACAGAATCCCATCTGTCTGAAAAGAGGATGTGTCACATCACAAACACACGTCAGACTAATTGGAAGTTTGGCATTTTGTCAGCCATCCTCATCCTCAGAAACTTTGTTTGGTTTTAATCATGTAAATAAACATAACAAATAAAACGTTTTCATTGGATGATTTAAAACAATTCATACCTCGTAGCACAAACAAACACACTCAAACAAAAACAGTCAATAATGGTGCATGTATCTTAATCTTTTCCATGATGTGGTCCATTTTTCTTTTGCATAGTCCTACACTTACAGGCATTTATGTCAGTCGGTTCCCTTCTTAACTGTCTGTCCCTTACGGGGATGCAATGGCTGCCGGAGCCCATCCCGGCTGATTCGATGTGAGGGGCAGGGTACACCCCGAACAGGTCGCTAGTCTGTCGCGGGGCCACGCACACACAACCATACACACACACACATGCATTTGTAGAGGTAATTATGTTGTGGCTAATCAACCTAGCATGTATGTTTTTGGAGGGAGGGGGATAGCCGGAGTACCCGAAGGAAACCCACGCATACACAGGAGAACATGCAAACTCTACAGAGAAAGGACAGTGTTCCAAGCCATCCATCCTGCAGACCTCCATCCATCCTGCAGAGCTCCATCCATCCTGCACACCTCCATCCATCCCGTGGACCTCCACCATCCTGCACACCTCCATCCATCCTGTAGACCTCCCCCTCCCCAAATCGCTCTATAGATATCCACTGTAACAAACATCTTCCCCCTCTTTTTTGTGACAAAGAGAAAAGAAAAAAAGATTAAAAGCAGGACTAGCAAACTACAGAGGGGTCTCCAGCTCTGGGTTGCCGTGGCGATGCTCCAAAATACGGTCTGGGTTCGTTACCTTCTCTCCTAATATTTCAGTGAGGCGGTAACGAGAAGCAAGAAAGAAAACAGAGTTTAAAAACCTTACAGATGTTTCTAGAAACATTGGGGGGGAGCGGGAATGGAAGGGGGGATCACTGTGAGGTTTATTTGTTGTAAACTTTACTCACTTCATTCAAACTAAAAGTCAGACTCAGGATGAAGACTATCTGCTGCATCCTACACAATAATCAAATCTATATTCTGCCCGGTCTCTCTGGGAGAGAATCTTTATCCATCTGGGTTTCCATCAGGTTTCTGCTGTTTCGTTACAAGGTGTTTTTTTTTTTTTCCAACTCAAGAAAAACGCCCTGGTACCCAGGGGGCGTTGGCCTAGTGGCAGAGTTGCGGTCTTTCGACCGGGAGAACCTAGTTCGAACGCCACTGGACCAAAACTTTCCCTGGGACGACGGGGGTGAAAACTGGAAGGACAAACTTATCGACTGAGCAGCCTCTTTATCAGGGGACCCTTTAATAACCCATGCGTTCCGTCCTTACACCAATTTCTTTGCAAATTGAGCGATCCGTAACAATGCATGGACTTTATCTTAACTTGAAGCAAAATCAGAAGCTTTGAAGCTGCCAAAGAGGAGACTTGTGGACAGAATCTGAAGTGAACTGAAGACAGTGAAATGAAGCAGTTGAAGCAGTGAAGAAACAAATAAAAAAAACACAGATAAATGCCTGTCAGTGTAGGACTGTACATAAGAAAACTGGAGCACATCATGGAAAAGATTATTAATTCAAATGTATGCACATTGTTAATCACTATGTTTGAACTCAGTTTGAAATCGTGCACTGTTGTGCCGCCACTGCTACACCATTTTTTTTACCTTTTTTTTTTTTTTACCTTTTTTTTGGTAGGCACAGAGCTGTAGTTTAAAACTCTCCTCTGAGCTTCCTTCTGCGCTGGTGCAAACCCAACACAGGCTTAGCTCAGCAGGACTTAGCTTTAGCTTATACACAGAAAGACAAGTGAAAGGAGTGAGACCCAGAAACTTAAAAGTGATAACCACCAACAGTCTCAGTAACAATGAGCAGAATTATGATATAGTTAAATGTGGCCTACTGAACATCAGATCAATTTCTTCAAAGTCCCTTCTAGTCAATGAACTAGTTAGTGATAACAAACTTAGTCTACTAGCGCTAACTGAAACTTGGCTACGACAAGATGACTATGTAAGGCTAAATGAAGCAACGCCTCCAAGTCACAATAACTACCTAAAATCCAGAAGCTCTGGGAAAGGTGGTGGTTTAGCAGTAATATCACAGTCTAGCTTACTTCTTACCCCTAAAATAAAATACACATATAATTCCTTTGAAAGTATCGTACTATCTATTAACCAGCAAAACTGGAAAAAACAAAAAGCAATTTTATTTATAATTGTCTACCGTCCGCCAGGACCTTATTCAGAATTTTTAACCGAGTTCTCTGATTTTCTGTCCAGTGTAGTTTTAGATTCTGATAAAATAGTGATAGTAGGAGATTTTAATATTCACGTTGATGACTCTAGCGATTGCTTAGGAAATGCTTTCACTGCTTTACTAGATCATGTTGGTTTCACACAAAATGTAAATGAACCTACTCACTTTCACAAACACACATTGGACCTAGTTCTAACCTATGGTGTAGAGATTAGTCAGCTTAGCGTCTTTCCTCATAACCCTGTACTTTCAGACCATTTTCTAATTACGTTTCAGTTTTTATTAAAAAATGTGTCTGCCCCAATGAAAAAAACACAACTTAGAAGAACGTTATCTGAGCGATCTGTGTCTGAGTTTAAATGTCAAATTCAGCCAATACTTAGTACCATATTAAATGAATTTACTGACAATACCTCTTGCAGCTCTAGTCGCAGTATTCATGACCAGTATGTCGATAGTGCTTTCCAAAGTCTTAGGGACTCACTAGATTCTGTCGCGCCTTTAAATTCCAAAGTTATTAGACGGGACCGAGTGCCACCCTGGTTTAACTCTGATACACGCTCTCTTAAACAAGAAACCCGTAAGCTAGAAAAAGAATGGCGGCGTTCTGGATCAGAGCAATCTCGGAACGCCTGGAAACGTAGCCTCCTAGATTATAAAAAATCTTTGCGTAAGGCTAGAAACCAGTACTATTCAACTTTAATAGCGGAGAATGAAAATAATCCTAGATTTCTTTTTAGCACTATAGCTAGGCTGACCAGCAGTCACAACACAATAGAGCCTTCTATCCCAGTTACTCTCAGCTGTGAGGATTTTCTTACATTTTTTAATGATAAAATCTCAAATATAAGGCATAAACTGAATGAACTCATTCCTACAATTAGTCCAGAGCAGGCTGAAGCTGCAGAAATGAAAGCTTCTCTAAAAACTTCTGTAACATTAGATTGTTTCACTGCTGTAGACCAAACTGAGCTAACAGATGTTATTACATGCTCCAAAACATCAACCTGTCTTTTAGATCCAATTCCAACCAAGCTTTTCAAAGAAACGCTACCTGTAATTAACAAACCTATTTTAACTATAATAAATTCCTCCCTAGAAACAGGATATGTTCCACAGTTATTTAAGCATGCAGTTATTAAACCGCTTCTAAAAAAGACCAATTTAGATCCCAGCATTCTGGCCAACTATAGACCAATATCAAATTTACCTTTTATGTCTAAAATTCTAGAAAGAGTTGTAGTTAAGCAGCTGAACCGTCACCTGCAGGAAAATAGTCTTTTTGAAGAATTTCAATCAGGGTTTAGATCACACCACAGCACAGAAACTGTGCTAGTTAGAGTGACAAATGACCTTTTATTAGCCAAAGAAAAGGGACTGGTTTCAATTGTAGTTCTCTTGGACCTTAGTGCAGCCTTTGACACAATTGACCACAGCATTTTACTTCAAAGATTAGAATATGACTTAGGGATCAGAGGAGCAGCTCTTCAATGGTTTAAATCTTATTTATCTGATAGATACCAGTTTGTTCATGTAAATGATCAGTCCTCTACTTCTACCAAAGTTAGTTTTGGTGTGCCTCAGGGCTCAGTTCTTGGACCTATTCTGTTCATGCTCTACATGCTGCCTCTGGGAAACATAATCAGAAAACACAGTATTAATTTTCACTGTTACGCAGATGATACACAATTGTACTTATCAGTCAAACCTGACCAGAGTGACCATATAGAAAAACTTAATACCTGTATCAGGGACATAAAGACTTGGAAGACAATCAATTATCTCCTTTTAAACTCAGATAAGACTGAAGTTATTGTAGTAGGTCCTAAAAATCTGAGAGATGTTTTTACTGACCAAGCAGTCTTCTTCGACGAAGTAACTGTGGCCTCTGGCCTCACAGTTAGAAACCTAGGAGTTTTATTTGATCCAGATTTATCATTTAAAGCTCACATAGCACAGACTTGTAAAACTGCATTCTTTCACCTTCGCAACATTTCTAGAATCCGAAATATCTTATGTAAAAGTGATGCTGAAAAACTCATCCATGCATTTGTTACATCGAGATTGGATTATTGTAACGCTTTGCTCGTAGCATGCCCTAAGTCTTCCCTAAAAAGTCTTCAGCTGGTTCAAAATGCAGCAGCAAGACTTCTAGCAGGAACTCATAGAAGAGATCATATTACTCCTGTGCTAGCGTCTCTCCATTGGCTTCCTATTGAGTTTAGGATCAAGTTTAAAATCATCTTACTAACCTACAAGGCCCTAAACGGCATGGCTCCATCTTACATTAGTGAACTTATAGTACCTTATCAACCAAGCAGAACACTCCGCTCACAAAATGCAGGGCTGTTGGTGGTTCCTAGGATTTCAAAAAGTACAGTTGGAGGTAGAGCCTTTAGCTACCAAGCTCCAGTTTTATGGAATAAGCTCCCAGCTCAAGTGAGAGAGGCAGACAGTGTTCTTACATTTAAAGGGAGGCTTAAAGCATTCCTGTTTGAACAAGCTTATCAACAGGCCAGATAGAAACAGATTCAATTAGCTGATATAATTAATAGTTGGCTGCTAGATAGTAAAAGCTGGGGAAAGTATGGTACATTGGGGTTCTGTCCTCTAATTCTATCTACCATTCTCTGCCAGACTGTCTTGGCTCTTTCCCCCTACCCGCTACTCTAACCCTCTACCCTAAACCCCTGGCTTTCTATCTCATTCATTGTTCTAAATTGTCTGTTTATTTAGAATTACACTGCTAGTTGGTACAATACAATTCACATGTTGTCCACCTCTCTCCCTCCTCTCTGGGAGAGAGCCCCATCCAGGACTCTGCGTTCCTGTCCTGGGCATGGCCACACCGAGGAGACCTCCGCGCTTCTTCATCCCCGCTCCATCAGGACGAAATCCATCTACTCATCTCTGCCGTGGGCATCGCTGGGCTGAGGAGTCTCCCGTGTTTCCATCAGCATGAAGAACATCTACTCATCCCCGTTCTGGACATCTCCGGGCTGAGGAGTCCCCCGTGTTTCCATCAGGATGAAGAACATCTACTCATCCCCGTATTGGACATCTCCGGGCTGAGGAGTCCCCCGTGTTTCCATCAGCATGAAGAACATCTACTCATCCCCGTATTGGACATCTCCGGGCTGAGGAGTCCCCCGTGTTTCCATCAGCATGAAGAACATCTACTCATCCCCGTTCTGGACATCTCCGGGCTGAGGAGTCCCCCAGTGTTTCCATCAGGATGAAGAACATCTACTCATCCCCGTACTGGACATCTCCGGGCTGAGGAGTCCCCCGTGTTTCCATCAGGATGAAGAACATTTATTGACTTCTTTAAATATTTAGCTGTAGATTAGAATAAGCTAATATTTAAACAATAATCTTTGACACATTGTTTGCTCGTCCCGGGGGAGGGATCTCTCTTTCACGTGGATCCCCATGAGGTTTCTTATTTTTTCCCCACTCATGGGTTTTTTAGGAGTTTTTCCTCACCGAGAAGGAGAGTCTAAGTGCATTAATGTGCTAGTCTTGTTTAGTTAGCATTTGTTAGTTATTTTTCTTGTTGTGTATTTGTGTTTATACATTCCTCTTTTTCTTGTGAAGCCCATTGAGACGGACATTCTGTGATTTTGGGCTATACAAATAAAATTGAATTGAATTGAATTGAAAATTGATTTTTTTTTTACCTCCACCATTTTTTTTTTACATATTTAATAATAACAATGCCCTTTTAAAAAATCAAGCTGGGAATTACTGAGCCTCCAGTTTCTTCTTCTTTTATCTTTTATTTCGGTCACATTGTAAATTCACATTAAAGAAATTCCCATTTTTCCAAATTTGGATTTTACAAAATTAGCTTATTATGCCGACCCTTTTTTCAGATCACCATAAAAGCAAAAATATATGAGTCTGAGTGCACGGCTACCATCTGTCACCACTATAAGTTCAGAACGCACGATTATCAAGAGGGATTCCAGGTCACCAGCTCACTTGAGGACCATTGCGTACGCATGTTGACATTTTGATAATCCATATCTGGAGTTCTAGAGGCATGATTGATGCAGGATGGATTCCAAGTTTGTTTACACCTGAAACTGGTTGCAGGTCGGATTTATGGAGCTTATGTTGTCCAAGTGGTTTTTATGAATCGAAAGTTTGCGTGGTGAAAGCAACGCTGTCAAAGATCCACAATCCTCAGTAAATGGGACAAAAAACATGTCTGTAGATGGAGTTCATGTAGATTTTTGTCTAAGAGTTTAAAGGAATGTTGTTTACTTGGTTTTAGTGGTAAAAATATACGACAACAAAGAGGTGATGCCCTGAGTTCATCCAAACAGCTCATCTATAGTCGGTACAAATAATTGTGGGCAGTTTATGTCCTGTAGTTCACTGGTGTGGGAGAAATCAAGTAACAAGAATTTGTGATCTTAATCTTTGGAAGCATGACGCTGAAACCCAAATCAATTCATCTCTAGTTGGTACTGAGCAACAGTTGGCAAGTTTTTTTTAACACATTTGAGTGCTTTTGGAGATATTGGCTCACTAGTGTTGTTATGGAAAGAACAAACAGCCTGAGTCTTTAAAGCCTCCTCCACATTCAGTAAGAAGAGGCATAAAAATAAAGAAGAATAGTTTAGAAAAGGCAGTTGTTCTTCTAAGAAGTTAACAAGCTGAGGTAGATCCACCCGGCTTAACCACCACGTCTGTTTCCAATATGGTGGTTCTGCATCAAAGACCACTTAAATGTTTGAAACTCAAGACCCTGATGCTGGCGACATGATCTTCTGACAGGCTATCAGGTGCGAGAACAAGTCAGAACAGAATGATGTAACTAGTAATTAATCACGTCTTCAAAGAACTCCTGTTTCCCATGAAGGAGCTGGAGAAGATCAGGGGCCATGTTTATCAAGCATGTGTACGCTCGAATCTGTGCCTAAGCCAACTTCCAAGCAAATTGTGCGATCTATAAAGATGGCAGAGTGCATGGAGTGTTGCTCAACTCGAAGCAAAGTCTGAAACTAATAAATGGAGAGACGTGGGTAAAAGATGACCCCTGTGGACAGAAGCTGAAGTGAATTGAAGACAGTGAAATGAAGCATTTGAAGCAGCGAAGAAACCATTAGAAAACATACACAACCGGCTCTCAGTGTAAGGCTAAAAATAAGAAAATTAGAGCACGTCATTTTTCTAAAAATGCGTCTCTCATGATGGCTGTGGGTGTATATCGTGTGCCTTTTTTGGTGTATTTTTTTTTTGTTTTTATTGGAGTTTCAAGAGAGGAACTACTTCAGCAGCGAGGATTGTGGAGTCAGAGACATCATCAGTGATTCCTGTCTGAACATACCTGGCTTCACTATGGAACTAAAGATGGAGGACTGCTGGTGTTGTTCCAGCACCGTGAAGAATGGGAGTTAAGATGTGGAGCTTTTAGAGACAGTTTAACATCTTATTGGGATTCACTGGAGCTTTCAAACATTGTTGCCACGGTAACCCACAATCCGTCGAGACCAGACCCACTGTCATGTGTTCCATCAAGCGGCTGTTCCAGCTCCATCCAATTCGGCACCACCTAGCGGCTGTTCTGAAGTTGTTTTGGAGCTCTCTCTTAGACTCTGTAGTGCTATTAGACCCACAAAAATAAAAAGTAAAATAAAAGTAACTGTCATTCTGCCACCAAACCCCACATTGGGTTCCAAAACTCAAAAATTTTCAGCAGCCAGTCTGCAGAAACACTTTCAAAACTTCCTAAACAAAACAATTACATGAAGTAGTTCCATTTGAAAATTTAATTAATCAATCCAATTAAAACAATTAATAATGAGTCATGATAGTGGTGAAGGAGGGGAAGTAGGACCCAGATACAAAACCAGTTTATGCTGAAGTGCAGAGCCAGACATAGAGCTTGGCAGAGTGAGTAACCAGAGGTAGGAGGTTGGCAGGACGACGAGGTACCAGAGCTCATACCTCTGGTCCTTCAGAGGTATGAGCCTCTGATCATAGGAGCAGTCTTTTTTGTTTTTTTTTTTTATTAATTGAGGTTGTACCTTGTTGTAATAAGGTAGCTCAGAGCTCATACCTCTGGTCCCTCAGAGTTATGAGCTCTGGTCCCTCGTCTACCCAGGGTGAAACCAGGGGCAGGGTGGCAGACCAGGGTACAGCGCTGTATGAAGCGCTATATGAGTACAATGCATTATTATTATTATTAATAATAATAACAGCAGCCCCAGCAGTCCCAGCAGTACGTTCACCAATTAAACCTGCTCCTCCTTTTACCGATTTATCTTCCATCTCTCTCAATCTTTTATTCATTAAACAGTCCAGTCATTTCTTGTTTGCCTTCGGTTCACTTCAAATTTTATCCTAAGTCTCGTCTCTTCCCCACGTCTTCTGATTTGGTACCACAACGCCTGGGTTGTGTTAAAGTTACACAATACCCCACACACTGCCCAAAATTCATGAATCAGTCCGTTTGAATAGAAATCTGGATTCTTTGGGTGTAAGCTGACTTCATAAACGAGGCTCCTGCTCTCCAACTAACGCCAACTGGGTGATCTGGAAACTCTCTGAGGTCCTTCTGTTATTTAATAAAAACCATCCCAGTGTTTTTTAAAGGAGACATTGTGGAGACCCAATCAAGGAGATGAGTTTAACTAACTAGTTAAACGTGATGAAGACCAATGCTGGTTGTTTATTGTGGACTCAGAAGAGTTTCCAAGCAAAACGTTATGTGCTAGACCGTTTATTTTACCACAGAAAAGTTTCCTGAACATGTGGATCTCTCTTAACTTTAACTATTTAGGAAAATAGTCAAGTTTATTTTTCTTGCTTAAACTTTCCGTTGTTCTGCTTGGCTGACAGAAGAGTTTAGGATGACAACATGAGGAAGAATGTGTCTGAACAGGGTGTGTAACGTTATCTTCTTTTACTGTGAAGAAAAACACTTGCACAATCTACAGAGCGGATCCAGGCTGTTCCACATCAGACCCCTACCAGGACAAAAAAAAACACATTGAAATTTTACTAAAATCTTTGTTTTACTGACAGCCAAGCTGGCGCCACACTGAGCCTCAGGTCAATTTTATTTTGATCCAGCAATTAGGTCAGGGATTGCTGGGATTGTTTTATGATGGCAGCGATTGGAAAACTTCTCACCCAATCAGAGATCAAAGATGACAGTGTAAAATGAACACAAGCATCCGTCCTCCATGTTTGTAGTTCTGTAGATCAACCATGCTACACGGTCCGTCTTGGTAACGATTCCCCAGATTGAACATTTAAAGACAGTGGTTAGGAGGGTTTTTTTTTAGGAAAAGTTTGCTTTAACGCTCCGTTCTCTGGACGCCACTTGCTGTTCAAGTGCGTTATATACTGTACATCACGTTTGGTCCCCACTGGAAAGGAATGACTGGTAAAATAAAGAAGTATCCGCCCACCATGGAACAAACATCATTGTTTTCTATGGTTCTCAAACGGGTACAGCACAAGAATTTGCCAGATTACTACGGTGCCTGACAAAAGTCTTGTCGCTTATCCATTTTGTAGAAACAACATCTTATAACCTGACTTTTAAGTCATCCATTGTTTTTAGAAATGGCTCATATGAAAGCTAAAACCCTCCAAAATTATGTTGAAAATCTACAATAAATTCCATTAACTGAAGAAAGAGTTATCCTTTAATGAACACAGAATGGTCACATTTTGGCAAGACAAAAGTTTTGTTGCCTACATAGAATAATGTGAAAACTGAACAAATGATTTACTTCAGATACAAAAAAATATTTCACAACATCAGTGAATTAAGTAGTGATGCTGTGAGATCCACATTTAATATCTTGTATGACTTCCATGAGCCTGAAGAACTGCATCCATGCGGTCAGGCAACAATTCATACAATTTATTGATGAAGTCATCGGGAATAGTCTTACATGCCTCCCAGAGTTCATCAAGGTTCATCAAGGTTCATGCTCAATGATGTTCATGTCTGGTGACTGGGCTGGCCGGTCCTGGAGCACCTTGATCTTTTATGGGATGGAGCACCATCCTGCTGCAAAACTTGAGCCCTTTTATGGTTGGGAATGTAAGAGGCAGCTAATACTTCTTGATATTTTAGGCTATTGATATTGCCTTGCACCCTGCAAATCTCTCGCACACCTCCATACTGGATATAACCCCAGACCATGATTTTTCCACCACCAAACTTAACTGTTTTCTGGGTGAATTTCGGATCCATGCGAGCTCCAGTTGGTCTCCCGCAGTACTTGCGGCTGCTGTGATGTAATTCAACCGAAGACTCATCAGAGGAATCCACCTTCTGCCACTTTTCCAGCGTCCATCCTTTGAGCAGGCTGTGGGTCTTGGCAAATGCCACACGCTTTTTAATTGCTTTTTGTTGAGTGCTGGTTTCTGGGCACTGATTCGACCATGGAGGCCATTTCGAGACAGAATTCGACAAACTGTTCTGGTTGACACAGGGACTTGAGGTGACCAGACCTGGTGGAGCTCTGCTGCAGTGGAAAAGGGACTGGCCTTGGATTTTCGAGCCAACAAACGGTCCTCCCGAGCAGTTGTCTTGCGAGGTCTTCCTGACCTGGGCCTGTCAGAAACTTCTCCCGTCTCTTTAAATTTTTTTTTTTATCCTTTGTACTTGTCACTGAGACACATTGAAGGTGTCAGCCACCTCAGCAGTGGATCTGATCTTCAGTCTCTTGATGATCAAAGCTTTGGTCATAGGATGAATCTCATGCATGTTGACAGAGGTCAAGTTGCAGTTGATGGATGTCATGATGTTGTGCAATATTTTAAGTAAATCATTTGTTCAGTTTTCACATTATTCTATGTAGGCAACAAAACTTTTGTCTTTCAAAAATGTGACCATTCTGTGTTCATTAAAGGATAACTCTTTCTTCAGTTAATGGAATTTATTGTAGATTTTCAACATAATTTTGGAGGGTTTTAGCTTTCATATGAGCCATTTCTAAAAACAGAGTTAAAAGTCAGGTTAGAAGCTGTTGTTTCTACAAAATGGATAAGCGACAAGACTTTTGTCAGGCACTGTATAGTCTGACCTCGCAGTAACCTTAGTACTGCGAGGTCAGACTGTTTCCTTGAACACAAAGAAATAATCTAATAGAGCAGGCTAAGTCTTCCATTACACGCATAAAGACAGGATGGATCTATGCTTTCATCTCGTTTTTACCACCATCAATAATTCTGTGCGTAATGTTTGTGTCTCTAAATGAAATCTACTGGATAAAAATCATCTGCTGGTTAACACACCATTTTTTCTCAGTGACTGTAGGTGGGTGAACCCAGGGTGAAACTTAAACATTGGTCAAGTCAATGTAGCCAAAATGTAGCCAAAATGTAGCCAATTCAGTCATCATGTCCCATCTAAAGAGTTAGCGACATGTTGAATTGAATGAAACAAGACGTCTATCTCACATCCAGGGTGTGAGAATACTTCTCCAGCCTGTTCACACAGACTCCAAGCTGCTCAAGGACAAGCAAAGATACATTTTACAAACTCAAACCTAACAATACAGCCTCTGTCCCGCAAGTAGCAGCTGCAAGATAACATATCACCGTAATTTCACGACCATTAGGCACACCGTATGAAAAGGCGCAGTCTCAGTCACACACCGCCTTACAACAACACACACGCAAGCATGCAAATGTGTGTATTAAGAAATAGATCGGGAGCAAAACTGAGTTTGGTTGTGCTTTTTTTAAGTAGTCTGTGTAGTCCCTCATTCATCCAGGAGTGATCCACAGTAGAAAAAGTTTCAAGAAAGTCTTCTGGACAGTTCAGTTCTTGAACGAGACGTTTCAACTTCCACCCCTTGAAAGAGGGGTGAAGGAAGCCATCTTTGTGATGAAAGAAAATCCCTCACTGAATCGGAGTGGAGGCGTTAGATACGTTTTGCCCGGGATTTACAGCAGCCTTTTGAAGCCATGGACTAAAGATGACACCTCGTGACCCAGTTTCACGCCTGTCGTTAGCAGGAATTTCTTTTCACTAGGCTTTTAGCATTTTTATAATAGAGTTCGTTTACTGGTCTGTGGCTACAATAGGAGCCATTCACGGCCATCATAGGTAACACAGGCTCATTGGTCGAGCCCTTCTTACTATTTTTTTACCTTTTACTCAGGTTAGTATAAATTAGATCTAGTTTCCAGTCCATTTCATTCAGATTGAAAATGATTTCCGGATGGAAGTCGAAACGTCTCGATCAAGAATTAAACTGTCCAGAAGACTTTTTTGAAACTTTTTCTACTTTATTTAAGTAGTAACGATACTAAACAAGCACATTACCGGTAATAGTCTTTAGTCAAATCCGTCAAAGTCCTCATCCTCTGTTTCTGAATTGAACAGCTGCGCAAAATCCAACAGAGCAGGTCCACTTCACTCCTCACTGTCAAAGTCACTGTCTGTACTGTGCGGCTCCTCAGAAAGGATACCAGCTTTTGAGAAAGCTCGGATAACAGTACCAGCAGACACGTTAGTCCAAGCATCTACAATCCATTGACTCGTTAATGCTGAAATTTCTCACGGTGGCTAGATTCCCATGTTCCTCCGCGTAGCTGATTGCCTTCAGCTTAAACTGAGCGTCATAAGCGTGTCTCTTTGCCATTTTCAGGTTTAAAACAGCAATGTTGTTCATACAGCACATACCTTTTTTATACACAATCCACGCCCACACTTCACTCTAACGTTCTCATGCCTTTTCTTTCAGGTCCGCCTCACGGGCACGGCGTTTTCTTTTAGGTCCGCCTTTTCTCACACACAAGGCGCACCGCTCATTTTGAAGAAAATCTTAGACGTTTACATGCGACTTGTAGCCGTGAAATTACGGTAAGTTTGTTCAGCTCAGTGATAAATTATTAGCCTATTAAACATAATGTTCAGCCCAATCAAATTTGCATAGAAACAGAGAACTCCACCCTAACAACGATGGTCCTTAAAACATGAGGGGTTTGTTCAAATCGTTGAACTTCTACCGATCAAATTTTGGTTTGCATGAACTTTCAAAAAGCTGCAGCATTTAATATTTTTTACTTTAATAAATTCTGTTTTTTACTTCTCATGTGTGGGACAACTTATTAGGAACATTTCACAACACCCCTCACACACAAACAAACACAAACAAACACACAATATAAAGAACTGAAAATTGTGCAACATGTGTAAAAATGGTGGATTTTCTAGTAAACTGGGCACCTGATGGTGTTACACCGCTAAATGTTTGTGTTCTTTTATCGTGGTAATAGGTTTTTTTGGAGACGAAATGGCTGCAATAAATAACTCTATTCATTCCTCACCGGGGAAATTTGTGTGCTGCACTCCTTACACTGCAGCAGGCTGCCCTTCGACGGCGCCAGGAGAAGCAGGAGTTAGGTGTCTTCTCCAAGGACCCTATATGGTGGTCTCAATGGGAAAAAACCCACGACCTTCCGGTCTACGGGCGAGCGCTCTAGCACTGATCCACCGTCTCGCACCAAGAGTTCCAAATTACATAACTGTTCATCCCGAATTGGCCAAGAGTTTAGTTTGATTGGGACTTGGCCTCATGTAGATTTCTAAAGTTTAAAGTTTAGTGACAAAAAAACAACAGAGACATGTTTAAACAAGGTCGTCCTTATCTCGTCCCAGAAGAAAATACTCCTGACATTCACATTTTCAGGGATTAATTCTGGATTTTTTCTGGATATTCTGTGGCATCTGTTTACAGAGAGAATCTTCTTCTTCCGCAATCTCCCTTCAGGGGGCACCACATCAAGTCAGTTTCTTCCATCTAACCCTATCTCCTGCATCCTCTTTGGTCCCACCAACTATCTTCATGTCTTCCTTCACTGTACCCATGAACCTCCTCTTTGGTCTTCCTCTAGTCCTCTTTCCTGGTGGTTCCAAACCCAGCATCCTTCTTCTGATGTACTCTCTCTCTCTCCTCTGCACATGTCCAAACCATCTCAGTCTGACCTCTCTGACTTTAAAACCTCTAACATGTGCTGTTCCTCTGATCCTGTCCATCCTGGTCACTCCCAGAGAGTTCCTCAGCATCTTCATCTCTGCTACAAACATCTCTGCTTTCTGTCTTTTCCTCAGTGCCACTGTCTCTAGACCAATGACCATGGCCGCTCTCACCACACTGTCTCTAGACCAATCAGCATGGCCGCTCTCACCACACTGTCTCTAGACCAATCAGCATGGCCGCTCTCACCACACTGTCTCTAGACCAATCAGCATGGCCGCTCTCACCACACTGTCTCTAGACCAATCAGCATGGCCGCTCTCACCACACTGTCTCTAGACCAATCAGCATGGCCGCTCTCACCACACTGTCTCTAGACCAATCAGCATGGCCGCTCTCACCACGGTTTTCTACACTTTCTCTTTCATTTTAGCTGAAACTCTTCTGTCACACATCACACCTGATACTTTTCTCCACCCGTTCCAGCCTGCCTGCACATGCTTCTTCACCTCTTTTCAACACTCTCCATTGCTCTGGACTGTTGATCCTAGATACTGAAAATCTTCCACCTTCTTTATCTCTTCTCCCTGTAACCTCACTTTTCCATTTGGATCCCTCTCTTTCACACACATGTACTCTGTTTTACTCTGACTAATCTTCATTCCTCTTCTTTCTAGTGCAAACCTCCACCTCTCCAGCTTTTCCTCCACCTTTTCCCTCCTCTCACTACAGATCACAATGCCATCTGCCTGACACTGTGAATTAAAGAAGAAGAACACTGCTTTATATCACGATTTAAAAAGTGAGGAAGAAAAATAACCAATAAATTTGAAACCGACGCCATCTTATAGATTTGAGTTTATTTAAATTTACCATAAAACTGAATAAAGTCACTATTGGATTGAAAAAAAAAAGCACAGACTTTTATCATCTTTATTTAACAAACACAATGTTATTTTTTGCTCATGTGTGTGTATCAGGAGGGTGGGACTGTAAAACAACCCGCAGACTTTTAGTGTTAAATTTTTCTTTCTCTGTTTTTCATCCCAACCCAAAAACCTGAGCCGTGCTTGATCTAATTTGTTAACATAAAACATAAAACCTTACCCAATCCCAGGGATTTGTCCCCTTTTTTTATGGTTTCAGGCTGCTAAAACATCACGATCTCAGCCAAACTGTGACCTCATGTATAATTAGCGTGTTCGCCCGGGGGAATGACACTATCGGCTGGAAAAACACAGAATTTAACGCTAAACATGTTGGCGAGAAAAACTCAGATAGAAACCAAATCTGCTGTTATAAATAATAAATAATAAAACAAGACCTGTTCAGTTTTCTAAACAATAGATTACAAGGTTTGATTTTAAGGTTGGGCGATGAGGACGTGGTTCTGCTTTCTGCAGAGAGCACGAAGTTAAAAAAATGTGCAACCACTTACTCCACATGTACACCATGTCAGCTGTGCCCACAGATTCTGGGTCTCCCTTTTATGTGGAGTTCCCTTGTTTGAAAGTTCTCAGCTCTTGGGATTTTCCTTCACATGAGAACTGCCAAACTTCACGAAGACAGTTGGAGTGAGTGTCCACATGTTCACACATGGGTGACACGACCAACATCTGGATCCACTCCAGCCTGATCAACAAATTACTGATCAAAGCTAAATAATCCAGGCATTCCTGCCGTTGGTAACCCGCAGCGTTTGAAGGGACTCCTTCTGCGGTCGTGCTGAGTGAAGCATATTAGAGAAATGCTGTGTGAAGTTTTGTCAGAGCGGAGCAGGATTTCATCACCACTTTATTCATGAGGACGAGATTTAAGTTGAGCTGTAAAGCTTTGGTAAAGCTGAAAACGAAACAGCCAGGCTTAGTGGAGGCACCATCATCACGCTTACATTTCAATTGAAGGTCAGAAAAATCCTAACAGAATGTTAGAGAGTTTAGAAGAACCAGAGGAATTGGTTTTTCTGGTGATCCATCCACATCCTGATGGGACTGTGTCTCGTTTGTGGATTAGTAAGACCTCAGTGTCTCTCTGCTGTAGACGGAGGGTAGATGGATGGTTTTAGAGATGCTAATGGAAGTTGGAAACTTTATTTGCCCCCACAGAAAAATACAGTGATTATTTAGAATAGAATAAAAATATATCAGAGAAAAATATTGACTCAAGACAAAAAATCAGCAGAACATTAAAAACAACAACAAAGAATCAACAAATGTGTAAAAAATGAATAAATAAAAAAATGAGCGTCTGAAATGAGCTTCCTCCACAGGGTGGCTGGGCTCTCACTCAGAGTTCAGGTAAGGAGCTCTGACATCCAGGGGGAGCTCGATGTCGAGCCACTCCTCCTCTAGGTCGAGAGGAGCCAGATGGGGTGGTCAGGGCATCTGGTCAGGATGCCCCACGAGCGCCTCGCTGGTGAGGTGTTTCGGGCACGTCCCACCAGCAGGAGACCGAGAGGCAGACCTTGGACCTGTTGGAGAGACTATGTCTCACAGCTGGCCGGGGAACGACTCCTTCCAGGTGAGCTGGAGGATGCAGCTGGGGTGAGAGAAGCCTGGGCTTCCGGTCTGAGGCTGTTGCCCCCGCAATTCGGCCCCGCGATTCTGACCATAGGCTTTATGTTGAACAGAAGGCGAGCTGAATTTCTCAGACAGCTGAAGTATGTCAGAGCCCTCCGCAGCGCGGCCATCTTGGTCCGCCATAGAAACATGGTTGGGTCCATCAGGTGGTTGGACGGAGACTTAAAGGTTCTCCACAGGAAGTTAATCCCCTGACTTGAGCCCATGGCTCAGCAACCTTTACCATTTCATAAAAGCTAGGTTTTTTAACAACAAGTTTTGGACCCCGATTCCACACCGCGTAGGCCTAAAATGAACTGAAACTGTCTGATTAATATTGTGTTGTGGAGATACTACAATGTAGAAATAGAGTTGAATACAATGAGTAAGAGCTAGCTTGTGCAGCCGAGGGTCTGACCGCCAAGGTCCCCGTCGTTGGCTGCCACCCATCTCCTCCTTCACCCGACCCCTATGGCCCCTCCTGCAGGTGGTGAATTCGCTGGAAGGGTGGCCCATGTCCCCTGTTCGGGGTGAGCCCGGCCGGGCCCCATGGGTAAAAGCCCGGCCACCAGGCGCTCGCACGCGTGCCCCACCCTCGGGCCAGGCTCCAATGGGGGCCCCGGTGACCCGTGTCCGGGCAAGGGCAACTTGGCCATGTTTGATTTCTTCATAGGGGTATTTTTGAGCCATGCTTTGTCTGGCCCCTCACCTAGGACCTGTTTGCCTTGGGTGACCCTACCAGGGGACAACATAGCTCCTAGGATCATTGGGGCACGCAAACCCCTCCACCACGTTAAGGTGGTGGCTCAAGGAGGAGTCAGGATGCCCCCTGAGCGCCTCGCAGGCGAGGTGTTTCGGGCACGTCCCACCTGGAGGAGACCAAGAAGTAGACCCCGGACCTGCTGGAGAGACTATGTCTCACAGCTGGCCGGGGAACGATTTGGGATCCTTCCGGGTGAGCTGGAGGATGCAGCCGGGTGGAGAGAAAGAGGCCTGGGCTGTCCGTTTGAGGCTGTTGCCCCCGCGACCCGACCCCGTAACAAGCGGAAGATGACCGAACGGAACAATGAGTAAGTTTAAAGCCAGAATGAACTCAGTTAGCAACTAGAAAACCACCAAAAAAAAGTAAAAGTTCAAAGACAAACATCATGAGATGAAGTCACAGGTATGAATCTTTACCACAAACACCTTCCCTGTTCTGTTATAAATCTGGCCAGTTTTTAATTGACCAAGAAGGAAGTTTGTACTTTTCAATCCTTTGATTTTACAGAACGGGTGAACCTGTTGAACCATCTAACCATATCCTCGACATCCCAGCGAGATCTGGCAAACAGAATTATTATTCCACTCTGGCATCGACGAGCAGGCACTCAATAGCTTTCAGATGTTTATGGGAGGAGAAAAATGCACTTTGGGAAACTCTCAGGTTTCTTTCTCATCACTCGGCACTGCTCTGTGATGCATCATTGGCACGGTCAAGCTTTCCCACCTCAAGGCCCGTATCGGGTTGTTTAGGGACGTTTACGTTTGTATTTCCCATAACCAAAACCAATGACCGGTGTTTTGTGTCTGTCTTAAAAAATGTAATTAGTTACATTACAAATTACTTCTCCCAAAAAGTAACTGAATTTATAACTTAGTTATAATCAAATGATTTGTTTCAAAGTAAAGTAACTGTATTTCTAAAAACTCAAAGATATTTTGGTTCCATTTGGTTGTCTTCCGCTCATCCAGGGGCCGGGTCGCAGGGACAACAACCTCAGGCGGGAAACCCAGACTTCCCTCATCCTCCAGCTCACCAAGGAGGATCCCATGGTGTTTCCTGTCCAACTGTGAGACATAGTCTCTCCAGTGGGTCTGGGCTTTGACTCTGGGTCTCCTCCCAGACCCTTCCTGCTCATGTAACCAAGGGTCTGACCGGTTAGGGTCCCCATCATCGGCTGCCACCCATCCCCTCTTTCACCATACTCCTATGTCCCTTCATGCAGTTGGTGAGTCCATTCGAAGGTGTTTCCTGTTCAGCTTGAGTCCGGCATGGCCCCATGGGTAGAAGCTTGGCCACCAGGCACTCGTTATTGTGCCCCACCCTCAGGGCTGGTTCTTTGAGGGGGACCCTGGTGACCCACGTCCGAGCAAGGAAAAGTTGGCCATGGCTGCCCTCTTCATTAAGGGTTTTGAGCCACACTTTGTCTTGTCTCCCACATAGGATCTGTTTGCCTTGGGTGACCCTACCAGGGACATTAAGACCCTGACAACATACTATAGCTCATTGGGGTACACAAACCGTTCCCCCACAGTAAGGTGATGGCTCAAGGAGGGACTCGAGGATATTTGACAGTAAAAAATTACATTAAAACATTACAAAAGAGTTTTTCCAAAATTATGCTTTTACCACAAACATATCACAATATTGTGTTAATGTACAGTGCCTTGCGAAAGTATCCAACCCCCTTGAACTTTGCGACCTTTTGCCACATTTCAGGCTTCAAACATAAAGATAAACAACTGGAATTTTTTGTGAAGAATCAACAACAAGTTGGACACAATCATGAAGTGGAACGAAATGTATTGGTTATTCCAAAACTTTTTATCAAAGAAAAAACGGAGAAATAGGGCGTGCAAAAGTATCCAACCCCCTTAAGTTAATACTTTGTATCGCCCCCTTTTGCTGCGATTACAGCTATAAGTCTCTTGGGTTACGTCTCTATCAGTTTTGCACATCGAGAGACTGACATTTTTGCCCATTCCTCCTTCCAAAACAGCTCGAGCTCAGTGAGGTTGGATGGAGAGTGTTTGTGAACAGCAGTTTTCAGTTCTTTCCACAGATTCTCTATTGGATTCAGGTCTGGACTTTGACTTGGCCATTCTAACACCTGGATATGTTTATTTGTGAACCATTCCATTGTAGATTTTGCTTTATGTTTAGGATCATTGTCTTGTTGGAAGACAAATCTCCATCCCAGTCTCAAGTCTTTTGCAGACTCCATCAGGTTTTCTTCCAGAATGGTCCTGTATGTGGCTCCATTCATCTTCCCATTATTTTAACCATCTTCCCTGCCCCTGCTGAAGAAAAGCAGACCCAAACCACGATGCTGCCACCACCATGTTTGACAGTGGGGATGGTGTCTTCAGGTTGATGAGCTGTATTGCTTTTACACCAAACATAATGCTTTACATTGTTGCCAAAAAGTTCGATTTTGTTTTCCTCTGACCAGAGCACCTTCTTCCACATGTTTGGTATGTCTTCCAGGTGGCTTGTGTCAAACTTTAAACAAACACTTTTTATGGATGCCACTCTTCCATGAAAGTCAGATTTGTGCAGTATATGACTCACTGTTGTCCTATGGACAGAGTCTCCCACCTCAGCTGTAGATCTCTGCAGTTCATCCAGAGTGATCATGGACCTCTTGGCTGCATCTCTGATCAGTCTTCTCCTAGAATGAGCTGAAAGTTTAGAAGGATGGCCAGGTCTTGGTAGATTTGCAGTGGTCTGATACTCCTTCCATTTCAGTATTATCACTTGCACAGTGCTCCTTGGGATTCTTAGAGCTTGGAAAATCTTTTTGTATCCAAATCCAGCTTTGAACTTCTCCACTACATTATCTTGGACCTGTCTGGTGTGATCCTTGTTCTTCATGGTGCTCTCTGCACTTTAAACTGACCTCTGAGACTAACACAGTACAGGTGCATTTATATGGAGACTTGATTACACACAGGTGGATTCTTTTTATCATCATTAGTAATTTAGGTCAACATTGGATCGTTCAAAGATCTTCACAAAACTTCTGGAGAGAGTTTGCTGCACTGAAAGTAAAGGGGTTGAATACTTTTGCACGCCCTATTTCTCCGTTTTTTTCTTTGATAAAAAGTTTTGGAATAACTAATACATTTCGTTCCACTTCATGATTGTGTCCTACTTGTTGTTGATTCTTCACAAAAAATTCCAGTTGTTTATCTTTATGTTTGAAGCCTGAAATGTGGCAAAAGGTCGGAAAGTTTAAGGGGGTTGGATACTTTCGCAAGGCACTGTATATCATGTTTTTCATGTTATATTATGGGATGGCTCATCAAAACATTCCTTCTGTTTCCAACCTGATGAGCCTAAATCCAAGTGCCAGTACTGCTGCCACAAAGATGCTCTCATTTTTTAAACTGAAATCTCTTTCCGAAGTCAGTCTTAAGTCCTAAAACTCAAACGTAGTAAAGTAGTGACTGTTACCACTTGATGTAAATATTTTTTATTTAAAATGCTTTCGATATAAATAAATGAATTACTCTATTCATCCCTCACCGGGGAAATTTGTTTGCTGCACTCCTTACACCGCAGCAGGCTGCCCTTCAACGGCACCAATGGTGGGAGAAGTGGGGGTTAGGTGTCTTCTACAAGGACCCTAGACATGCTCTCCGTGGGACGCAAACCCGCGACCTTCCAGTCCGCGGGCTTACGCTCTAACCACGCGGCCACCGTCTCCACCGTTAGACATGTTATGTTAGACCGTTAGACATTAGATATGTTAGACAGCCAGGAATGAATTTCTGAATCTCTCAGTTCTGCAGCTCAGAGATGCTTCTCTGAGAGACCAGAGCCTCATGTTGAGGATGTTCTGCATTGAAGAGAACACCCTCCATGCTCCAATCGGTGGAGTCAGAGATGACCCTCCTGGACTCCTCCTCTTTACCATCCGTCACATAGGACACAACTACAGCGTGAGCTGAATATTTCTGGATGTGGCATGATGAGGACCGGTAGGTAAAGTCAGCCATATACAAAGTGAACAAGAAGAGTGGTAGCACTGCTCCCTGTAGGGCTCCGATGTTGGTCACGTGAAGAAAACTTCATCAGAAATATGAAGGACAGGCTGGACTTTTAGCATTGCTGAGGAGAAACAAATAGAACAGGTTGGTTATGATGTGGTGAAATGGAAGGAGGAGGACCCAAATACAAGACATAAACAGGATTTATTAACAGAAGTCAGGCAAGGAATGTCTTTAAGTCCAAAAACACAACAGTTCAATTAAAAAACTTGGTCAGGCAGCCAGATAAATAATAATAATAATACATTTTATTTGTAGTGCGCTTTACATTTCAGAAAAAATCCCAAAGCGCTACATAGAAAGGTAAAAACAATAAAAACATTTTAAAAACTAAAATCTACATTCTGAAAACAAAGAATCATAAAATCAAAAATTAAAAGCCTTATTAAAAATGAATGTCTTTAGACCTTTTTTAAAAGTGTCCACACTTTGTGGCCCTGAGGAGTTCCGGGAGCTCATTCCACAGTCGTGGGGCAACGGCCTGGAAGGCTCTGTCTCCATTGTGGTCAGCCTGGTCCTGGGCTGGTGGAGGCAGTGGGTGGAATTAGAGCGAAGGTGTCTTGGGTTGATGAGTGGGGAGAGGAGCTCAGTGAGGTAAGTTGGGGCGTTTCCATGGACACATTGGTAGGTGAGGAGGCAGATTTTGTAGTGAATTCTGAAACGGATGGGAAGCCAGTGAAGAGATTTAAGAACAGGTGTGATGTGGTCAAATTTTCGCCTCCTCGTCAGGACCCTGGCAGCTCGTTAGGACCCTGGCAGCGCAGTTTTGGATGTGCTGAAGCTTCTCAAGGCTCCTGCCAGGTGTACCAACGAGGAGGGCATTACAGTATTCGAGTCTGGAGGAGATGAAGGTATGGATCAGTTTTTCAGCTGCGGTGTGGGTGAGTGAGGGGCGGAGCCTGGCAATGTTTCTGAGGTGTAAGAAAGAAACTTTGCAGAGGTGACGTACATGCTGGTCAAATGTGAGATTGCAGTCGATTTTTACGCCAAGGTTTGTTACAGAGGAGGAGAGTGGAATGTTGTGACCAGAAACCAGAATGATGTTTTGATCTGGTGAGGTGTACCGATTAATATGGCTTCCGTCTTGCTGGTGTTGAGCTGGAGAAAGTTGTTGGTCATCCACGTCCTGATCTCCTCCAGACAGGCATGAAGGGCAGAAAGAGCTTGGGTGGGCTTAGTGTCCATTTTCAAAGACCTGGCTGGGAAGGATGCTGATGACTCAACGTCAAAGTAAGGGGGGAGACTGCCTTTAAATAGGCGCCAGGATCCACAGGTGTGTGTCATCGGACTAATCATCCTCAGGTGTCCCTGATCAAGGGGATGATTGAAGGTCCAGGGCTCCCTTTGGTGGCAGATGAGGGGATCATGACATTGTTTTTAAAGAGTCAAACGTTGTTATTTCCTCATTTATTATTAAGTTTCTGAGGTCACTGTAGACGGTTTGTGTGTGTGACTATTTGCTCAACAGCAGACTGGTTCACCGACCACTTGAGTTTTTCCAGATTGACCACAGCCTACCGTAGGATTGTTTTATATCAAGTCAATCCCTTTCTGAGCACAACCATCAACCTTCTGATTCACCGGCTAAACAAGCAGATGTTCAAACATTTCTTTGAAGGTTCTTTATGACAAACAAAAACATAAAAGTATTTTTCTTTTCAGCTGAAAGCGGCGACCACACACCTCTGGGTGGAAACACCATCAGCTCCGTGTCCTGCACACAGCTGTTACTTTTCACAAAGGGTTCGTAAACTTCTTGGAGGATAAAACATCTTTATTTATTTTCTTTCCATTTAACTGAGAACTGGACTGTGATTCCATTCTGTTCTTTTTTTCATCTCGCTTTTATTAAAAACGGCGTGAAATGCAGATTATAAACATGCCTAAAGTCGTGCATTCTTTCCAGTAAAAGAGAAAAAAAAAAAGCCAATCCACGAACAGGACGAAGTGTTATTGAAAGCTTTTATCCTTAATTCCTCTTCAAAGCCATTAAGACCCTTCTCTTATAAAACGAGCTCCATTTGCCAAATAAAGAGGAAGTTTTTACCTTCCAGCTGTTTATGAGTCAATATTAAAAGATTTATAGACAGATTTAAGGAGGTTCGAGTCAAACCAAAGCAGGATGGTGTCATTAGGAAGACAAACATGGGATTAAATGTGAGGAAAGTCGGTGCTGAAGCCGCTCACCAGCAGGGAGAACAAAACAGAACGGGCTTATTATTTACTCAGTGTGAAGCAAAGCCACAGAAAATCCACATTAAACATCTGGTGCAGCGGCTTTTATGATATCATCCTACAGTTATTCACATTTACACAAACTCCAGCATGAGTCAGGATCCTCTCAGAATGCTACAGGTCATTAGATGTGTCAGGGCTCAGAGGCGCACGACGGAAAAACTTTCACACAACTGTGAGTTTAGTCGTGCTAAAATATTACATTTAATATGCTGCTAAACCAAGTGGAAGCAGAACGAAGAATCCCTGCTCAGTGAAGGAGGGCCTAGATTTTACTAACTTTATTCTGGATTTTACATGTTTTTGTCAGTTTTTCTAACTTTATTCTAGAATTTACTTTTTTTACCATTAATTTTGTCAAACTTTATACTGAAATTTTTATGCTTTTTTGAAATAATCTAGTAAGAAAGAGGCAGCGTTGGGTGTTTTTAGTACAGAATTTGAGCCAACTTGAAACCGTGGGACCATCATCCCTGTATGTGGGAAGAACGACGTTGTACATTCCACATTCATATGACTTACACACACACACACAGACATATGGGTGTGTATCGGTATAGAAAAGGAGGCTGGATTTAGAAAAAGCAGAGAGTCACTCAATTTTAGCAACTCTAGCAACTAAAGGGTCTGAACACTTGTTAAACATAGTGTCAGAGACATCACTGACTTCATTTACCGTATTTTTACAACCAAAAGGTGCACCATATTAAAAGGCGCAGTCCCAGTTTCCTGTGCTCTGTATTTAACACACATAAGGTGCACCTGATGATAGGGCACGGGTTTTATATCCATATCCTCTACTTCGTACGTCCGCCTTCCAACAACACACACATAAGCAGACAAAATGAAATGAAATGAAAATGAAATGAATTACTCTATTCATCCCTCACTGGGGAAATTTGTTTGCTGCACTCCTTACACCGCAGCAGGCTGCCCTTCAACGGCAAGTGTGTGTATTTAGAAATAGATCAGGAGTAAAACTGAGTTTGGTTGGTTTTATTTAAATATTAGTTACAGTCGTCATAAAGTCATTCATCAAATCCATCCAAGTCCTCATCCTCTGTTTCTGAATCTAACAGCTGCTCTAAATCCAACATGGCAGGTTCACTTTCCTCGCTGTCAGAGTCACTTTCTGTACCGTGCGGCTCTTCGGAAATGATGCCTGCTTTTGGGAAAGCTCGGACAACAGTGCCAGCAGACACGTTAGCCCAAGCATCTACAATCCACTGGCAAACTGTGGCGTAACTCGCCCGGCGCTGCCTTCCACCCTTTGTGAAGCTGTGGTCTCCTCTGGTCATCCATCGCTCCCATGCCGCTCGCAGCCTTACCCTGAACAGCCGGTTCATGCCGATGTCCAGTGGTTGGAGTTCCTTTGTCAGACTTCTCGGAATCACAGCAAGTGTAGTGTTCATCTGCTTCACTTATTTTTTCATGTCGGTGGTGAGATGAGCACGCATAGAGTCATGAATCAGAAGCGACGGTGAGACGTGGAGAAAAACCATCCGGTCTCCAAAACACACCACACACATAGGATGCACTGCCCGATGGAGCAGCGCCGCCGATTTTGAAGAAAGTCTAAGACTTTTATATGCGCCCTATGGTCCTGAAAATATGGTAATTTTTTTTCTCTACACACCTGGCAATCGACTTGGAACCAGTCCGCGGACTACCGGTAGATTGCGATCGACTGGTTGGGGACCCTGCTCTAGACAAACTGATTTGGTTTCTGGAGCCGTGCAACCAAACATCAAGGATCAAGACCACACAATGTAAAAAGTTCATACATACTGTTTGTATGACGCTGCAACCTCACCCAAACCTCATACCGGTACATTATTAATCCAGAGGACCAGTGGAGGTGTGTTTTTGGAGATGACTTCTTCTCCCTTAAATGGACACGCCTTCTGTTCCTGTTTCATTAGTCTTGTTGTGTTACTGCTGCTTCATGCCTGTAAGTCCTCACAAAGCAGGACAAGATGATTCATGAAAGCAGGTAAAACATCTGAAGGAGCTTTGCAGTGAGGAAGGAGTGTGTGTGTGTGTGTGTGTGTGTGTGTCCTTGTGAAGCAGCAGATGACAGACAGAAAGCAGAGGATACGGTGAGGTGCTCCATCCGTCATGTGAGCAGCGTGTTAGCTGCAGGCCTGATAGATCGCTGCATACTTCACAGTATTTCTAATTAAAACATTCAGGTGTCCTGTTTGAGTCCCGACATGCCGGGTCAGCCTCACTGCAACACGAAAAACTTTACTCTCTGATATTTAAAAAGATCATTCTGTCTCAGACTGTTTCAGCTTTACATAAAAACACACTTCGTGTTTTTTCCAGAGAACTTTTTTTCTGTTCATGTCGTTACACATCGTTCATGTTTTTCTGACAATCAGACATTTTTCACAATTCAATCCTTTTTTTTTTTTTTTTTTGGCTAATTTCCTGCTGATTTGCAAACCTTTTTCAACATTTTACAAGTTTTTTGTTCCATTTTTTCTCATTTTTTCCACATTTTCTAACTTAATCCTGGACTAATCCAAAATTACTCCAGATTTACAAAGATTTTCTTTTTACTTACTTACTTTTTTGTTTTGTTTGGTTTTTTTATTTTTATTTAAGTAAGACACTCTTATTCATTTATTTTTTAAGAATTATGAAAAAGAATTAAAAAAGAAAAAACTATAGAATTTTTCTGGATTATTTCAACTAATTTCAGCGTGAATTTTTTTTTTTTTTTAAATTTGATACTGGATCAAACTATTTTTTATTGATTTATAAACTTCATTCTACATTTTGCTCTTTTCATTTAAGATTTTCTAATGTTATGACTGATTTTTACCAGCATTTTTCAGGGTTTTACCGTCTCTATTTCAGTTCTTTCTGACTTTATATTGAATTTATTAGCTTTCAACTTGATTTTATCAACAACATTCTGATTTTTACAAACTTTACTCTGTATTTAACCTAAAGATGTTTGTAGCAGAGATGAAGATGCTGAGGATCTCTCTGGGAGTGACCAGGATGGACAGGATCAGAGGAACAGCACATGTTAGAGGTTTTAAAGTCAGAGAGGCCAGACTGAGATGGTTTGGACATGTGCAGAGGAGAGAGAGAGAGTACATCAGAAGAAGGATGCTGGGTTTGGAACCACCAGGAAAGAGGACTAGAGGAAGACCAAAGAGGAGGTTCATGGATACAGTGAAGGAAGACATGAAGATAGTTGGTGTGAGCGAAGAGGATGCAGGAGATAGGGTTAGATGGAAGAAACTGACTTGCTGTGGCGCCCCCTGGAGGGAAATGATGGAAGACGGAGAAGAAGACTGAATTAAACCTAAAATATCTGCTTCTCACAGAGTCTCTAATCCCTGGATTACAACCCTCTGTTCCAACACGACAACAAATAAAACCCCAAAAAACGCTATAAAGAGTCCATGAAGCACCAAAAACTTCTATTAACGTTTCTATGACGACAGTCTGAGGTGTGCTTCCAGGTTCCAGAGTTTGGATTCACTTTCAGATTTTATTAAGAAAAAAACTACTTGTGATTTGAGTGAAACATGTTGTTATGAGGTGGTGAAGGTGGAAGTGGAGGACCAAGAAGCAGAGACAGTTTAAACTGGTTTATTGCAGTTAATCAGGAGTTAGGGAAGACGGGTAGCCATGTGCACCGTGGAAGCCAACCAGGGAAGGCTTGTTGCATCCTGGACAAGAGGAACCATCAAAGAGAGAACACAAGGCTGAGGGACCACACGTGGAGGGACACCATCATGGCTGCAGCAGGAGAGCAGAATAGTAGATGATCAAACACAGGAGAGATGGACACAAGATGTTCAATAACCAGGGGGATGACGAGACACAGGTACAGCCATCAGGGAGCAGCATTCTAGGATTAAAAGATTCCAGTTAGTTTTCTATTTTCTTTATGTTTTTACATCCATTCCTAAACCTGAATAAGAAGAAGATCTGTAATTAGGACAGGTGTTTGGTGTGGACCAGCTGTTTTAGTTCTGACCTTCTGACTCACACTATGTTCCTCCGTGGACGTCTGGAACCCAAACCTCAGACCCAGCTTGGATAATTGTTTCCAGAGATCAGTTAAATGTCTTTTCAGGCTTTATGCTGCCATGTTAAATTATACCGGCACGCCGCACGGCCTCTCCAAGTCCAAAGCTTTACTAGAAAGCAGCAGATTTTACAGGAGTTTAAAGCTGCTGCTTTATGAGGACGTCTGTCAGAAACAGGCTGCAAAGTGTCTGACCATCCTGTACCAGATCCAGACTGGAGACCCTGACACACATCCTCTTAAGTCTTCTTTTCTTCCCCTCCCTCCACTGATAGAAAGAAACAACAGTTACAGAGCTGAACTAAGGATACAAGACGGGGGGTTTTACACACGTAAAACGCCTCAGGATTTTGTAAAAATGGAGATTCTTATTAGAAAAGTAGAGATTCTACAAAAAAAGGAGGGCAAACTTTTCACACGTGTGCCAGAAAGGATGTGATTTAATAGTAAAACAAAGTGATGACATGAAACTTGAAGAAAACATGAGCTTAATTCAATCATTTTAAATTAAAAACAACATCTTAATTCCATTTTCTTAACTTAAACAGTCACATTTTTTATGTTTTATATAAAAAATATTCAGCTCTTTCTTTACCACGACCAGCGTCCTCGATTTACAAGTCAATCTACATTCCTACACTCTCCATGGTAACCAGGATCTACGTTCCTACCCTCACCATGGTAACCAGGATGTATGTTCCTACCCTCACCATGGTAACCAGGATCTACGTTCCTACCCTCATCGTGGTAACCAGGATTTACGTTCCTACCCTCACCATGGTAACCAGGACCTATGTTCCTACCCTCACCATGGTAACCAGGATGTACGTTCCTACCCTCACCATGGTAACCAGGATCTACGTTCCTACCCTCACCATGGTAACCAGGACCTACGTTCCTACCCTCACCATGGTAACCAGGATGTACGTTCCTACCCTCACCATGGTAACCAGGATGTATGTTCCTACCCTCACCATGGTAACCAGGATCTACATTCCTACCCTCATCGTGGTAACCAGGATTTACGTTCCTACCCTCACCATGGTAACCAGGACCTATGTTCCTACCCTCACCATGGTAACCAGGATGTACGTTCCTACCCTCACCATGGTAACCAGGATCTACGTTCCTACCCTCACCATGGTAACCAGGATCTACGTTCTTACCCTCACCATGGTAACCTGGATCTAGGTTCTTACCCTCACCATGGTAACCAGGATCTACGTTCTTACCCTCACCATGGTAACCAGGATCTTCGCTCCTACCCTCACCATGGTAACCGGGATCTACGTTACTACCCTCACCTTGGTAACCAGGATCTACGTTCCTACCCTCACCATGGTAACCAGGATCTACGTTCCTACCCTCACCATGGTAACCAGGATCTACGTTCCTACCCTCACCATGGTAACCAGGATCTACGTTCCTACCCTCACCATGATAACCAGCTGTGGGTGGTGATAGAAAGAATGAGATCGTGGATACAAGCGACCAAAATGAGCTTCCTCACCAGGGTGGCAGGGCTCTCACTCAGAGATCGGGTAAGGAGCTCTGCCATCTGGGAGGATTTCGGTGTCAAGCCGCTCCTCCTCCAGGTCGAGAGAAGCCAGATGGGGTGGTTCGGGCATCTGGTCAGGATGAGTGTTTCGCTGGTGAGGCGTTTCGGGCACGTTTAATCGGGAGGAGACCAAGAGGCAGATCCCCGACCCGCTGGAGAGACTATGTTCACAGCTGGTCGGGGAACGACTTGGCATCTTTCCGGGTGAGGTGTAGGATGTAGCTGTAGTGAGAGAAGCCTGGGCTTCCCGTCTGAGGATAAGGATAAGCGACACGACCCCGGATAAGCGGAACGGAAATAATTAACATTTCTGAATTTTGGGACGGCTTAGAACAAAGTAGCCCATTTACATAAAAAACATGTCTTTAGTGAAGAAATTTTCAGATTACAAAACCATGAAACCACCAGAAGTGATTAAATTTGTAAGTTGAAGTACCGCTGTACGAGTGTGAGTGGATAAAAGTCTGATTAGACCTATTGAAGAAGCTGCTCTTCATTTTCTTCTTTCCAGAATATTTATCATCTGATTCTCAAATTATTTCCACTAAGTTTTTCCAGACGTGGGATTAAATGTTACAAAAACAGAGATTTTTCACCCGTGGCTTTATGACTTTTTATGGTGTCGTAGTTTGATGATTTTCCATCATGACTGTTGGAAACACGGCTCCTGGTGACCAGCTTGTTGGTTACAGTGAGGACAAACAAAAGGCTGACGTAAACCACATGGGTAACCATTCACCTACAGACCTAAATCTGTCTTTAGGGACTCTTCCACCCTAAGAAGGAGGTTGTAAGTTTAGTTTGGTCATCACTTGATGACTAACCGTATGACCGACCTTTAAGAACGGCTTGCTGTCAAACGAAGCTATGGAAGTAAAATGGAAATAAAATTAAATTTACACTTTTCTTTCTGCTCCATTTTCCTCCCTCGCTCTCTGGCGGGTATTTTTTGCTTTTCCTGGTTGAGTCAGCCAGCCCAGCGTGAGCACCGGAGGGCCCAGCTGGAGCCAATCTTGTGGCTGTCAGGAAGAAAATCAATGTCATTGTTGTGAAGCAATTATTTTGTCACTGCAAATGTTTCCTGAATGAAAGTTTCTTCCAGCAGCACAGTGTGGGTGTTCACCCTGGTCCGTCTGGATTCTATTACAGCTCTGGGTTTGAGATCATAAATTTATATACATCCTTTCACTGCTCGCTTTATTATGGCAGGGAAAAAAGTAGAAGCCAACAAGTTTGCATCTCAAAACTTAAGTTCTTAAAACCTCTGAACAAGGTCTGAGTACAGCTGACTGGATACAGCCAGCAAATTTTAACAAGACTTCACAGTAAAACCAATTGATGAAATTATTTGGCTGGTCTTCAACAGAACTCCCCATCCAATCGATGTTTCATCTCATGTGAACTAATTTACTTTTCAGGGGTCTCCTTTATGAAGCATCTAAACGCCTAAAGTCCGGTCTGATGTGGTTCTGAGTGTTGTGGGAGCCCCACAGGGCACGGTGCTCTCTCCATTCCTCTTCACATGGTACACTTCAGACTTCCAGCACAACTCGGATTCATGCCACCTACAGAAATTCTCCGATGACTCTGCAGTTGTAGGGTGTATAAGTGGTGGGCAGGAGGAGGAGTATAGGAGAGTGGTGGATGGATTTGTGGAGTGGGCGGGAGAGAATCACCTACTGCTCAATGTAGACAAGACCAGGGAGATGGTGAGTGACTTCCGGAAGAACAGATCTGCCTTGCGGCCCCTCTACATTCTGGGTAGGGATGTGGAGGTGGTGGAGGAGTACAAATACCTTGGAGTGACCATTGACAGTAGACTGAGCTGGAGGAGCAACAGTACTGCTGTGTACAAGAAGACCTGCAGCCGACTTTACTTCCTAAGGAAGCTGAGGTCCTTCAATGTGTGCTGCAAGATCCTGGAGACCTTCTACCAGTCTGTGGTGGCCAGCACCTTGT
Organism: Neostethus bicornis; assembly: GCA_902685375.1. Classification (NCBI taxonomy): domain Eukaryota; kingdom Metazoa; phylum Chordata; class Actinopteri; order Atheriniformes; family Phallostethidae; genus Neostethus; species Neostethus bicornis. The sequence goes on from LR738546.1 coordinate 29,693,161, forward strand.
TCTTCTCTGTCATCTGTTGGGGGAGCAGCATCGCAGCCAGTGACACCAACAGACTTAATAAACTGATAAGAAAGGCTGGCTCTGTCATTGGCTGCCAACAGGACCCACTCGAAGCAGTGATGGAGAGGAGGTCACTGAAAAAACTTTTATCCATCATGGACAACACTGACCATCCTCTCTACCCACTTCTGGACAAGCAGCGGAGCTCCTTCTCCAAGAGGCTCAGACAGCTCCGCTCAAAAACCGCCCGGTACGGAAATCTTTTATTCCCAACACAATAACACTTTATAATAAATCACAGAATATCAAATAACTGGTTCATGCTCATGTAATTCATCAGTTTGTCACTTCATGCTTCTTATGTTACTTTTTTTTTACCCCCTTTGCACTTACAGTCTGTATTGACCTCAATGTTTTGTCACATTATTCTTTCTATTTTAATATATTTTTTTTTTCTTCTTGTATATACTGTCTATTTATTTCTTGTTGCTGCTGTAATGCACAAATTTCCCAAGTGTGGGATCAATAAAGTAAATCTAATCTAAATCAGGGGTGTCCAAATCCGGTCCTCGACGGCCAGTGTCCAGAAGGTTTTCCATATGTTCTTACACCTTCACACCTGATCCAGTTAATTGAGTCATTGTGCCCAATTTTATTGGCCGTTGATTTCACTGTCTGTGCATCAGCTGAATTAAACCAGGAAGACAATGAAAACCTTCAGAACATCGGATCTTGAGGACCGACTTTGGACACGCCTGGTCTAAATCGATGCATGCACTTACTTCTTTGTAAATTGAGCAAGGCATAAAGGTGACGGACAGCGTGGACTGCTGTGAAAACAGTCCATGAAACAGTCGGATGAAACTTTAAACCAAATTAAACCAACCAGTGTTCCACGGGATGCCGTTAGAAATCGTCAGGTGTGCCGTTGGAAACGGTGATCGTGATTTACCGGTAGCTCCCTGCACCAAGGATCTGCTCTGAGCCCTTTACTGTTTGCTATGGTGATGGACAGGCTGACAGAAGAGGTTAGACAGGAATCTCCATGGACAATGATGTTTGCAGATGACATTGTGATCTGTAGTGAGAGGAGGGAAGAGGTGGAGGAAAAGCTGGAGAGGTGGAGGTTTGCACTAGAAAGAAGAGGAATGAAGATCAGTCGGAGTAAAACAGAGTACATGTGTGTGAATGAGAGGGATCCAAATGGAAAAGTGAGGTTACAGGGAGAAGAGATAAAGAAGGTGGAAGATTTTAAGTATCTAGGATCAACAGTCCAGAGCAATGGAGAGTGTGGAAAAGAGGTGAAGAAGCGTGTGCAGGCAGGCTGGAACGGGTGGAGAAAAGTATCAGGTGTGATGTGTGATAGAAGAGTTTCAGATAAAATGAAAGGAAAAGTGTACAAAACCGTGGTGAGAGCGGCCGTGCTGATTGGTCTAGAGACAGTGCCACTGAGGAAAAGACAGGTAGCAGAGATGAAGATGCTGAGGATCTCTCTGGGAGTGATGGACAGGATCAGAGGAACAGCACATGTTAGAGGTTTTAAAGTCAGAGAGACCAGACTGAGATGGTTTGGACATGTGCAGAGGAGAGAGAGAGAGTACATCAGAAGAAGGATGCTGGATTTGGAACCACCAGGAAAGAGGAGGTTCATGGATACAGTGAAGGAAGACATGAAGATAGTTGGTGTGACTGAAGAGGATGCAGCAGATAGGGTTAGATGGAAGAAACTGACTTGCTGTGGCGCCCCCTGAAGGGAACTGCCGAAAGGAGAAGAAGAAGAATAGATGGTTTTGGTTGATTGAAAATTGTTTGTGTAAAAAGTAGATTAAAGTCTATTTGTTTATGTTTATTAATATGAAATCTTGTCGTTTTATTTAGAGACGGGCAGGGCTGTCTTGGTAAGATGTTTACTGTAACCATAGCAACCCTCTCTCCCAAAAACTACCTCAATTTTTATATTTTTATATGTTTTTGAGACATTATGAAAAAACTTAGGTTGCATTTTAAAAACAGAACGACTGCTGATTCTAATAAAATCTCCCATTTTCTGCAATAAATTATTGAGAAAGAGGTTAATGCACTTTTTATTTGAAAGAAGAATGAAAAAAAGATGACCAAATAGGTGTTGGTTTGTTTGAGTCCTATTCAGAAATTTTGGTATATATTGTTGTATATTGTTCATGTTGGCATCTTCAAAGAATAGTTTTAACTCGTTTGGTTGGTACTGTGCCTCCAGATTTTTTGGATGGAAAAATGTACTCTGACATAAAAAAGGTTGAAAAGCATTGAGATTAAAACAAAACAGCACCCACCCAGCGTGGAGCGGGTGAATCTTAATGCTGCCAGGTCAGACTGTTTCTGAGGTCTGATGAATAAGGCTAGAAAACACTGAAGTGAACTGAGGACAGTGATAGGAAGTATTTGAAGCAGAGAGAAAACAATTAGAAAGAACACGTATATGGTTTTCATAAGGGAATTTGAAGGCGGCACGGTGGCACAGTGGGTAGCACAGTGGGCTCACAGCAAGAAGGTCGTGGGTTCGAGTCCCGGGTGGGGATGAGGCTTGGAAAACTGTCCTTTCTGTGTGAAGTTTGCATTTTCTCCCTGTGTTTGCATGGCTGTACTCCGGTTTCCTCCCACCCTCCAAGGACATGCATGTTAGGTTGATTGGCCGGTGTGTGCGGCCCTGCAACAGACTGGCGAACTGTTCGAGGTTTACCCTGCCCCTTTGCCTTGAATCAGCCGGGATGGGTTCCGGAACCCTCTGCAACTTTGAAAGGGATAGATGGATAAAAAGGTGACTGTGACTAGAAGAAAATTGGAGCACATCATGGAAGATGGTTAAGATTCACACAGTCTATCATCATTTTAAAGCTGAATGCTGTAGTTTTTCTGCTTTTATCCAATATTTCACATCTTATGACAATGATAATGCAATTAAAAATTAATCTGGGAATTCCCTGGAATACTGGAATTCCCTCCAGTATCCAACACAGATTCCTGATGCACGGCTTCTTTCTTTTTGTCACCATTTGGTTGAACCATTTCTTTTTATTTTCACATACAGATCAGTGTGTGTCACTCAGAGTTGCCGTGGTGACCATCTCTCTTATAGACAGTGACGTCTCTAATTTAATATAATAAAATTATATTTAGTTTCCATAGCAACAGTGTGTCATTAGCAGCTCATGTTTAAGACAAAGTCCACATGCGGACTCACAGGTGGCGTTCACCCATCTGTGAACGAGGGGAAAATAAACCAGTTGTTTGGTAACTATAGTTAAACTTTAACAGTTAGCCCGGAGAGCTACGTTTCCATGCTTGGTGCTCCGTGTGTGCTCAGAGTTTCTCTCAGTGTGGTTAAGTTTGTGCAAATGCATGGGTGACAACACCTGGTTCACATTACCTGTCATAGTGTTAAACATTGTTTAATCTGCGTGGCCCTGCTCTGGAGGGCCAGTAAACAGCAGGAGGACCAAAGCTGTTTGACTTTACTACCTACACCTGCACCTCAAGGAGGCAAAGCTCACTTAGACCATTACTGACCCTTTGTGCTTCACAAATCCTATGTGAGTCGTTTTTAACCTCATGAGGACCGTTTTTTTTTTTGTGTTTGGAGATGATCTAATACTAAAGCTGTTACATCTGATTTTATGAGCTGCACGTTTGTTTTTGTAGATAAAGTTCTTCTTGTGATTAACAAAGTAAAGTCACTAATCAACTTTTGCAAGAAAATTTCCTTTTCATTCAAAACAGCCTTTTTTATGCATTAAATCCAAGGTAACTGTGATGGAAACCATTCCTCTAATAAGTCCATTAAATTAGTGCACAGTTGGAACCCACTGTTTCACCATCACCCCTGATGAGATCCTCATGTTCCACCATCAACCACAATGAGAAGATCCCATTTCCCTACAAGCTTTAACCTGCATAAACCAAGAGAAATCCCACAGATTTGTGGTTTGTTCGGACATGTTTGTGATAACAGAGACTAATCTCGGGAGGAGCTGTGTGGATATATCTGACATCAGTCTCCAACAAAAAGAGGCACAGTGGACTTTTATTGATGACATGATCGGGTTATGATGACAAAGTTTCTCAACTAAGAAAACAAATGATGAGAGAATATGTTGAGTTTTAGGAGCGCTCAGCTCGTAGATAATGATGACATGGCTCCGTGTCGAGCTGGCAACAAACAAAAACACACTTTCTTTTGATTGAATGTGGGAGTAAAACAGCTTGATGCAACATGCACAACAATGACATCAGATGTTGGAGGGATTTATGAATGAAGCTTCTTAGTGAAGCAGTGAGTAGTACCTGTACTTCTGTCCTCAGTGAGAAAACAGCTTCAGGCAAACCATACTTTACACAACTGACAATTAAACAAGGTGAAGGCGGATGGACCTCCCTACGCAGGCAGGTCTAAACACGTCTATAGGGCCAAGCCAAGACTTTATCCAACTGGTCCAATGAACTGGAGGTGGTGGAAATACTTCACAGCTACAGTTTGTAGCAGGACGTACGTGGACTGATTAAGTTCATTTCCACTTGTCTGAATGAAGCCCGTCATCTAATCGTAAATTTAACCTGCTAAGTCCTCCAGAATGACAGGTTTCATGTTCTTCCTGAATCTCAAACACACCCAGCCATCCGGGAGGAGCTCGGTGTCGAGCCGCTCCTCCTCCAGGTTGAGAGGAGCCAGATGGGGTGGTTTGGGCATCTGGTCAGGATGCCCTCCGAGCACCTCGTGGGTGAGGTGTTTCAGGCACGTTCCACTGGGAGGAGACCAAGGGGCAGACCCCGGACCCGTTTGAGAGACTATGTCACACAGCTGGCCGGAGAACGACTCGGGATCATTACTGTGTACTGGAGGATGCGGCCGGGGTGAGAGAAGCCTGAGCTTCCCGTTTGAGGCTGTTGCCCCTGCGACCCGGCCCCAGATAAGAGGAAGAAGACGGAACGGAACACCCAGTCCCAGTTCTTCATTTTTGATCATATGCAGCAGGTCCACTTTAATGTCCTTAGACATTGACCAGAGAGAGATGAGGAATCGTACTTGCATACCTGTCGCATACCTTCTTTTGTTTTCACTTCATTTCCTCTTAATTGTTGCACTCTGACTCTCAAAATCTGTTTGGCTCAAAAACCTCAACATTCATTGTTTTTTGTTTAGGTTTATTTTTTTTTAACTTACAGTATTAATTTCTTGTAAATGGAGAGCTTCACTTTTCAGCTCAGCTCTTTCTTTACCACGACGGACCGATGCAGCGTCCTAGTTATTGCTGATGCCGCACCGATCCGCCTGTCGATCTCCCGCTCCATCCTTCCCCCACTCGTGAACAAGACCCCGAGATACTTAAACTCCTCCACTTGGGTAAAGCTCTCGATTTACAAGTCGATCTACGTTCCAACCCTCACCATGGTCACCAGCTGTGGGTGGTGACCAAAAGAATGAGATCGCGGGTACAAGCGGCCGAAATGAGCTTCCTCCGCAGGGTGGCTGGGCTCTCACTCAGAGATCGGGTGAGGAGCTCTGCCAGCCGCGAGGAGCTCGGTGTCGAGCCGCTTTTCCTCCAGGTCGAGAGAAGCCAGATGGGGTGGTTAGGGCATCTGGTCAGGATGCTCCCCAAGCGCCTTGCGGGCAAGGTGTTTCGGGCACGTCCCACCAGGAGGAGACCAAGGGGCAGACCCCGGAACCGCTGGAGAGACTATGTCTCACAGCTGGCTGTGAAACGACTTGGGATCCTTCCGGGTGAGCTGGAGAATGCAGCCGGGGTGAGAGAAGCCTGGGCTGCCCGTTTGAGGCTGTTGCCACCGCGACCCGACCCCAGAACAAGCGTAAGATGACGGAACGGAAAGTATTGATACCTCAACATGGGAAAATTACCATGCTGCATTGCACCACAGCAGGCAGCCATGACGGCGTGGTGGGAGAAACAGTGGGCTAGGTGTCTTCCACAAGGAGATTTAGGAACATGGGCCCAGTGGGAATGGAACCAGATTCTCCTGGTTCAAGGGCGGACATTCTGCTACTGAGCCAACAACTCCACCCTTTTGTCAGTCCGTCACCTTCTTAACTGTCTATCCCTTTCCGGGGTTGCTCGGGGTGCCGGAGCCCATCTCGGATGATTTGAGGCAAGGGGAAGGATACACCCCGAACAGGTAGAAAGATTGGCGACCTGTTTGGGGCTACACACATACAACCATGCACACACTCATTCCTGGTGGCAATCATTTCATGGCCAATCAACCTAGCATGCATGTTTTTGGACTTGATCCCGGGTCTGTCACCAAGTGAGTCATCCCCCTCAGATAAACTGCACACCCATCGGTTTTCCTCTTTTTGTTTACATTTTATTTCCTCTAAACCACTGCCTTCTGACCTTTTCTATTCAGGTGGTTTAGACTCTGCACTCAAAAACCTTAACAATGGTCACTACTTAGGAAAATAATACTTTTAAGTCTCAGAAAACAAGTTCCTCTCTTTGTTTTCTCTTAACCATACCCCCAGGTGCCGCTTCCTTCCCACTGACCCATTTCAACTCTGGTGGAACCAGTGAACTTTTTCCAGTGGTCAGAAATCTTTTTCAGCTGGACTTCCAACACTGTTTTGTTGCTGAAAAGAGCTTCAAAGTTGTTGATGGTTAGAATATTTAGAGAAGATCAGAGAGTCACAGAACAACAGCGTCGCCGTGGCAACACTGTGGACTTTACTTGATCTAAAAAACAAACAAAAAGAGGTCCTGCTAAACCAGTTTAATCACCTACTAAAGACTACAGTTGTTACTCATTTCTAAAGAATTTGTGGTTAAATCTTTAAAACATATCAAGTTAAATTAATTTTACTTTTCTTGTTACTTCAGGAGGGATTTTTTTTTTTTGCAGTGACTTCAAAACCAAAGCCATCCGGGAGAAGCTCGGTGTCGAGCCGCTCCTCCTCCAGGTCGAGAGAAGCTAGATGGGGTGGTTCAGGCATCTGGTCAGGATGCCGCACGAGCGACTCGCTGGTGAGATGTTTTGGGCACGTCCCACTAGGAGGAGACCAAAAGGCAGACCCCCGACCCGCTGGAAAGACTATGTCTCACAGCTGGACGGGAACGACTCAGGATCCTTTCGGGTGAGGCGGAGGATGCAGCCGGGGAGAGAGAAGCCTGGACTTCCCCTCTGAGGCCTGTTACCCCGTGACCCGGAATGGAACGGACGGAATGGACGGAACGGAACTGATGGAACGGAACTGCCGGAACAGAACGGCCGGAACGGCTTCAAAGCCTTTTTTATTGACCCGAAAGCAGTGGTGGAACATAACGAAGTAAATGTACTTCGTTACTGTACTTAAGTAAAAAATTGTGTATCTGTACTTTATTTAAGTAAAATTTAAGACCGGTACTTTTTACTTTTACTTCACTACATTTTTAGAGTAAATATCTGTACTTTTACTTCGCTACTTTTTAAAAGTGTGTTTTACATTTTTTGTTACATTTTCGTTCAGGAATTTGAAAAATACACCGGTTTTTTTTTTTTTTAGTGCATCTTGAAGCCGCATCGCCAAAATCAAAAGAAGCAGTTGATCAGGAGAAGAAGTCATGAATCGAGAAACATTTTCTGCATTCATTCAAAAACCTAACCTCAAATATAGTACAAATTAGAAAGAGTCAGAAGATCATTGTTCTTGTGTTTACTTCTAAATAAAAAGTTGAGCCATCATTACACAGAGCAGGGGCGGATCTAGAATTTTCCAAAGGGGGCGGGGCTTTGACAAAGCCAATATATAGTGACTGGGGGCCTCCCCCCCCAAAACATTTTAAAAAATAAGTGTCATTTTGGCGGCCCATTCACTGGCCCTTCTAGGGGATAGCTTGACTTGTCCTCTTTCCTTTTATTTATTTATTTATTTTTTTTGTTGACCAAAAGAGGCGGGAGAGGGGGGGTCACACCCCTGCAGAGTATTTATCCTGGTTACCATGGTGACACCCTATAGCACAACAAATACATTTGAATTATGGTCGAATACTTTTACTTTTTACTTAAAAAGTACAATTTATACCAAATACTTTTGTACTTTTACTTAAGTAGATTTTTTTATTGGTACTTTTACTGAAGTAAATTTTTTTGCCTAATTATCTGTACTTTTACTTAAGTACAAAAAGTGAGTACTTCATCCACCACTGCCTGAAAATGAATAAAATCTGAGATGGTAATTCATTGTGTTTTGTAAATGTACCCTTTGCTTCCTTAGACAGCTTCTTTGATGATCAGCCTGCTTCCAAACATGAGTTTGAATATCGCAGCATTTAGCTGGTGACATCTCGGCCATGTTCTGTTGTCAGGCAGCGTCAGAATGAAAAAATATATTTTAAAACCAGGACACAGTTGAGAAACTGAAATGTCGTATAGTAGCTGCTTGCATGCATATCTTCTCTACAGATGTTGAGTCAGCCGCACAACTGACAAAATTTAGAATTAAGCAGGCCGAGAACAGAGAGATCAGAGATGGCGGCACGGTGGTGCAGTGGCTAGCACACCGTTTCTCACAGCAAGAAAGCAAGAAGGTCGTGGGTTTGAACCCTGGGTAGGGACGAAGTTTGAAACAGTGGTCTTTCTGTGTGGAGTTTGCATGTTGTCCGCGTGCATGCATGGGTTTCCTCCGGCTGCTCCGGTTTTAGGTTGAGGTCTCCCTCAAAAATGAGATGTTGAGTCTCAAGGGGCTTAGCCTCCTAATAAATAAATAAATTAATTAAAAAAAAAGATCCATCGCGAGACTACATAGAGTGTATGACTCATCACATTTGCAGCAAGAGTGGTAGGAGCTGCAGCTCCTGCATCGGCTCATTCAGCCACAGCCGACGCTGCACAAACAGGTGCAGAATCTATTGTGCAGAGACAGAAGGACGCCAATTGGTTTGGTGGTGAACATTTCTGTGTCCACTGCTTCTGTTTAGCGGACGTTTTACTCCAAAAGTAAATCAAACTTCTGCAATAACACGACAAGATTTTGAGCTTTTGTGAAGAGAGAGGAGGATGTTGTTTATCTACTAGTAATACACATTAATAGAGATTAAAATGTTGCTGTTTTCATTGAAAATACTCTGTGTTTTAATGTGTGGCGGATGTTTTTGAAGAAGAACGAGACGTGTTGAGTAAAGTCATTTATTGTGGAGTTAAATACAGAATATAAAACACAGCAGGTTTTTAAACTGTAGAATACATTGGTTTTAAAATCCTTTACTGACTGTTCCTCTGTTTGGGAGGGATTGTGTAAGGCCGAAGTGGTCCTTTATAACTGTAACATCTGTCAATTGAAGTAAAGATTGAAAAAAAAATACAGTCAGCCAGTCATTTCAGGAGCAGAAGGACACTTTAAAACATCAACAGGACATCCAAGTGATGAGATGGTCACCAGGAATTTCAACCTGAAAAATCATTTAGTGAGGTTGTAGTGTTCTCATTGGCCTTTCCCCCGGAGTGTCACAAACGGGCTCTAAGCTTCAATCAAGATGTCATCTTCAGTGCTGGAATGTTTAAGCCGTGAAACGCTCCAGCCGATCACGCTAATAACCCCGTTTGTGCTCAGTCTTATTAGCCCGTAAACATTCTAATGTGGTGCACAGACCTTGTTTGTTTAGAGTTCACGCTGCATGCAGTGCACACATCGATTCTTTTAACATTTCCAGCAGAAAAAACATCGGAGCCCAAAAATGTGCTTAAGAAACAGAGCGAATGACGTGGTGACCTGGCTGCTTTGTCGAGATTTCAGGGATTGAAAGCAAATCAAATCACACCCGCAGCCTCATGCACGGAGATAGAGGACTGTTTTTCAATAAGTCAAGATCAGTTAATGTTGGAAACTTAAATTCTATCATGTCATTGTGGGGTTCGGGGGAGGAGGGATCCAGTGGGTTTCATGCATAGACCTTCAGCAGTGCTCCATCTATTTTTCAATACATTTTTGGTTGTTGGTTTTATCTTTTTTGTGAAAGTGTGCAAAACCGTGGTGAGAGCGACCATGCTGTTTGGTCTAGAGACAGTGTGGTGAGAGCGGTGATGCTGATTGGTCTAGAGACAGTGTGGTGAGAGCGGCCATGCTGTTTGATCTAGAGACAGTGTGGTGAGAGCGGCCATGCTCATTGGTCTAGAGACAGTGTGGTGAGAGCGGCCATGCTCATTGGTCTAGAGACAGTGTGGTGAGAGCGGCCATGCTGATTGGTCTAGAGACAGTGTGGTGAGAGCGACCATGCTGATTGGTCTAGAGACAGTGTGGTGAGAGCGGCCATGCTCGTTGGTCTAGAGACAGTGTGGTGAGAGCGGCCATGTTGATTGGTCTAGAGACAGTGTGGTGAGAGCGGGCATGCTGATTGGTCTAGAGACAGTGTGGTGAGAGCGGCCATGCTGATTGGTCTAGAGACAGTGTGGTGAGAGCGACCATGCTGATTGGTCTAGAGACAGTGTGGTGAGAGCGACCATGCTCATTGGTCTAGAGACAGTGTGGTGAGAGCGGCCATGCTGTTTGGTCTAGAGACAGTGTGGTGAGAGCGGCCATGCTGATTGGTCTAGAGACAGTGTGGTGAGAGCGACCATGCTGATTGGTCTAGAGACAGTGTGGTGAGAGCGGCCATGCTGATTGGTCTAGAGACAGTGTGGTGAGAGCAGCCATGCTGATTGGTCAAGAGACAGTGTGGTGAGAGCGGCCATGCTGATTGGTCTAGAGACAGTGTGGTGAGAGCGACCGTGCTGATTGGTCTAGAGACAGTGTGGTGAGAGCGGCCATGCTGATTGGTCTAGAGACAGTGTGGTGAGAGCGGCCATGCTGATTGGTCTAGAGACAGTGGCACGGAGAAAAAGAGGAAACAGAGATGGAGGTAGCAGAGATGAAGATGCTGAGGATCTCTCTGGGAGTGACCAGGATGAACAGGATCAGAGGAACAGCACATGTTTGTGTCCATACCAGCCTGATCAATGCCTGATCAGTCAATCAGTCAATGCCTGATCAGTCAATGCCTGATCCCATCAGACCTCAGAAGCTAAGCAGGCTGGGGCTGGGCTTTACTTGGATGGCAGACCACCGGAACCCCAGGTGCCACGGGGGACGGCCGTTGAGATTAAATTGCCGTTGTGTCCCTAGGCAAGACACTTCATCCATGTTGCCTGGTCTGAATGGTGTGTGTGTGTGATTGGTTGGTGATGGTCAGAAGGGCCGATGGTGCAAAATGGCAGCCTCGCTTCTGTTAGTTTGCCCCAGGGCAGCTGTGGCTACGACAGTAGCTTACCATCACCTGTTATGGCGTTAATGAATAATGCATATGTGAAGCGTCTTTGAGAGTCCTGAGAAGCACTAAATAAATCCGCAGGGTGGCTGGGCTCTCACTCAGAGATCGGGTGAGCAGTTCTGCCATCCGGGAGGAGCTCAATTCAATTCAATTCAATTCAATTTTATTTGTATAGCCCAAAATCACAGAATGTCCGTCTCAATGGGCTTCACAAGAAAAAGAGGAATGTATTAACACAAATATACAACAAGAAAAATAACTAACAAATGCTAACTAAACAAGACTAGCACATTAATGCACTTAGACTCTCCTTCTCGGTGAGGAAAAACTCCTAAAAAACCCATCAGTGGGGAAAAAATAAGAAACCTCATGGGGATCCACGTGAAAGAGAGATCCCTCCCCCGGGACGAGCAAACAATGTGTCAAAGATTATTGTTTAAATATTAGCTTATTCTAATCTACAGCTAAATATCTAAAGAAGTCAATAAATGTTCTTCATCCTGATGGAAACACTGGGGGCTCCTCAGCCCGGAGATGTCCAGTACGGGGATGAGTAGATGTTCTTCATCCTGATGGAAACACGGGAGACTCCTCAGCCCGGAGATGTCCAGTACGGGGATGAGTAGATGTTCTTCATGCTGATGGAAACACGGGGGACTCCTCAGCCCGGAGATGTCCAATACGGGGATGAGTAGATGTTCTTCATCCTGATGGAGACACGGGAGACTCCTCAGCCCAGCGATGCCCACGGCAGAGATGAGTAGATGGATTTCGTCCTGATGGAGCGGGGATGAAGAAGCGCGGAGGTCTCCTCGGTGTGGCCATGCCCAGGACAGGAACGCAGAGTCCTGGATGGGGCTCTCTCCCAGAGAGGAGGGAGAGAGGTGGACAACATGTGAATTGTATTGTACCAACTAGCAGTGTAATTCTAAATAAACAGACAATTTAGAACAATGAATGAGATAGAAAGCCAGGGGTTTAGGGTAGAGGGTTAGAGTAGGGGGTAGGGGGAAAGAGCCAAGACAGTCTGGCAGAGAATAGTAGATAGAATTAGAGGACAGAACCCCAATGTACCATACTTTCCCCAGCTTTTACTATCTAGCAGCCAACTATTAATTATATCAGCTAAATGAAACTGTTTCTATCTGGCCTGTTGATAAGCTTGTTCAAACAGGAATGCTTTAAGCCTCCCTTTAAATGTAAGAACACTGTCTGCCTCTCTCACTTGAGCTGGGAGCTTATTCCATAAAACTGGAGCTTGGTAGCTAAAGGCTCTACCTCCAACTGTACTTTTTGAAATCCTAGGAACCACCAACAGCCCTGCATTTTGAGAGCGGAGCTCAGTGTCGAGCCACTCCTCCTCCAGCTCGAGAGGAGCCAGATGAGATGGAGCGCCTCGCGGGTGAGGTGTTTTTGGCACGTCCCACCGGGAGGAGACCAAGGGGCAGACCCCAGACCTGCTGTAGAGACTATATCTCACAGCTGGGCAGGGAACGACTTGGGATCCTTCCGGGTGAGCTGGAGGATGCAGCCGGGGTGAGAGAAGCCTGGGCTTCCCGTCTGAGGCTGTAGTCCCTGCGACCTGGCCCCAGAACAAGCGGAAGATGACGGAATGGCATTATTATTATTATTATTATTATGTTAGAGGTTTTAAAGTCAGAGAGGCCAGACTGAGATGGTTTGGACATGTGCAGAGGAGAGAGAGAGGACATCAGAAGAAGGATGCTGGGTTTGGAACCACCAGGAAAGAGGTCTAGAGGAAGACCAAAGAGGAGGTTCATGGATACAGCGAAGGAAGACATGAAGATAGTTGGTGTGACCGAAGAGGATGCAGGAGATAGGGTTAGAGGGAGGAAACTGACTTGCTGTGGCGACCCCTAAAGGGAAATGATGGAAGAAGAACCATCTTCTTTTGGTTCTTCTTTACTCAAATGTCCCCTTTGGGAATTAAAGTATTTTAATTCGATTTCAATTATTTATCCAAACGAGGTGACAGCTGAAGATTTCACGAAGGTCAGATTGAACCATTTGGGTTTCACGTTGATCTCCGAGCAAAGACACTCAAAAAGCTACAATTGAGCAATTTGTTCCCTCGGTACAGAAAGCCCTCTTAGTTTCTAACAGCACTGAACGGATCAAATCATCCGTCATTAGATTCTCGTGTGTTTCAGAGATGCTTAGTGAAAAGGACGAGCTGACCCTCCAAGTTTGGAAGAATAAGCAAGGACTTTCGTGTTACTTAGAATGACGAAATAAAGTCATAAATTACAGTAACTTAAAAGAAAAGTAAAAAATGAATAAAATTGCTTTTCTGTCGGCACATAAACAAAATTTTACCAGAGGTTGTTTTAATGTGAAAATGAGGCCTTTGATTTATCGATTCGCTGATTGAATTAAATTATTTCACATTTAAGTCCATTACTTGCATGGAAAAATGTATTTCAATACCAGCAACAGTAAATATTTGACCTTTGACAACGCCTAATCCACCAAACTGTTTCCTTCTCTCTGAAACAGTCTGACCTCACTGCATTGGGGTTCGATTGCTCCACGGTGAGCAGGTGCTTTTTTTTTTTTTTTAACCAATCGTTCCTCTTTGATCAGGACTGGATTCAATGTTTGTAACGAACGGTCAGTGTCGTCCAGAAAACAGAGCGTAAAAACAAACGTTACCTGAATAAACTTTCTAAAGACTGTTTTTAAATTCTCAATCTGGGGAATCATTGCCGATACGGACAGTATAGCATGGTGGATCTACAGAACTACAAACATGGAGGACGGACCGTATAGCATGGTGGATCTACAGAACTACAAACATGGAGGACGGACCGTATAGCATGGTGGATCTACAGAACTACAAACATGGAGGACGGACCGTATAGCATGGTGGATCTACAGAACTACAAACATGGAGGATGAACGCTTGTGTTCCCGTCACGGCGTCATCTCTGTTCTCTGATTGGGTAGGACGCTTTCCCATTGCTGCAATCAGGAGATAATGACTGTAATCCTCGACCTAGTTGCTAAAGGGAAATATAAATTCGCCTGAAATCAGCTGAAAAAGGCTCCAGCACCCCGTGTAAGTAACCCTGTTAGGGATAAGCGGTTCAGGAGACTAAACAAAACTACAGATTATCTCTTTATTTTGTCATCCTCTCTAATTCCATATCCCTCTTTTCTTCCCCTTCTTCTCTCCGTAGTGTGTCAGGTTCAGCAAAAAAGCCACAAAAAGCCCAGACATTTAGGATGTGAATTATTAGAAAATAAATCAATTAAATAGGGCTTGCCTGGTGGAGCAAATCTGGCAGGCAATACGTGACATACAGTTCACCAGTCTGCTTGTCACAACGCCGGACAAGACAGGGTGTAAAAATAAATAAATTGATAAAATTCTCAGTTTTATAGGAAATAAGGATAGCCCAAAAAAAAAAACCCTATGATTACTGGGAAAAGTAGTCTTACAACATAAGCTTTGAGCGGGTAGATGTAGGTTTTTTCTTGCTGTCCATCCTTGGAGAGAGTCTCCACCAAATGGGTCTCCATCAGGGTTCTTTTTTTTAATTCTTCCAACTGGGATTTAGAACTTTTCCTCCCTGAAGAAGAGGTTTAAAGGACTGCAGCAGGTTATGTTTAACACCCTAATTGATCCCCATGTGTGTCACTGTCATGTTAAAAGGAGCTCAGTGCTTGTAAAAAATCAGGCTTTTTTTTTTAATCAGGTGGTAACTTTTTTTTTTTTTATAGCTTTCTACACAATAAACAAAAGACAGATCATCGCAAAGGATTGAAGCCATAAAATACAGTCAGTCAGTCAGTCATCTTCTTATCCGTCTATCCCTTTTGGGGTTGCAGTGGGTGCCAGAGCCCATCCCGGCTAATTTAAGGCGAAGGGCAGGGTACACCCCGAACAGATCGCCGGTCTGTCGCGGGGCCACATACATACCATCCACACACACACTCATTCCTAGGGACAATTTGGCACCGGCCAATCAACCTGACATGCATGTCTTTAGAGGGTGGGAAGAAACCGGAGTACCCAGAGGAAACCCACGCAAACACGGGAGAACATGCAAACTCCACACAGAAAGGACAGTGTTCCAAGCCTCTTCCCCATCCGAAACTTGAACCCATGACCTTCTTGCTGTGAGGCCACTGTGCTATCTACTGCGCCACCGTGCCGCCCGTCCAAAATACAAAGGTGGTTAAACATTTAACTGCCTCTGTGTTCGGAAAATCTAAATAAAATCAGCTGTGTTTCAGAGCCAGTCTGTCTCAGGTCCCAAACATCACAACGAGGGATATATCATGGAAAACTGATGCTTTCTAGAGTCTAAGAGTCTACTAACAGTCAATAGACCCTCTAGAATTGTCCACTGGTTGTTTGATCCTCCTCCATTCTGGAAAATTTCCTCCTTCTTAATCCTGCCCAATGCCCTAATTCAACACACCTCGCCCCAATCGCTTCTCTCTGATATCAGCACCTGTGTCTCATCTTCTCCCTGGTTATTTAACCCCTGGTGTCCAACACTACATTGTCAGATCATCTGCTGTAACCATGACGGGGTCCATCTACATCTGCTCCCCAAGCCTAATATTTCCCCTTCGATGGCTCCTCTCTCTGGTCCTGCCAAACCTGCTCGGTAAACACAAGCCTGCCCAGTTTAAGATTACCTTTATTTGTCCCACAATGGGGAAACTGCAGAAGACAAAATCGTAAGAGCTGTTGCAAGAAGCAGCCGTCCTCACTGGCGCCATTTTGAAAACAAAAAAAATGCTTCCAGACTGCAATTGCCCATACCTGCTCCCTAACCTGATTAACTGCAATTAACTGGGTAAAACTGGCTATGTATCTGAGTCCTACTTCTCCGCCTTCACCACCTTGCGAGACTGGTGGTTCCTAAAATCTCTACGAGTCTACTGATTGGAGGTTTATGAAGTTTCTGAGATTCTTCTGGACCTTAATCGATTGTCTGAGAGTCTTCTTGTGGATCCTAAAATCTTTAAATTTAGTTTTGGTTTAGAAACTTCAAACTTGATTTTTTTAAGTTTGGTTGATTCTTTATTAGTTACTGAATACCAATAAACGAGTATTTGATTAATGAGTTCAATAAATGACCCCCGTTTTTTATAGTGACATTTTTATAGATTTGTTTTGTTTGGTAAGATTTTGTCTTATTTTTTTACAAGACCAAGTAGTAATGGTAAGATGGAAAGTTTCTAAATATGCTCACTAGGTTTTAATTTAACTCGGCAGAAGCCTTGTGGTTCATCGCTCAGAAATAAAAACAACTTAATTGTCAACGTCTCGACATAATAAATTTTAATTTCCAGTAAAATCCAGCCAGAAGCAACAAACAAGTACATGCATAAAGAAACATAATAAAACACATTTAAAAAACGGACTCAGGTTTAGTCACAGCCACTAGAACAGGGCCATCAACAGGCAGAAAAACAAGACTAGCACTACTCCGATTCAGCTAAGGGTGAAAATCGATATTTGGTCCCCAACAGTAGGCTTTGTTTTGTTGGATTGTTTCATTTCAGTGAATTTTTTAAGCACATGCCGTCTTCTTCTTCTCCTTTCGGCATTTCCCTTCAGGGGGCGCCGCAGCAAGTCAGTTTCTTCCATCTAACCCTATTTGCTGCATCCTCTTCAGTCACACCAACTATCTTCATGTCTTCCTTCACTGTATCCATGAACCTCCTCTTTGGTCTTCCTCTAGTCCTCTTTCCTGGTGGTTCCAAACCCAGCATCCTTCTTCTAATGTACTCTCTCTCCTCTGCACATGTCCAAACCATCTCAGTCTGACCTCTCTGACTTTAAAACCTCTAACATGTGCTGTTCCTCTGATCCTGTCCATGCCGGTCACTCCCAGAGAGATCCTCAGCATCTTCATCTCTGCTACCTCCATCTCTGTTTCCTGTCTTTTCCTCAGTGGCACTGTCTCTAGACCAAACAGCATGGCGGGTCTCACCACGGTTTTGTACACTTTTCCTTTCATTTTAGCTGAAACTCTTTTGTCACACATCACACCTGATACTTTCCTCCACCCGTTCCAGCCTGCCTGCACACACTTCTTCACCTCTTTTCCACACTCTCCATTGCTCTGGACTGTTGATCCCAGATACTTAAAATCTTCCACCTTCTTTATCTCTTCTCCCTGTAACCTCACTTTTCCATTTGGATCCCTCTCTTTCACACACATGTACTCTGTCTTACTCTGACTAATCTTCATTCCTCTTCTTTCTAGTGCAAACCTCCACCTCTCCAGCTTTTCCTCCACCTCTTCCCTCCTCTCACTACAGATCACAATGTCATCTGCAAACATCATTGTCCATGGGGATTCCTGTCTAACCTTGTCTGTCAGCCTGTCCATCACCATAGCAATAGCAAAGGGCTCAGAGCAGATCCTTGGTGCAGTCCCACCCCCACACTGAACACATGCCGTAGTGACATGAAACATATGAAAGTCCAGAAATCAGGGCGTGTCAGGGTGTCATAATGTGAATGCAGAGGGAACAGGGTGACCCAAATGCAGGACAATAAAAAGGATTTATTGAGTAAGGCGGTCTAGTAAAGCTGGCTGGAAGGGGTGATCACCCAACCCTGAAGGGAAGGCAGGTGCCCAAACGCCATCAGGTGTCTCAAATCAGGTAGATGAAGGAAGGTCCCTGGCTCCTCTGGTTGTGGGTGAGGGAACCATGACACAGGGGCATGGACACATGCTGGACAGTTGGCATTTCACAATAAGGTTCTTTACTCTCAAAGAATAATCTGAAAAGCAGCAAGTATCTAAGAAGAGCTAAACTGAGGCAGATAAAAAAAAAAATCAAACACAAGTAATCAAGCTAGGGTTCTGAACACAGAGGGCTGTAAACTTCACGTGGACGCAAAGGCATGTTAAATACAGAAGAAATGGAGGGAGAATGAGACACAGGTGGATGAGTAGGGGAAATCAGAACTCCTGAAACAAGAAGGAGGTAACTGATTTCAAAATAAAACAGGAAGCAAATGTAAACACTAAGTATCTACCCCAGCTCCAAAATGAAACCCTAACACAAACTGTATGGGCATGTAAAAGATCAAGCGTGTGATTTTTTAAATTTTTTCATTGTGAAACATCTTTGAGGGTTTTAGAAAAACCGTTACTTTCATTTGTAACTACCGTACTTTCACAACCATAAGGCACACGTAAAAGTCTTACATTTTCTTTAAAATGAGTGGTGTCACTGCACGACAGTACGTGAAAAAAAAAGTGAAGCAGATGAACACTACGCTTGCTGTGATTCCGGGAGGTCTGACAAAGGAACTCCAACCGATGGACATCGGCGTGAACCGGACGTTCAAAGTAAGGCTGCGAGCGGCGTGGGAGCGATGGATGGCCAGAGGAGACCACAGCTTCACGAAGGGTGGAAGGCAGCGCCGGGCGAGTTACGTCACAGTTTGCCAGTGGATTATAGATGCTTGGGCTAACGTGTCTGCTGGCATTCTTGTCCCAGTTTTCGCAAAAGCCGGCATCATTTCTGAGGAGCCGCACGGTACAGAAAGTGACTCTGACAGCGAGGAAAGTGAACCTGCCATGTTGGATTTAGGGCAGCTGTTAGATTCTGAAACAGAGGATGAGGACTTGGATGGATTTGATAAATGACTTTATGACGACTGTAACTAATATTTAAATAAGACAAACAAACTAGGACGCTGCATCGGTCCGTCGTGGTAGTGAGAGAGCTGAGCCTAAAAGCAAAGCTCTCGATTTACAAGTCGATCTACGTTCCAACCCTCAACTATGGTCACCAGCTGTGGGTGGTGACCGAAAGAATAAGATCGCGGGTACAAGCGGCCGAAATGAGCTTCCTCCGCAGGGTGGCTGGGCTCTCACTCAGAGATTGGGTGAGGAGCTCTGCCATCCGGGAGGAGCTCGGTGTCGAGCCGCTCCTCCTCCAGGTCGAGAGGAGCCAGATGGGGTGGTTCGGGCATCTGGTCAGGATGCCCCCCGAGCGCCTCGCAGGCGAGGTGTTTCGGGCACGTCCGACCGGGAGGAGACCAAGGGGCAGACCCTGGACCTGCTGGAGAGACTATGTCTCACAGCTGGCCGGGGAACGACTAGGGATCCTTCCAGGTGAGCTGGAGGATGCAGCCGGGGAGAGAGAGGTCTGGGCTGCCCGCTCAAGGCTGTTGCCCCCGCGACCCGACCCCGGAACAAGCGGAAGATGACGGAACGGAACTAACAAACTCAGTTTTACTCCCGATCTATTTTAAATACACACACCTGTCTGCTTGTGTGTGTGTGTGGTTGTAAGTCGGACGTACGTAGTAGAGGATATGGATATGAAACCCGTTTCCTATCATCAGGTGTGCCTTATGTGTGTGTTAAATACAGAGCACATGAAACTGGGACTGCGCCTTTCAATACGGTGCACCTTTTGGTCATGAAGATACGGTGATCACTTTTATGGGCAGCACCCCTAAAAAGAGCTAACTACTGCAGTGGTGCGGTGGTTGCCACAGCGGCCTCAGAGCAAGAAGGTCAGGATTCGAGTCCCAGGTGGGACGAGGCTGACAGCCGACTGACCCCCGCCCCATCCCTTGCCAGTCTGTTAGGGATAAGCGGTTCAGAAGATGAAACAATCCTGTACCTAGGTCATGAACTCAGTTACTTTTGAGAGGAGGAACTTGTAACTATTTACATTTCTTACATCAGCTACACAACACTACAAATCACTGACGCTGTTTGATATTTGGCTGCTTTATCAGGTCAGCAGGTCTGATAACAGTGACTCAGAAAGCCTGTGGGAAGTCCCGGAGTCTGGCTCAAAATCTACTTAGATTCAGAGCCAGCAGAACAACCTCAGCTGACTTATCAAACCTGAAAACAAATAACGAAACGTGATTGTTCAAATGCTTTTAAGAGATAACATACGTTTGGAAGAAGCACAGCAAGACACGTCTTGAAAATAAACAGCCAGTCCATTTGGAATCAAAATAATCAAAATCAATTTGTGATGCAAAAGTCTTTAAAAGCGTGAACAACCCGCCCCGGCTAAAAGACCTTTTCTGGTCTTTTTCTCTGTCTATGGGAGATCTGGACCTCTCCGTCTGGCATAAGGGTGTGGATTGCTAATCCCACACACTGTAACAGGCTATAACCAAGTTTATTTATGACAAACCACAGTCCTACCAGTTCTACTGTTATGTTCTGTCAAAAACAATGACATCACTGTTGTGTAAGTTTCATAAAGTGTGTGGTTACAAATGGGCCTCATGTTGCTTTGCATGGTCAGCTGTTGGCTGGCGTTATTTTAATGACTGATGGCTGGTAGAGCCCCTGGCACTAACTTCCACAGCTGCAAGAGAGGCACTGCGCATTCCTCCGTTTAAAGGAAAAAGAAGCTTGGTTTGCTTGTCTACGGTCTCAACATTCAGACATATTTTGGACCATTTAGAAGATGTAAACATTAAGAATCGGAAGCTTCTATATGTAACGTGAACACCCAGTTCACCACCTGGTTCATACATGACATCATATTACTGTAAATAAAACATTTGTTCTTGATTAAAGTTGAATAGGTTTGGCTCCACATGTTTTTAGACTATCCAGAACAACCAATCCAAGCACATAACAGCCTAAGAACATGTGCTGACGGCTAAATATACGCTTTCAAGTCAATAAGACTATTTACCTTTCCTGAGAGCTGATGGGATCATTTCCATCGGAAAAGTCCCTAATATAATCTCCTGCCAGCACAATGACTCAATGGAAAAGTTATTACATTATGGAGTGTTTAAAGTCAACAACCAACTGGAAGAAGTAGCGTGTGTAGATCCAATCCGGGTTTAGTTTTCATCCTGTAAACCTTTGTTTTTGTCTTTTTCGTAGTGCGATGCCTCCTAAAGAGCAGGAGTTTGTGGGAACTAAGAAATGAAAAGACAAACGACAGACTTTACGGTAATATTGTCATTTGTTTTCAGTGCATTTACTCAATTTAACAAATACATGACCATGTGTTCCTGGCTTGACTAGTCGTAATGTGGACAGTTTAAGTGAGATTCTTTATATTTCTGCCATAGCGTTTTAAACCCGAGACACCACGGAGATGGACAGCAGAAGCATGAACCTCATTATCTGCCAGATGAAGTTATGTGAAAGAGGAGTCGAAGCTTAACTTAAGTCAGAACTGAACATTTGTGATGCCAAAACAAGAAAACATCGACATTGGGATTCCATTCCGCTATCTTCAACTTATCCAGGGACAGGTCACAGACGGACCCGGCCCCAGACAGAAAACCCAGGCTTCTCTCACCCCAACTGCATCCTCCAACTCATCCGGAAGGATCCTGAGTCGTTCCCCGGCCAACTGTTAGACATAGTCTCTCCAGCGGGTCCGGTGTCTGCCTCTTGGTCTCCTCCTGGTGGGACGTGCCTGAAACACCTCACCAGCAAGGCGAGGCGCTCGAGAAGCATCCTGACCAGATGCCCAAACCACCCCATCAGGTTTCTCTCAACCTGGAGGAAGAGCGGTTCAACACCGAGCTCCTCCTGGATGGCAGAGCTCCGGGTCATAACGGTGTTGAACAAAATGCCTCTGCCAGCTGAATATTCCAAACTATATTAATGATAAATGTTAGAGATCTACGCGGTGTTGCTAGGTAACAAATGTAGAAAAATTGTACAAAAAAGAGATGTTATCGGAAAGGGAATCCTGCAGACAACGCCGGTTGGTACCGAAGGGACTGGGCACATTTTTCTTGTTAAAATCCCTTCTCTGGTTTAGGAGGTACGGCGTTCACAAGAATCTGTGAGCTTTACTTTGTCTTTTTAACCTTTAGTTTTATGAACCGGAAAACCTAATCAGTTCAACTACAGTTGGCACAGGATATCTGGGCAGTTTCATGAATATAATTCATTCATCTTCAGAACCGCTTATCATTAATAGGCTTGCGGGGGTCACAAAATGTGACAAATCAGATTGCATTACCTGAACAATAAATTCATCACAGCAGGGTGCAAAAAAGTGTTATTCTACTTTAAACTTTTTTTTTTTCTCAAAAAAACATGAAATATAAAAAATTTATGACAGAAAGAACTCACAGATTTCTGGTCATTAATGGACTTCAAATCAATAAAAAGCAGTAGTTTACATGTAATTTAGAATCCATTGGTTTCTTCTAATCGTATTAAACATTATGGATTAAGTCCATTAGCCTGGAAACAATTCCATGACACCGTGTTTTGGTGGAACTTTTTTTTTTTTTTTTTTTAGAAAGTTTAGAGACTTTTTTTGGTTTTATGTTGAACCAAAAAGATAGAAAACCACTGATTAGAGACTTTATAATTCTCCAGGAACATATTTTACACAGATTTTAGATGGAAGAAACTGACATGCTGTGGCGACCCCTGAAAGGAAATGCCAAAAGGAGAAG
Organism: Neostethus bicornis; assembly: GCA_902685375.1. Lineage (NCBI taxonomy): Eukaryota > Metazoa > Chordata > Actinopteri > Atheriniformes > Phallostethidae > Neostethus > Neostethus bicornis. Next base: position 29,715,850 of record LR738546.1, read on the forward strand.
AAGAAGATTTTACACAGCTGAAAGCAAAATTCAGAAAAAATGTTGGTAATATTCCAACAGTCAATCATCTTCTGAATCACTTCTGTCTGTGGTTCGAAGGAGTGCCATAGCGTTTTTCAGGCAAGAGGGCACCAGTCTGTTCCAGGGCCACAAACAGAACACCATTCATACACACACTCATTCCTATGAGCATTTTCACAGTGGCAAAATGAACTCCTCCCCAAGTGGAGGACTCTAGGTATGGTGAATGGACTCTACTTATATAGCGCTTTGGTACTCAAAGCGCTTTACAGTGTATAGCTTCACAGACCCTACCCTCACCATGGTAACCAGGATCTACATTCCTACCCTCACCATGGTAACCAGGATCTACATTCCTACCCTCACCATGGTAACCAGGATCTACGTTCCTACACTCACCATGGTAACCAGGATCTATGTTCCTACCCTCACCATGGAAACCAGGATCTACGTTCCTACACTCACCATGGTAACCAGGATCTATGTTCCTACACTCACCATGGTAACCAGGATCTATGTTCCTACCCTAACCATGGTAACCAGGATCTATGTTCCTACACTCACCATGGTAACCAGGATCTATGTTCCTACCCTCACCATGGTAACCAGGATCTATGTTCCTACCCTCACCATGGTAACCAGGATCTACGTTCCTACCCTCACCATGGTAACCAGGATCTATGTTCCTACCCTCACCATGGTAACCAGGATCTACGTTCCTACCCTCACCATGGTAACCAGGATCTGTGTTCCTACCCTCACCATGGTAACCAGGATCTACGTTCCTACCCTCACCATGGTAACCAGGATCTATGTTCCTACCCCCACCATGGTCACCAGGATCTACGTTCCTACCATCACCATGGTAACCAGGATCTATGTTCCTACCCTCATCATGGTCACCAGGATCTACGTTCCTACCCTCACCATAATAACCAGGATCTATGTTCCTAACCTCACCATGGTAACCAGGATCTACGTTCCTACCCTCACCATGGTAACCAGGATCTACGTTCCTAACCTCACCATGGTCACCAGGATCTACGTTCCTCCCCTCACCATGGTAACCAGGATCTATGTTCCTACCCTCACCATGGTAACCAGGATCTACGTTCCTACCCTCACCGTGGTAACCAGGATCTACGTTCCTACGCTCACCATGGTAACCAGGACCTACGTTTCTACCCTCACCATGGCAACCAGCAGCTACATTCCTACCCTCAGTATAGTAATCAGCATAAGTGGTGACCGAAAGAACAAGATCTTAAATGAGCTTCCTCCGCAAGGTGGCCGGGCTCTAACTCAGAGTTAGGGCTCATGGTGCGAGCTGCTTAGGGCGCCTCCTTGCTGGTGAAGTGTCCCGGGCACATCTGGGCACTGGGAGGAGACCCAGAGGTAGATCAAAGACCCACTGGAGAGTCTAAATCTAGCATACAGAAAAGCATCCTGGCAGAGAACATGGAAACTCCACAAAGAAAAAACAGCATCATGAGCCTTGCACTTGAACCCTCACCTTCTTCTTTTGAGACCACAGTGCTGAAAAAAAACTTTGCAGCCCCAAGTCCAGAATAAAGTTAGTAAAATTCCAAGTAATTAGTTTTGTTTCATAATTCTAAACAAAAACAGACTAAAATTGGTCAAATGTATTTAAAAAGTTAATGAATTTTAGTTCAGTTAATAAAATCCATGATGAAGTTAATGAAGAAATCCATTTTCAATGAATTAGATCAAGATTAAAGTTTGTAAATCCAGAAAAAAATGTAAGGTTAATTTGATCAATTACAGAATAAAATCTTTATAAACTGCTATAACTTGGATAAATTTAGAAGAAGACAGGATATTAAGTTTGAATCGTAAAAAAACATTTAAACTACAGACATTTAAAGATTCTTAAAGCTGCATGAACACGGCCGTGATGTAATATAAAGTCTTCCTCTTAAAGCCAAGACATTCTGGTCCTCAATCTGAAAACACTTCATTAGTCTAAACTCTGTCTGACATGTTGATAGAAAAGATCAAGGGAGGATTTTCTGTCTTTACGTTTCAAACTTCAGCCCTAAGTTACATCTCACTGCCCCTCAGGAACAAATCATATTGTATGACGGATTTTTCTTTTTCAGTAAAAAGACATGCTCGGTGAGTTATGGTCGTTCCCAGAGGCACCGCGGCAGGCGGAAGGACATATTTTGGAAGTGACACAAGCTGTGTTTCAGTGGAGCCAACAGACATATCTCCCAGTAATAAACCAGTTTCTCTGATTTATGAACAACATGAAAGAAGAATCTGGGGTCTGACCCATTAGAGCCTGTTTGTGGTTTTTTAAAGCCTGTTGAAGCCGATTCATTGAGTCCAAGAAAGAAAAAATTTCAATTAAATGCAGAATTTTAAAAATATTTGTTTAATGATCATAAAAAAACAGTCAAACTTTATTAACAATTACAAAACAGCTTTCTGTTTTTACTCCCAAAATGAATAAACAGCTGTTTTATTATTTTCTCCGAGATAAAGTATTCGTATTTTTGTTCCGTTCCGTCATCTTCCGCTTGTTCCGGGGTCGGGTCGCGGGGGCAACAGCCTCAAACGGGCAGCCCAGGCCTTTCTCACCCTGGCTGCATCCTCCAGCTCACCTGGAAGGATCCCGAGTCGTTCCCCGGCCAGCTGTGAGACATAGTCTCTCCAGCGGTTCGGGGTCTGCCCCTTGGTCTCCTCCCGGTGGGACGTGCCCAAAACACCTCGTCCGCGAGGCGCTCGGGGGTCATCCTGACCAGATGCCCCGAACCACCCCATCTGGCTCCTCTCGACCTGGAGGCGGAGCTGCTCGACACCGAGCTCCTCTTGGATGGCAGAGCTCCTCACCCGATCTCTGAGTGAGAGCCCAGCCACCCTGCGGAGGAAGCTCATTTCGGCTGCTTGTACCCGCGATCTCATTCTTTCGGTCACCACAGCTGGTTACCATGGTGAGGGTAGGAATGTAGATCGACTTGTAAATCGAGAGCTTTACTTTTCGGTTCAGCTCTCTCTTTACTACGACAGACCGATGCAGCGTCCTAGTTATTGCTGATGCCGCACCGATCCGCCTGTCAATCTCCCACTCCATCCTTCCCCCACTCGTGAACAAGACCCCGAGATACTTAAACTCCTCCACTTGGGGCAGGACCCTGTCCCTGACCCGCAGGGGGCGTTCCACCGTATTTTTGTGACACAGTATATCTTCCATTGGAGATAAACTCTGTTTAGTCTTCTTTACTTGGCGCAGCGCATCCTCTTGATTCCTCCACTTTCTCATCATTGATTCATTGATGTTAAACTCTCTCACTGCAGCTCTATTCCCGTGTTCTACTGCGTGACCGATCACCTTGAGTTTAAACTCTACGGTGTAACAGTGTCTCTTGGTAGGAGCCATTTCCAGGTCTTTACACAAACACACAAATGGAAATGAGACGCCCTTTCATATATCCCAGCATGCACCGCGCACTACTTCTTCTACGGGGGAAATGGAGTCGGCGGCTGCTTACCGTAGTTGTGACACCTGTTGTAGCTCAATATTGATCCATATATAAGGCGCTCCGGGTTAAAAGGCGCACCGTGGACTTTAGAGAAAATTTAAGGTGTGCCTTATAGTGCGGAAAATATGGTACTTGAAATTTGAGTGCTACAATCATACAACAACATGATTTTTTTAAACTGTTGTAAATGGCAAGTAATTACAGGTTTGAAAGTGAAAGGTTAAATAGTTTGATAGAGTATGGTAAGAATAATTTTCTGTACCGTTCCTTTGAGCAGCTGGGTTGCAGGAGTCTGTTACTGAAGCTGCTCTTCAGATGGTCCACAGATTCATGGAGAGGGTGTGAGGGGTTTAACATGATTGATGACAGTTTAGCCATCATTCTGTCCCTCACCACCTCCCCCTGTAGGCAGCTAACCACAGATCCAGCTTTTTTTTACCAGCTTGTTCAGTCTGTTGGCATTCTTTGTTTTTATACCAGCTCCCCAGGCGGGCACAGCAAAGAACAGGACCCTCTCCATGATGGCATGGTAAAACATGGAGAGTATCTTGTTGCAGACGTTGAAGGATCTGAGCTTTCTGAGGTGGTACAGTCTACTCAGGCCATTTTTGTAGATCATGTCTGAGTTGGGGGACCAGTCCAGTTTTCTGAAAATTATTATTTGTGTGTAAAGATTATTGTAATATTAATAAATTCTCAGATATTAAACAATATTAAATTGAACTCTGCAGTGAGAATTTGTCATAATTTACAGACATGATCATAATGTTTTTCAAATAAATGGATACATTTTATTTTAAAATTATTTTTATTTATTTATTTATTTTTTTTTGATTATTTTGAATTACTCTATTCATCCCTCACCGGGGAAATTTGTTTGCTGCACTCCTTACACCGCAGCAGGCTGCCCTTCAACGGCGCCAATGGTGGGAGAAGCGGGGGATAGGTGTCTTCTCCAAGGACCCTAGACGTGCTCTCCGTGGGACGCGAACCCGCGACCTTCCGGTCCGCGGGCGAACGCGCTAACCACGCGGCCACCGTCTCCACCTTAAAATGTTTAAATTATAAATTTTTAAACAGTAAATTATTTAATTTAAGACTATAAAACCAGACAGTAAATTTAGGCCCCGTCCATACGTAGCTGGGTATTTTTGAAAACACATATATTTATATCCGTTTTGGCTGTCCACATAAAAACTGAGGATTTTTTCACTCAAGACTGGCATTTTGGAAAACTCCGTTTTAGCGTTTGCATGTGGATATACAAAAACGGATATTTGTGTTTTTATGCGTCTCTACCTGCGACAAATAATGCACATACGCCATTCGTATGCGTCCCTGTTTGGATCATTTATATTTTCCTGTATTTTATTAACTTTATATTCGATGACGACTTTTAAAAACAATTCCACCTCCTTGTCGGTCCACAAAAACGAGATCCCTGGCGCCATGTTTCAGGTTTTGCAGAAATGACGACAGAGGTGCTCTGATTGGATAGATCAGAACTTATGTTTACATCAATACTGCCCACTACTGGTCTGGCATGCTCATAACCGCACTCAGAATCGTATTTATATGACTCTGTGTGGACGCGAGCGTTTTCCTAAAACGAAGGACAGCAGATATGCGTTTTCAAAAATACCTGGCTATGTGTGGACATGGTCTTAGTTTCGTCTTCTGAACATCTTCTCTTTAAACAGGTCACAGGCAAGAGGCGGGATACACATCAACAGGGGCCACATACAACATCCACACACACACTCATTCCTTGGGGCAATTTCTCTGCCTAACATGGCAACCTAACATGCATGTTTTAAAGGGTGTGAGAAAACCGCAGTACCCGGAGGAAAGCCACACATACATGGAGAGAACATGTAAACTCAACACAGAAAGATCAGTGTTTCAAGCTTCGCCCCACTCCAGGACTCAAACCCTGACCTTCTTGCTGTGAGACCACAGAGCTAACCACCGCGCCACCTTACAGACACGAAATAAATTGATGTTTGTAATTTTTCTCGAAAAATATTGTTATGTTTATAATTTTTTTGGCGTAACACCAGAAGCTGTGTGAGGCGGCACGGTGGTGCAGTGGGTAGCACAGTGGCCTCACTGCAAGAAGGTCAGGGGTTCAAGTCCCAGGTGAGAACGAGGCTTGGAACACTGACCTTTCTGTGTAGAGTTTGCATGTTCTCCCAGATACAGTATGTGTGGGTTTTCTCCGGGTATTCCGATTTCTTCCTGCCCTCTAAAAACATGCGTGCTAGGTTGCATGTTTGTCAGACTTCCTGGTTTGTGGTTAGGTTATCTGTGGCTGGGTTGTTTGGGCACAGATAAACTGCCCCTAGGAGTGAGTGTGTGTGGGTGGTTGTGTGTGTACGTGGTTCCACAACAGACTGGCGACCTGTGGATGTTCACCCTGCCTCTTGCCTGTAATCAGCCGGATTGGCACCAGCACCTTGTTAGGATATACATTTAGAAAATGAATGACTAATCAACTAAGAAGATAAAAAATAAACCCTATTTATGCTGAAAAATAAAAACCAGGAATGTTTGCTTTTAAGAAAGAGAATAATCTATAAATAAAAGATTTTATTCATTGTTTTTATCTGTGTTTTTGCTTATATAATAATTACTTTTAGATTCAGTGACATGTCGTATGTGAAGGTTATCAGTCCCAATTGTTCGAGCCACAGGACGAGCCTGGACTCTGTTTTTCACATTATCCAAAAACCAGCTTTTGGAAAACAAGACAACACCATCTCCTTCCTGTTTCTGCCAATAAAACGTTTTTAACGCCCATTTAACCCACAAATGACCAGATTTAATGCTTCAAACTAACAGATTAATGAGATATAAAACCTGTTTAGATTTTGAAAAGCTTTATAATTTGAAGTAAAATGTGATGTTTGGTTAAGATGTGACTCGTCTGAGAGGTTTTTTTTTCTGTTTGATCAGAATAAAACAGCTGTTCCAACCCCTACATCTGGACCCGGCTCAAGTTTGTTCCCATCAGGATAGAGAGTCTGTGTGTTTTTGTAACTCAGATGATGTCATCAAGGTCATTTTAAAAGACATACTTTTATCATCTTGAATTTTGTTAAAAGAAGTTGAATGAAAACAGTTTGATGTTTAATGTTTCTTTTATTCCTGGTTAATATTAATTTAAATAAGTTTGATTTATATGGAAAAGTGAGGTTACAGGGAGAAGAGATAAAGAAGGTGGAAGATTTTAAGTATCTAGGATCAACAGTCCAGAGCAATGGAGAGTGTGGAAAAGAGGTGAAGAAGCGTGTGCAGGCAGGCTGGAACGGGTGGAGAAAAGTATCAGGTGTGATGTGTGATAGAAGAGTTTCAACAAAAATGAAAGAAAAAGTGTACAAAACCGTGGTGAGAGCGGCCATGCTGATTGGTCTAGAGACAGTGTGGTGAGAGCGGCCATGCTGATTGGTCTAGAGACAGTGTGGTGAGAGCGGCCATGCTGATTGGTCTAGAGACAGTGTGGTGAGAGCGGCCATGTTGATTGGTCTAGAGACAGTGTGGTGAGAGCGGCCATGCTGATTGGTCTAGAGACAGTGTGGTGAGAGCGGCCATGCTGATTGGTCTAGAGACAGTGTGGTGAGAGCGGCCATGTTGATTGGTCTAGAGACAGTGTGGTGAGAGCGGCCATGCTGATTGGTCTAGAGACAGTGTGGTGAGAGCGGCCATGTTGATTGGTCTAGAGACAGTGTGGTGAGAGCGGCCATGCTGATTGGTCTAGAGACAGTGTGGTGAGAGCGGCCATGCTGATTGGTCTAGAGACAGTGTCACTGAAGAAAAGACAGGAAACAGAGATGTTTGTATCAGAGATGAAGATGCTGAGGATCTCTCTGGGAGTGACCAGGATGGACAGGATCAGAGGAACAGCACATGTTAGAGGTTTTAAAGTCAGAGAGGTCAGACTGAGATGGTTTGGACATGTACAGAGAAGAGAGAGAGAGAGTACATCAGAAGAAGGATGCTGGGTTTGGAACCACCAGGAAAGAGGACTAGAGGAAGACCAAAGAGGAGGTTCATGGATACAGTGAAGGAAGACATGAAGATAGTTGGTGTGACCAAAGAGGATGCAGCAGATAGGGTTAGATGGAAGAAACTGACTTGATGTGGCGCCCCCTGAAGGGAAATGATGAAAGAAGAAGAAGAAGTTTGATTCGTGTAGAGTCTACACGAATCAAACTTTTGTGACTTTTGTGACTTCAGTACAGTCTACACTGTAGACTGTACTGAAGTCACAAAATATTACAAACAGTTCAAACCGTGGAAGACCTAAACCTTCATGTTTGGCACCAGGATGACAAGACAACCTGGCGCGAGTGAAGGCCAAGACACACATTATGTAAAAAAGGGAGAGAAAAATAATGGGACACATGTGAGACACATTCAGAAGGGAGCATCAATCACCAGAATGAAGGGAGAACACAAGAAGAGGAAGTCGAGACACCTGGAACAAGAACAGCTAAGGCGCTGCCCTGGCCGGCTGCCTGCTGCAGTGCTTCCTGTTACTTGAGCGTTTAATCGCTAACTTTCTCTGAGTTTCTGTTCCTTCTTCTGACTATGTTTTGTCTCTTTGTGATGATTTCATTTTGAGCAGTTATGAAATCCTTCTCCCATTTACATGCATGTTGACAAGCGGAACCAGCTGCTGGCTCTCGGAGGCACATTGGTGTGTGACTGGAGGATTTGGTTTGGTCCGGGGGAGCTGAGAAGAAGGACTCGATCTGTAGGAGGTGCGGAGAGGGAGACAGTCTAGAGAAGGTGCTTCAGGTCCTGTTTTTTTGCGGTTTCCATGGAAACGTGCGGTTGCTCGCTTGAGGAACTGGAGGCGCACATTTCGACCCAGTGAAATACCAGTTTGGTGTTCTTCACTTCGGCCTGGCTTTGTGACCCATTCCAGACTCCAGCTTTTGGGTTGCCAAGTTAGACACAGTGCGACTGGACTGGGACGCCGCTGGGTACGGTCTAGGGGGCATCAAGGTGTTAAACACATCTTGCCGTACCACCTTAACTGTATAAAAATCAGCAGCTGGTACCAACGTTTGAAAGTCTGGATGTCCACTGTTTACGTTCACACATGTTTCGTTTACTGCAGTGTTTTTGTGAAGCTACTTTCTGTAATTTTCTCTCATTTTTCTGTTTGTCTGAATCGTAACAGACTGTAGGTAACGTTGTATCACATAGTGTCGATCCTCAGAGAATCAGGTAGTCGTATTAAGCAGAAAAATCCTGTTTCCACCACCTGAAAGGCTCTGCTGTCTGTCTCACCTCTAAACTTTAAAGCAGCTGTGACGCTGAGGCAGATCAGGTTTCTCCAAACCATCCACCTGGATTTTCTCTTCTGATGCCAAGCAGATTTTACTCAGTTATCTACCTGTTAGTAGTAAGAAGCTATTCCTGTAACAGTGATCAGTTAAAGTGGTCCCCGGAGTGAATGAAGTGTTTAAATAAATTGTTAAAGTGGTCATAAGGTCTTAAGAATGAGTAAAGTGTTCTAGAGAAGCATTTAGCACTCCACTGTAGTATCTTTAATTTCATTCTTCCTTTTCACTTGAGGATTGTGAAGAACTGCAGCAGTGTTTTCTAAAGTTGAGGGGTCTCATTTATCTAGCGTGTGTTTGAGAGGACCTCCTCGCAAGAAGAGCAATTTATGAAAGTGTCAGAGTGTGTGGACTGTTGCGTAGCCTTGGGGCAACTCAGGAGCTACTTGGCCCAAATGATAAGATTCGGGAAAAAGACTGGACGAGTGGATGAAACCTAAAGTGAACAGAGGACAGTGAAATGAAGCATTTGAAGCAGTGAGGAAACATTTAGAAAACACACATAAGTGGATGTCATTAGAAAAACAAACGACATTCCAGACAAGATGGTAAATTAAAATAAATGCACAGTGTCAAATCACCACATTTAAAAAACACACGCTCTCACACACTTGTGTTTATGGCAGGCACGGGCAAACTGCAGCCTGTTAAACATTTTAATCCAACCCGCCGGACTTGAAAAATGTAAGTAAATAAACCTTGTTAACGTTTTATTTTCCTGCAGTTCTGATGTTTTGTCACTAAATGGCGCCAAAGACACAACAACTCTGCTTCCATTAAAATGTGGGATACGCACGTTGTCAAAATAAACCGTGCGCGCACACGGTGCGTCTACATCCCAAGATGTGTATTTTTTTTCCAATGAGGTGAGGTTCCCTAAGCAGGCCATCCATCTGTTTCGGCCCTTTGTCAAATGTTAGAACTCAATGTGACGTCCGTCGTCTTACACTTAACCGGAGCGGGGTCGCGAGGGTAACAGCCTCAGACGAGAAGCCCAGGATTCTCTCACCCCAGCTGCATCCTCCAGCTCACCTGGAAGGATCCCAGGTCGTTCCCCAGCCAGCTATGAGACATAGTCTCTCCAGAGCGTCCGGGGTCTGCCTGGTGCATGCTGATGAGGTGTTTCGAGGTGCTTGAAACACCGAGCCAGGCGCTCGGCATCCTGATCAGATGCCTGAATCACCCCATCTGGCTTCTCTCGACCTGGAGGAGGAGCGACTCGACACCGAGCTCCTCCCGGATGGCAGAGCTCTGAGTGAGGGCCCAGTAACCCTGTGGAGGAAGCTCATTTCGGCCACTTGTATCCACTTCATATTCTATGCATTAAAATCAGTTCCTCCACGATCTCAGAGCATTTCTGGAATTTTTTTTCTGGCCTAAAATGCCTCATTTTCTTAGCAATTGTTCTAATAAGTTGCAGTAAAAATTTGTAAATTTTTAAACCACAAAACCTTATCTGTCCCAGGGGGTATCCTATGTAACTGGGTATCTGAACAGCTCCTCTGGTGGCCATGGTTAATTTAGCGCTCTGTTGCTTCTAGTTATAATGGGGATAATTAGGGATAGAGTTATTAGGGTTAGGGATAATTAGTTTTCAAGACATCCAGAGAGCACATTGCAGCTGTATGTATATTTATTACTTTGTTTTAGACACATTTCAGCATTTATTGGTTCATACTTTTGAACACTTGGTTTTCTTTTACATTTAGACTTGTTACCTGACCATTTTAATAATAGCTCAACCCAAGGCTCAGGAACCAGTTTGACTCAGAAGCTTGTAAATGAAAAGAAACGTCGTCGGCTGCCACTAGAGCTCTGAGTAGAGCTGGTGCTTCTTCGGGCCTAGGAAGCCAGATGGAGTTCCTCACTGGCAAATCGTTTTGGGCACGTCCTGAGACAGACCTGGGCAAATTAAGGCCCGCGGGCCACATCCGGCCCTTAGTACGTCCCTGTCCGGCCCGCATAAGGCCAATCATAAACACCATAAATTAAACTTTTTTTTTTAACTTTTATTTTGAAAAGCGTTACGTCGCTACGTATGCACGTCGTAGACGTAGCACCTTTACTCGCGTATAAACGTGTGTGAGTGAAGGTGATGCTGTTCGCCAGGTTATCCCCAAGATGTCGGCACACCCCAAGAAAAGAAAAGAAGATAACAAATGCCATATTTTCAAGAAAACATGGACTTCCAAATATTTCTTTACAGAAATTAAAGGCAAAGCAGTGTGCTTAGTCTGTGGTACACAGGTTGCTGTGTTCACCACTACACCACCAAGCATGAAGAGCGTCTGGTGAAGAGCGTGGGATGGAGTCTGATGAAAACTACAAACTAAACTTCACACTCCCAGAGATGCAGCCGTCAGGACAAGTTATGTCATTTCTCACAAAATTGCCAGAAAAAGTAAGGCGTTTTCCAACGGAGAGTTTATTAAGGAGTGTTTATCTCTCTGCTGCGCTGATGTGCCCAGAGAAAAAAGGCGCATTTGAGAACGTTTCACTCTCCCGACGCACTGTAACGAGGCGGATTGAGGACATCTCGGGGAACTTAGAACTTCTTCTGATTATCAGTACCAGCTAATATTTTATAATGAAAGAAAGTTGATGGCCCTCTGACACAATTCAGGCTTCTCATGCGGCCCCTGATAAAAATTAATTGCCCACCCCTGCTCTAGAATGATACTAAGAGGCAGACCCCAGACCCGCTGGATGCAGTCAGGGTGAGAGAAGCCTGGGCTTCCCGTCTGAGAATGTTCCCCCTGAAACCTCGACCCCAGATAATGGGAAAACAACGAAACGGAACCCGATCTATTTCTGCCAATTTCAAGCACAGTTATATTTTCTAAAAGTGGATCAAATCCCATGAATCAGTTTAACTTGATCCACTATTTATTTTCTAAACTGTTAAACTCATCACTGAACGTTTGGTTCAGTTAAACATTCCTACAGATTTATTTGTGGTCATTTTGATCCTCATCCTGCCCATTAGGATGAGTAACATGTTCTTTTCAATGACTAAAGTTGCCCAGTAATAATTGCAAACTTTTTCACCTGACGTTTTCGTCTGCTTTTTGTGGATGATGTGGTCCTGTTGGCTTCATCGGACCGTGATCTCCAGCTCTCACTGGATCCATTTGCTGCCGAGTGTGAAGCGGCCGGGATGGGAATTAGCGCCTCAAAATCCGAGACCATGGTCCTCGTCCGGAAAAGGGTGGAATGCCCCCTGCACGTCAGGGACATGGTCCTGCCCCAAGTGGAGGAGTTTAAGTATCTCGGGGTCTTGTTCACGAGTGGGGGAAAGATGGAGCGGGAGATCGACAGGCAGATCGGTGCGGCATCAGCAATAACTAGGACGCTGCATCGGTCCGTCATGGTAAAGAGAGAGCTGAGCCGAAAAGCAAAGCTCTCAATTTACAAGTCGATCTACGTTCCAACCCTCACCATGGTAACCAGGATCTGCGTTCCTACCCTCACCATGGTAACCAGGATCTACGTTCCTACCCTCACCATGGTAACCAGAATCTACGTTCCTACCCTCACCATGTTAACCAGGATCTACGTTCCTACCCTCACCATGGTAACCAGGATCTACGTTCCTACCCTCACCATGGTAACCAGGATCTACGTTCCTACCCTCACCATGGTAACCAGGATCTACGTTCCTACCCTCACCATGGTAACCAGGATCTACGTTCCTACCCTCACCATGGTAACCAGGATCTACGTTCCTACCCTCACCATGGTAACCAGGATCTACGTTCCTACCCTCACCATGGTAACCAGGATCTACGTTCCTACCCTCACCATGGTAACCAGGATCTACGTTCCTACCCTCACCATGGTAACCAGGATCTACGTTCCTACCCTCACCATGGTAACCAGGATCTACGTTCCTACCCTCACCATGGTAACCAGGATCTACGTTCCTACCCTCACCATGGTAACCAGGATCTACGTTCCTACCCTCACTATGGTAACCAGCTGTGGGTGGTGACCGAAAGAATGAGATCGCGGGTACAAGCGGCCGAAATGAGCTTCCTCCGCAGGGTGGCTGGGCTCTCACTCAGAGATCGGATGAGGAGCTCTGCCATCCGGGAGGAGCTCGGTGTCGAGCCGCTCCTTCTCCAGGTCAAAAAGACCCAGATGGGCTAGTACGGGCATCTGTTCAGGATGCCCCCCGAGCGCCTCGCGGGCGAGGTGTTTCAGTCACGTCCCACCGGGAGGAGACCAAGGGGCAGACCCCTGACCCGCTGGAGAGACTATGTCTCACGGCTGGCCGGGGAACGACTTGGGATCCTTCCAGGTGAGCTGGAGGATGCAGCCGGGGAGAGAGAAGCCTGGGTTATGGTGGCAACAGCCTCAAACGGGCTGACCGAACGGAACGTTTTCACCACCAGCATCTCTGTGGACTTCCCTCTTCATGGGGATGGGCTCTCACATGCAGCCAGCAGGTGTTTTTCATTATGTTTACAACATCTTCTCTCGTGCTTGATTCCCACTTCAGTAGAGCATCGAGCTGGGGGGGGGTTTGGTTATGATGGAGGAACAACACTCAAAAAAAGGGAGGATCCAAGAAAACAAGTGAGATTGATGGGAGGTACCTTCCAGTTGACTGTGTCTTTAAATCTGATACAATAAAGTTTTCTAATAAAAAGCAGGTTCTGCTGAAGTTTATTGGATATTAGATCAAGCTGGTAGAATTCCTGAACCATTAGCAATACGACTACAGTCAAAGGATCGCTGGGTACAGAAAGGCTTTTCTGATAAATACTAAGTAAAGAAAGAGTTCTGGAAAACATCAGAGCAGAGACGGAGATAAGAACGCAGCAGTGCAATAAGCTGGGCAAATTTACAGAGCTTCTCTTACATAAGAACATAATGTCAAAGAGCTTTTACACATCTCACTGCACTATGACTCATCTGGGCTGGAAAAACACAGTTACCATTTCACTTTTCTCAGAGGTATCAGTAAACCTGCAAATTCATTCAACTACAGCCACCCCGTAGGCGAAAAGACGGACTTCATCCAGGACATGCTTACTCATCTCTGGTCTTTACTCAGTTGCTTCTTAAATAGGGGAATAGTGCAAAATCGACTTTTTGGAGGTTTTAACCATGACTGAGTGTCAAAAGGACCAGTCGTGACTTCATGTAAAGGAAAAGAAATAAGGAAGCATTTTGTTATTGGTGTTACTTGTGTGACCAACAGGTGCATTAAATCCAACACAGCAGGTTCACTTTCCTCGCTGTCAGAGTCACTTTCAGTACCATGCAGCTCCTCAGAAATGATGCCTGCTTTTACGAAAGCTCGGACAACAGTGCCAGCAGACACGTTAACCCAATCATCTACAATCCATTGGCAAACTGTGGCGTAACTCGCCCGGCGTTGCCTTCCACTCTTCGTGAAGCTGTGGTCTCCTCTGGTCATCCAAGTAAGGTCGCTCACAGCCTTACTTTGAACGGCCGGTTCACGCCGATGTCCTTTGTCAGACATCTCGGAATCACAGCAAGCGTAGTGTTTATCTGCTTCTCTTGTTTTTTCACAACACACATAGGGCGTACTGCACGATAGGGCGCACCGCTCATTTAAAAGAAAATCTAAGACTTTTATGCTTATGGTCATGAAAATATGTTGGAGAACTTTTATTGTGAATATTTTAATCATTTTTCTGTAAATAGTTTTTCTGTGTACCTCGGCTTGGTATCTTCCTGGAGACAACACGTGTATAAGGATGGGAATTTAGTCATTCAGGGTTGCCGTGCAGAAGAAATGAAGCAAAGGTAAATAAAACTTTTAGACGATAATAAAGATTTTAAATGAATCAAGTTCTGATCAACTTCTTTGTGCTTTACTCACGCTGGTGGCCTCCAGGACTACAAGCTCAGCCTGGTACCGAGCAATATTCTCTCATTAAAAACATTCCTGAAAGCGCTTTTCTGTATTATTCAATTAGTATTTATACTCCAGGTTGTTCTTGCCTGAGGACATTGTTTTCCACTACACATCAATCCCATCCCTCAACATGGAGTGTCAATATAATTACACCAAAATAAGTAAAACAAATCATCTGTACTCTATAACTTTATGTAAACTTATCCTGTATTTGTGACCTCAAACAAGAGGCAGATGTTGACGGAAACTCAACCTCCTTAAGAAGGAAAGTCACATCTGTCTGTTCTGGTGTTTGTGAACCAGTCCAGTCTGTAGTCTAGCTCCAGACCATGTCCACACCATCGATGGACACTGGCTGCATGTGGAGCCTGAGCCAGAATAGAGGCTAGAAAAAGGCCATGTGCCCGCAGATGGAAGTAAATATAGGCTGAGTACAGGTGCCCTAGGAGACTGGGTCTATGGTGTCCACCATTATAGAAAGTCTATTAGGAAACCCTTTCATTCATGGGGTCAAGACCGACTCATGAAGTTTGATTGGCTGCAGCTTAAAGCAGCAGATAGCTTGGGTAGTAGCCAGCACATTTTCTTGTAATATTTATTCATCAACCATTGTTAATGTTTTTTTTTATATCTACTTGCTTTAGGTCGATAGTCTTAACCAAAAACTTGACAGGAGTCTCTTTTGGGTCTTGGGCAGCACGGGTTAATGTGTGATACAGCTCAGTAGCATCTTTTCCAACAAAATCAGTCCTTAGGATTTGTTTCAGAGACTGCAGGGTCAACTCATCCCCAACTCTCAAGAGAACTTCTTCGTTTTGCTCCATAAACTAAGTCTTGATTTCAATTTTCAATGATTTCAATTTCATCATAACAGCTTATATAATTTGCATGACCAAACTTGCTCTAGTGACCTCTTCATCCCAGCACAGTCTGCTATTCTGCCACTGAACCCCACTGCTAGTGAGTTTCGGCTCCAAGCCCAGACTCTTAGATTACCTGTGCCGAGAGTAGTATCTGAGGCTGAGCTGGTGGTCCACAGGAGATGCAACAACAACAAGCTCACATGCCATGGTTTGAGGATCCTCATCTGACTCCTCTGAGATCCTAAGCCAACTCATTCCAGACCCACTTGATCGAGGCAGCCTACACAACTCTGTTACCTATGACTAACAGTCCTAAGCTGCAGAACTGTTTTGTTAGATTGTCCAGACCAGCAATAGTACGAGGCTGCATACATTCCCGTTGGTAATGTTGGCTCCTTGAACTCCGAAGGCACAGTGAACATGATGCGTGTCATGAGCATCTCAGCCCACGGCGTCAATTTGGTCTAAGATAGAACCGCCATGGTGGGTTCACAGACTGCTAGTCCTACAGTGCAGGACCAATCGGTCCGTCACATCTACCTGAGGAAAAGCGAGGCTAGATGCAGTCCATAGGTAATGCAATTATAACCAAGCACATACGTGGTGTTCCTTTGAATGATGCGGGTTAGAGTACATCAACTCCTGACACCTCCAAAAGAAGGTCTGGGTCACAGTGGATGAAGTTTATCCTACGACCAAATTCTGAGGCAAACTGCAGGTGAACCCGCAATTCAGCCAACATTGAGGGTCCCACTATGTACCCAAACACCCTCAGCTGGGGCAAGTAATGTCGTGATTAGAAGCTTCTCCGGGTCAACATCTGGCCTCCAAATCCAATAAACATCATTTAGGTCAGTAAAAAAAAAAGGTTGACAGCAGGGCTGCTTGTTTCGGTTCTGGTGCTTCAATCTTAGGCCTTGGGAATGAGGAGCTAATCTGTCTCTTATCGAAAAGAGGGGTAGATTGCGACAAGAGGACATTGTTGCTTTGGAGCGTTTGACTGGAGGGATTTATTTAAAGAAGTAGATATCCGACACACGTTCAGATGCACGTCGAAAAGCAAAAGTGTGTCGGGTTTGGAATGAAGTGGTCACCTCACAGCTTGATTGACCCAATGGGCATCGTGACAGATGCGACTGAGCTGCTCGTGTGTGTGTTACAGGCCAGGCAAATGGAATTAAACTGACTACAGGATACAACAAGTGGGAAAGTAAAGTCATCATATGCTTTACTTCAACAAGAAGCACGTGTTAAAAAAACAGTTGCTGGGAACTTATTTCTTTTTATTTGGTCTGGTTTTAAACAGGATTGTCTGTGCATTCTTTTAATGTAAATAAATTTCTTCGTTTTTTGTGGAACCGTGTCTCAGACCTCAATGAGTATGTAAACCTTTTATTCCTAAATCTTTGGGTGTAAATCCCGAAGTAATTCTGATGTGGAGTTCTGACCAAAACTGAAATTGAGAATGAGGAGTTATCTTTGATAACACTGTTAATTATCTAAAGTCCACAGAGATTGCAGCTCTTTCTACAATGCAATGTCTGCCCAAACTTAGAATCCAGCTACGTTTTATGTGAATAGAAACCAATGTGTTTGCTGTGGAGAGAAAAAAAAAAGGCCAGCATGTCTTTTTAAAACATTTACTTCACTTTTTCGGAATGCTGTTGTTTTAAATTAAATTGATAACTTAGGAGTGTACCTTCACCCGACCTGTTAATAAAATCTTGTCAGACCAAAAACATGTGTCATTGTTTTTCAATGATATTAACCGGGGATAAAACGTCTCCGGAGAGGAGGCTTAATGCTAATATTTGGAATGTGTTAGCTCCATTTATTAGCTGGGCAGAACACAATGTGCTGTATGTTCTACATTACATGTGTAATGTTACCCCGGTCATTACTCATCCAGTCAGCAGGTCATCACAACCAAGGCCCCTGAAGTCAGGACAACAACAGTGCATGAAACTCTGCTTCATTAGTATTCCCTGCCCTTCCAAACTGCACAGGAACTCTGTGGCCAGAGTACTGGTATTTACTAGTAATAAGAATGGAACAAGCTGATGGGTCAAAGTTTAAAGGCCGGAAACGTGCACGATTCCCCCCACACCATGATGGTCGACAGTATGCAGGAGGTCAGCTGTCTAAATACAAGTTAATGAAGCGGTCCCCATCTCCTCCACAAGCAGGTGAAGAAACATTAACCTTTTACACCGCTCTCCATTAAAAACACATCACGCTTGCAGAGTTCGTGCTGCATGCGAGGCACCATTTAACATTTCATTGGACGGTAGGTAGAGATAATCATTCTCTCTGTGATCGACTGATTCAACTTTTGTTTAAAAAAATCTGATGACCCTCTCCACCCGCAGAAAGGGCTGTTCGTGTTCCAGTAACACTCAAGTGAACGCAATATTTTCCAAACTATTGAAGGAATTTTATTGCAATTCAAGCATGTTTTGCTCTTAAGGGGCATGTGACGGGCTTTAATGTAGTCATGACAATAATCACATATTAATGGGCGACTTGAACGAACGAACGATCAGACCCACATCGACAGGATTTAACTTCAGACTCTTATTGTCTGCTTTTGTTTTTTGCTCAACAACTTCTCCTAAAACCTGTGGTCTGCAATGAGAAGCATTTCTAGACACAATTCTCAAACTTGTAAATAGGCCAATAAAACCTATAAACAAAACCCAACAAAACAAAAGACAGTGAGAGAAAACTAGAGTCTCTGAAAGAGACCATTCTACTCGAAATCTTCCTTCTTCCTCTGCTCATTTTGCCGTTGTCAGCAGGATTCACTTTATCAGGCTCTTTGTTGACTTTTTACGCGTCCACACATTATCAAGATATTTGACACTGTTCAAAGTCTTGAGGAATGACTTTCACAACAGTTTTAGGACCCTACGTAATAATAACTGTGTCCTTGGGTCATGTACAGTACGGTTGGCAAAACTATATCCACTATGCTTAATCTTAAGAAGCATTTGTGACAAACACATTTGGCTTCCAAAGTTGTCCCAATAGCTGCAGGAGCTCTACAGCATGCTTTTTTTTTCTTTACTGGTTACTGTGATTGTTTAAAGCATCAAAGTTAAAAATCCCAATAAAACAAGTCTTGCGTCTTCATTTCAAGAAGGTTCAACCACAAAGAAAATTGTTGTATTAGCAGCTTACCATGCCCATACCCAGACAAACATTCTATTAAAGAACAATCACATTATATCTAATATTCACGAACTCTTCTGGTTTTTAAGACACTCCTAAAGTTGTTGGAGAGACAAAACAAGTGGGTTCTCCCCAAAATCTAAAACTCATACATCCACCTAATACAGTCCTCTCCTTATGTATGGAAGGGAGGCAGTTTCTCCCTCAAATGGTCCTCTGTCGAAATGGCGGTAAAAAAAAAATCTATGATTGAGATTGCTTTTAAATGCTACTTTATCTTTTCAGTAAGATAAAATTGAATCCTTCCTGGAAAACAAAGAGGAAGAAATACTGATGGTAAAAGTCACTGAAGACGACTCACAAAGGCTTTTTCCGAATGATTGAAAGACTGGCAGAATTTAAGTCCATACAAGTCTTTAAAAATGGAGATTGACACAAGATATTAAGAACTGCGTATGGTTTCAAATTATTCACCAAAACAAGTCTATTCGACTGTCAGGAGATAAAAATTCTTCAACATTGTAAACAACAAATTTTGTCCCATAATTCTTACAACAGTTTTGGAATTGCATCGTAGAATAAAAATATGAATGGGTTGAAGCAGTGACACTATTCTTCTTTTTCAAATAAACCAGCCCTGAAATGTGTGATTGTTACATTCAAAATGCAGAACGCTCCCAATATCCTAAGAATTTTTCAGGAGCTGCCAGCAATTTATGACAAAAGACTTTACGTCCCAGTGAAACAAAAAGCGGTGGTCCTCTGAACTACCTCTCCTTAGACAGCCCTGTTTGCCACCTTTACAGCCTATTTATCCCTCAACACTAAACTACAGACTAAACAACACATTGAATACTCGTTCATGGACACCATACATCAATGGTCCCACTACAAACCCTGGTAATACTTGCCTCTGCCGGAACCGTCAGCACAGACAAATTTACAGTGCCTAACATCAAGTCATGACCACGTTACAGTTATCCACACTCTGGATTTCTAGATTTAGTCGGCCAGGAATCCATTTTTCATACCTCCACTCGCAGAAAGGGCTGTTCGTGAACGCAATATTTTCCAAACCATTGAAGGAATTTTATTGCAATTCAAGCATGTTTTGCTCTTAAGGGGCATGTGACGGGCTTTAATGTAGTTATGACAATAATCACATATTAATGGATGACATGAAGGAACAAACTATCAGACCCACATCGACAGGATTTAACTTCAGACTCTTATTGTCTGCTTTTGTTTTTTGCTCAACAACTTCTCCTAAAACCTGTGGTCTGCAATGAGAAGCGTTTCTAGACACAATTCTCAAACTTGTAAACAGGCCAATAAAACCTATAAACAAAACCCAACAAAACAAAAGACAGTGAGAGAAAACTAGAGTCTCTGAAAGAGACCATCTCTACTCAAAATCTTCCTTCTACTCATTTTGCCGTTGTCAGCAGGATTCACTTTATCAGGTTCTTTGTTGACTTTTAACGCCTCCATTCATATTCAAGATATTTGACACCGTTCAAAGTCTTGAGGAATGACTTTTACAACAGTTTTAGAACCCTACGTAATAATAACTGTGTCCTTGGGTCATGTACAGTACGGTTGGCAAAAATATATCCACTATGCTCAATCTTAAGAAGCATTTGTGACAAACACATTTGGCTTCCAAAGTTGTCCCAATAGCTGCAGGAGCTCTACAGCATGTTTTGTTTTTCTTTACTGGTTACTGTGATTGTTTAAAGCATCAAAGTTAAAAATCCCAATAAAACAAGTCTTGCGTCTTCATTTCAAGAAGGTTCAAACACAAAGAAAATTGTTGTATTAGCAGCCTACCATGCCCATACCCAGACAAACATTCTATTAAAGAACAATCACAGTATATCTAATATTCACGAACTCTTCTGGGTTTTAAGACACTCCTAAAGTTGTTGGAGAGACAAAACAACTGGGTTCTCCCCAAAATCTAAAACTCATACATCCACCTAATACAGTCCTCTCCTTATGTATGGAAGGGAGGCAGTTTCTCCCTCAAATGGTCGCCATCAATAAGGCGGTAAAAAAAATCTATGATATTGAGATTGCTTTTAAATGCTACTTTATCTTTTCTGTAAAAAAATATTGAATCCTTCCAGGAAAACAAAGAGGAAGAAATACTGATGGTAAAAGTCACTGAAGACGACTCACAAAAGCACAAGACGAACAGAGGCTTGCACATGTTGAGCATTTAGAAATCACAAACCAATTAATTGGTCGACCACTTCTTGATTTTTCTGGACCGAATACAGTTCAACAAATAATGGCGACAACCAGTCACACCTTGCAATAGAGAAGTAGCACCGGTAAAAAGAAAACAGTGTGGACCACACATTGTCTTTACTACTTTTCATGTGTAATCTTTGACCTTATTGTAAACAAGCAACCTGTTCATCCCCTCAATGCTGTGACAGCCTCAAATGTCTTTGTCAATGGTAAATTTGAGGCTCTGAGAAACATGTTTCTTGACATAAAACAATCTTAGGTTGTCATTTGTTGGGTTTTTTTTAAAACACTGCTTGTCATGGACCAGCTGGCAATTGAAGAAACATACAATTCTTCACAACTGGTGGTAAAATGTAGATGAGCTTTAAAGGGAGTTCAAGCAGTCTTCTGAACCAGGCAAGCTGTCGGACGGTTCATTCTCCTTGTACTCGTTTCCATTCACACTCGTTTGATCAGAATTACTGTCAGAGACAGTCATTGGAGAATGGGAAGCGTTCTTTACTCGGAGCGACTCCTGAGATGATGACTGAGGTAGTAGATTGAAGCAAGCCAGCAAAGTCTTTGCTACACTGGGATAGCTGTTGGTCGCCTGCTTCAGTCTGCTCTAGAGGATAATTCGAGCCAGAGTGTCTCAAGTCCGTCAACCCAACAGACATTACATTCGAGATAAAACTACTGTCACGTAGTCGGTCAAAAGTCCATTCAGCAGAACCAGTCTGAGAGAAATGTCATCTTCAGCAAATAAAAACGGGCATGGTCGTTTGTACATGTCCTTTTCTTTTGTGGCACGTTAAGTTTATGATCTCATGTTTCGAAATGGATTTTGTACATTTTAATTAATCCGTGCACTTATTTGTTTAAAACACAATAGCCAACTTTTAACAGGAACATGTCAAACTGAAGACAAGACAACTTGGATGGAGACGCCTTGTGGATTTATCACCTACAAGGGTGTCTGTCTGTCAGGTAAGAATCCTTCTGTCCTTACAACCAGAAACACGTAGGTCAGATCTACTCTGAGGTTTTAGACAACCAGAGAGGGGTCTGCAATCACGACTGACTTTTAAAATCCTTCCACTTTCCAGGAGGATATAAAGACCGTTCTTAAATGCCAATAAGAATAAAGTATACCTTTCTGCCGCCAACAGCATTTTCTATTTCTGACCATCACAATTTTATCAGCTCCAACAACAATGACTACTGTTGTTTTATGTTTCATTAAATTTAGTATTGACTACAAACGACACCTAATGCTGTATTCCATTATTGCTGCTTTCTCCGCCAAAAGATCCCAGGGTGGTTGAATCCATATACACAACAAGTGATGATCTCAGACAAGTTCCAGCCTTCACACCTAATTTGAGGAGTTGTCCTTTGAAAGCCTAAGTGAACCATTTCAAACCCAAACATATCAAAAACAATTGATGTGTTTTTCATTATTAGGGACTTCTTAACAATGTCAAACCACAAATACAGTGGTGATAAGTGATCCGCCATAGAAAGCAGGAGGAGATGAATTTGTGTTCCAACAAATGGAAGCTGTTAAGACTACAGATACCTCATAAAAGATTTAACACAACACTGAAAAATCTGCATCAACAGGCTCGATAGTTTAGAGAGAAAATATGGCATGTTTTACTGCTTTGGATTCTCTGGTTAATATTTTCAGGACGAACAACTCGTTTAACCAACAGTCAACTTAAACAAAAGAAAAACTTTATCAATCTGCAAACTTAACTAACATGGATCAAAGATATAGTTTCACTCAACAAAGATATGAGTTTTACTTGTTGGTAACTTTGGAGATTTTGTTTTAGCTTCAACAAGCTTCAACCAGTCTATCAAAAACATCTGATGAAGGAATTTTAACAGTCATCAGGACAAGTTCTTGAAGCTGTAATTTTAGGAGAAAAAAAAACCTAAACGACTTGGTTTTATTGAAGCAGACTCAGACAAAAAGGAAGTGTACAACCCATGTAAAAATCCTTGTGTTGATACAACTCAGGTAGAATATGATCTACAGGGATTGTCCTAGTTTTTCTGGTAGGTTTATAAAGTCACAACATCTGAGATCCTATCAGATTAGAAACTTCCAAATCATTATTATTAAAAAGTGAGCGGTCGTGTACCACCACTGAACTGCATTAAGTACAAACTCTATCACAGAATTGTTTACAAACAGCTTTAGAAGTACAATCCACTGTGTGTCCATTGTTCTTAAAAAAAAATGAAATAACAGAAATAACTTTGTTCATTTCCGACTCGACCATGAGAAAGAAATAGTCCTCTTAACCAGTTTCACTTCAGCTGCTTACTTCACAGGATCGTACAGTAATATATTTTATTTCTGGGGTACATGTTGACACTCGTGGTCACGGTACACTAGAAAAAGTACAACATCTTATCTTCACCACAAAAAAAAAAACTGAATCAACAAGCTGAAAGGTTACAAAGAAAAATGTCTTCCTCATGATCTCGTTTGAGATTCATCCAACATGTCTGTTTGGAGTTGTTTTGTTTACATCTTTCTGAAGTTAACAGATGAATACTTTTACAGAGATAGAAGAACTGCTTGCTTTCCAAATAATTGAAAGACTGGCAGAATTTAAGTCCATACAAGTCTTTAAAAATGGAGATTGATACAAAATATTAAGAACAGCGTATGGTTTCAAATTATTCACCAAAACAAGTCTATTCGACTGTCAGGAGATAAAAATTGTTCAACATTGTAAACAACAAATTTTGTCCAATAATTCTTACAACAGTTTTGGAATTGCATCGTAGAATAAAAATATGAATGGGTTGAAGCAGTGACACTATTCTTCTTTTTCAAATAAACCAGCCCTGAAATGTGTGATTGTTACATTCAAAATGCAGAACGCTCCCAATATCCTAAGAATTTTTCAGGAGCTTCCAGCTTCTATGACCAAGGCCTTTACGTCCCAGTGAGACAAAAAGCGGTGGTCCTCTGAACTACCTCTCCTTGGACAGCCCTGTTTGCCCCTCAACACTAAATTACAGACGAAACAACACATTGTATACTCCTTCATGGACACCACACATCAATGGTCCCACTACAAACCCTGGTGATACTTGCCTCTGCCGGAACTTTCAGCACAGACAAATTAACAGTGCCTAACATCAAATAATGACCACGTTACAGTTATCCACACTCTGGATTTCTAGATTTACATATCCATGTGTTTATCAGGGTAACCAGCCCCAAAAGACCACAACCAATCCAGGCACATACTCATTCAGATACAAGGACCTCAAAGCCCAGCAGAGGATCAGGTATAAGGAGACTCACCTACAGAGTCCCCTGGTAACAAAGAAGCCAGAATCTCACTGTAACACTGTTACAGACACCCTTAAACTGTATCCATAAAAGATCTGTATCCACAGCTGGACAGTGTTAAAGAAAACTGTCATTTTTTAGATGTGGTTAGTGGAACAATAAATACTTTGATCCATGAAATAACGGAGCCATCCAGTCCATTCTTAACTAGGAAACATCTGAGTGCAAAGACTGGTCCAACCAAAAAAGACCCAAATACACAAACCATGATGACAGTTTACCCCAGAATGTAAGGACTTGTACATCAATGAAAAAATAAGCAGATGTTGTACAAATGACTCAAACGTCCTTGATCATTTAAAAGAAAACAACCATAATTTTTGACTAAAGTTCAGACACTCCTGAGTACATCACTGGTTTGAGAGAGTATCATTTAGAATCTCAAGACACACAACTGAGACAGAGGACAGTGGTTGTTTACCATCTGATGACATATCAGTACCAGACAAACAACAGCAATTATGAACAGATGGGATTAGACATAAACCAGGTCTTCTGAAAAAACTGATCACAAGAAGATTTGCATTGAAAAATAAAGCAAGCCAGCAAAGTCTATGCTACTAAAGGAAAGCAATTGGTTGCCTGCTTACGTCTACTCTACAGCACAAGTCGAGCCAGAGTGTCTCAAGTCGGTCAGCCCAACATTCAACATATAACTACTGTCACGTAGTCGGTCGAAGGTCCATTCAGCAGAACCAGTCTGAGAGAAATGACATCTTCAGCAAATAAAAACGGGCATGGTCGTTTGTACATGTTCTTTTCTTTCGTGGCACGTTAAGTTTATGAACTCAAGGTTCAAGATGGATTTTACTCAATTTTATTGACCTGCTTCTTAGTTTAAAACACAATAACCAACTTTTAACAGGAACATGTCAAACTCTAGTTTTGACAAACAACACTTTTCACTGGTGAAGACAAGACAACTCGAATGGAGGCACCCTGAGGATTTATCATCTACAAAGGATCTGACTCTTTCAGGAAAGGCTCTGTGTTTCTACAGAATGATAAAGAACTGCTTGTTTATTAGATCAATTGGTAGAATTGTAGTCCATACAAGTCTTAAAATGGACATCGATACTTAATACCGATAACTGCATATGGTTTCAAATTATTTATCAGTTCACCAAACAAGTCTATTCAACCGTCAGGAGATAAAAACTCTGCAACATTATAAATATTTGAAAGTTTGTGTTTCACCACTGAGTTGGTTGAGAATAAATTTTGTCCCATAATTCCTGCAACAGCTTTAGAATTGCATCGTAAAATAAAAATATGAGTCGGTTGAAGCAGTGACACTTTATTTGATGGCTTCTCAATCTACTGTTAAGGTTTTTAAAGAGTTTAAAATCTAAACAGAAATACAAGCTGTTTTTTAATCTTTTTTAATCAACCAGAGCTGAAATAAGCGATTGTTCATAGACCAAAATGCAGAATTCTTCAACTCCAAAGAATTTTCTAAGAATTCCAGCATCAATGACCAAGAAATAACTTTATGCTCGGCCTTGACCACAACATAGAGTTTTATTCGAGAAAAAAACACTACTATGGCGCTCTCTACCACCAACCCCTTCAGCTGCTCATTTTAAAAGAACTTTGTTCATCAAAACCAATGCTTACAAATTTTAAAATGAAAAAAGGAACAAACTTTGGGACTTTGAAAAACAAGCTATAAACAGCTGGAATGATCAAGAAAAATGACAATCCATTTGACCGAGTCTTTACAGGTTTTTAAAACTGAGATAAACAAGAAATCTTAATAACAGCATAAGATTTTAAATGATTTTTATCAGTTCAACAAACTACAGAAAATCCTCATCCTTCTGGTGTTAGAAGAAAGTTTGAAAGTTTTTAAGTTCATGTTTCACCATTTTTCAAGTTAAAGAACAAACCCGTCCTTTTGAATAAACATCAATACATGTCGTTTTGGGTGGTTTATCAGCTTTTAGAATCCATTCATAGAATAAAGTGATAATATAAAGATGATACACAAATGATCAAAACAGTTGAAGAAATATAATGTCTTTCAATGGCTTCTGAATCTTCTGTGTACTCTGTTCTCAAAGACTTCTTTCAACCAAACCCGCTTTACTTAAAAGTTTTTTTTAAGCAGACTAACATCAAACTATTAAGAGCAGCTCAATACTGCACAATTCCTAAAGTATGTCTACCATCATGATAGAAGTTTGAATTCTGATACCTTCAAAGTTTTAGAAAGTTTGTGTTTAAACAGTAACTTAGGATGAATGATTCTATCATCTGATGATAAAAACACTAAAGTGCAAGGTTTGAGTCGATGAACAAAGATTCAAGATTCTCAGTTAAAAGATGGTGAATACTGATGAATGGAATTTAAAAAATGACTGGATTAAAAAGCAAATGCTTTAAATAATTTCAAACACACTCAGATTAAAACTGTCTCTTCTCCCTGATCATCATAGATCACAAACATGGTTCTATTTTCTCTTTTCTTCTTTGTTTAAAAACAACAAGATGTATTACTGCCTCCCACTAGATCCTAAACAAATACTCTCATATCCACCTCAGGAAAGTGATAAAAACAACAAAACATTTCACTGATGGCCAGACAACCCTCCCTCAGACCATCACTCCTCAGAATCCCCAGCATGACTTCCCTCTCGGTCCTCTACAGGTCTAAATAGCTCTTGGCCACAACCATTGACTTCACCCACAGGTGACTGGTCAAAAGCTGAACCGATCCAAACAAACCTTTCCAACCAAATAAACCCATCAAATAATACGATCAGGGACAGTCCAGATTGGTAACTGGCTAACAGTCTGTCAGGTTTGCAAAGCAGAGTCACTGTGTCACTAGACGATCTGGCAGGGGCTGAATAAAAGCTGAGGCTCTATAAGGATAAGGAGATGATGATCAGGAGAGATAGACAAAGTAGAAAACAACCTGCTTTAGTCTGATCCATTACACCAAGAAAAGATCTGGATCTGAAAATGGTGACAGTATCAACAAAGCACCGATACGGTATATTAAACATCCTATTGACAGCATTGAGCGATGACTATTCTTTCTAAACATTGGACTGGAATTGACCACAAACATTTGCTTTCCTTTTTGTCTCACATCAAAAACAAAGTATAGTCATTAAAGATTAAGCTTAAGTACTTTTAACTTGGATTATATTTTTAAAAAAATGGGACATTCTCTTCATATTTTAATTTAAAATCAGCTGTAGCGACTATTTTCACTCCTCCATCCTGAAGCACGAATGTCTTTGTTAGCAACTTTTCCAAAAACCTGTGGTCTGCAATGAGAAACGTTTCTAGACACAAATTCAACATGTAAATGATGTGATTGGGTCAATAAAACCTAAAACAAAATGTAAGAAGATTAAAAACAGTCCAAGAAAACTAGAGTCTCTGAAAGAGACCATCTCTACTCGAAATCTTACTTCTTCCTCTACTCATTTTGCTACAAACGCCTCCATTCATATTGGAGATATTTAACACTGTTCAAAGTCCTGAGGAATGACTTTTACAACACTTTAAGGACCCTACGTAACAATAACTGTGTCCTTGGGTCATGTACAGTACGGTTGGCAAAACTATATCCACTATGCTCAATCTTAAGAAGCATTTGTGACAAACACATTTGGCTTCCAAAATTGTCCCAATAGCTGCAGGAGCTCTACAGCATGCTTTTTTTTCTTTACTGGTTACTGTGATTGTTTAAAGCATCAAAGTTAAAAATCCCAATAAAACAAGTCTTACATCTTCATTTCAAGAAGGTTCAACCACAAAGAAAATTGTTGTATTAGCAGCTTACCATGCCCATACCCAGACAAACATTCTATTAAAGAACAATCACATTATATCTAATATTCACGAACTCTTCTGGGTTTTTAAGACACTCCTAAAGTTGTTGGATGAGAGACAAAACAACTGGGTTCTCCCCAAAATCTAAAACTCATACATCCACCTAATACAGTCCTCTCATTTTGTATGGAAGGGAGGCAGTTTCTCCCTCAAATGGTCCCCGTCGAAATGGCGGTAAAAAAAAATCTATGTTATTGAGATTGCTTTTAAATGCTACTTTATCTTTTCTGTAAAAAAATATTGAATCCTTCCTGGACAACAAAGAGGAAGAAATACTGATGGTAAAAGTCACTGAAGACGACTCACAAAAGCACAAGACGAACAGAGGCTTGTACATGTTGAGCATTTAGAAATCACAAACCAATTAATTGGTCGACCACTTCTTGATTTCTCTGGACCGAATACAGTTAAAAAAATAATGGCGACAACCGGTCTCACCTCGCAATAAAGAAGTAGCACCGGGAAAAAGAAAACAGTGTGAACCACACATTGTCTTTACTACTTTTCATGTGTAATCTTTGATCTTATTGTAAACAAGCAACCTGTTCATCCCCTCAATGCTGTGACAGCCTCAAATGTCTTTGTCAATGGTAAATTTGAGGCTCTGAGAAACATGTTTCTTGACATAAAACAATCTTAGGTGGACATTTGTTAGGTTTTTTTTAAAACACTGCTTGTCATGGACCAGCTGGCAATTGAAGAAACATACAATTCTTCACAACTGGTGGTAAAATGTAGATGAACTTTAAAGGGAGTTTAAGCAGTCTTCTGAACCAGGCAAGCTGTCGGACGGTTCATTCTCCTTGTCCTCGTTTCCCTTCACACTCGTTTGATCAGAATTACTGTCAGAGACAGTCATTGGAGACTGGGAAGCATTCTTTTCTCGGAGCGACTTCCCAGATGATGACTGAGGTAGTAGATTGAAGCAAGCCAGCAAAGTCTTTGCAACATTAGGATAGCGATTGGTCGCTTGCTTCCATCTCTTCAGATGCTCACTGTTTTTTTTGCCTGATCTCCTTTGGCAACTCTAGTGCACAATTTGAGCCAGTATGTCTAAGTCCATCAGCCCAACCGACATGTAGTCGGCCAACTTCCAAATCATTATTATTAAAATGTGAGCGGTCGTGTACCACCACTGAACTGCATTAAGAACAAACTCTATCACAGAATTGTTTACAAACAGCTTTAGAAGTACAATCCACTGTGTGTCCATTGTTCTTAAAAAAAGATGAAATAACAGAAAAATCTTTGTTCATTTCGGACTCGACCATGAGAAAGAAATAGTCCTCTTAACCAGCTTCACTTCAGCTGCTTACTTCACAGGATCGTACAGTAATATGTTTTATTTCTGTGGTACATGTTGACACTCGTGGTCACGGTACACTAGAAAACCTCTTATCTTCATGACAAAAAAAAAAAAAAAACTGAATCAACAAGCTGAAAGGTTACAAAGAAAAATGTCATCCTCGAGATCTCGTTTGAGATTCATCCAACATGTCTGTTTGGAGTTGTTTTGTTTACATCTTTCTGAAGTTAACAGATGAATACTTTTACAGAGATAGAAGAACCTCTGAACTTTCCGAATGATTGAAAGACTGGCAGAATTTAAGTCCATACAAGTCTTTAAAAATGGAGATTGACACAAAATATTAAGAACAGCGTATGGTTTCAAATTATTCACCAAAACAAGTCTATTCGACTGTCAGGAGATAAAAATTCTTCCACATTGTAAACAACAAATTTTGTCCAATAATTCTTACAACAGTTTTGGAATTGCGTCGTAGAATAAAAATATGAATGGTTTAAAGCAGTGACACTATTCTTCTTTTTCAAATAAACCAGCCCTGAAATGTGTGATTGTTACATTCAAAATGCAAAACGCTCCGAATATCCTAAGAGTTTTTCAAGAGCTGCCAGCTTCTATGACCAACGACTTTACGTCCCAGTGAGACAAAAAGAGGTGGTCCTCTGAACTACCTCTCCTTAGACAGCCCTGTTTGCCATCCTTACAGCCTATTTACCCCTCAACACTAAATTACAGACGAAACAACACATTGAATGTGGACACCATACATCAATGGTCCCACTACAAACCCTGGTAATACTTGCCTCTGCCGGAACCGTCAGCACAGACAAATTTACAGTGCCTAACATCAAGTCATGACCACGTTACAGTTATCCACACTCTGGATTTCTAGATTTAGTCGGCCAGGAATCCATTTTTCATACCTCCACTCGCAGAAAGGGCTGTTCGTGAACGCAATATTTTCCAAACCATTGAAGGAATTTTATTGCAATTCAAGCATGTTTTGCTCTTAAGGGGCATGTGACGGGCTTTAATGTAGTTATGACAATAATCACATATTAATGGATGACATGAAGGAACGAACGATCAGACCCACATCGACAGGATTTAACTTCAGACTCTTATTGTCTGCTTTTGTTTTTTGCTCAACAACTTCTCCTAAACCTGTGGTCTGCAATGAGAAGCGTTTCTAGACACAATTCTCAAACTTGTAAACAGGCCAATAAAACCTATAAACAAAACCCAACAAAACAAAAGACAGTGAGAGAAAACTAGAGTCTCTGAAAGAGACCATCTCTACTCAAAATCTTCCTTCTACTCATTTTGCCGTTGTCAGCAGGATTCACTTTATCAGGCTCTTTGTTGACTTTTAACGCCTCCATTCATATTCAAGATATTTGACACCGTTCAAAGTCTTGAAGAATGACTTTTACAACAGTTTTAGGACCCTAAGTAATAATAACTGTGTCCTTGGGTCATGTACAGTACGGTTGGCAAAACTATATCCACTATGCTCAATCTTAAGAAGCATTTGTGACAAACACATTTGGCTTCCAAAGTTGTCCCAATACCTGCATGAGCTCTACAGCATGCTTTTTTTTTCTTTACTGGTTACTGTGATTGTTTAAAGCATCAAAGTTAAAAATCCCAATAAAACAAGTCTTACATCTTCATTTTCAGAAGGTTAAACCACAAAGAAAATTGTTGTATTAGCAGCTTACCATGCCCATACCCAGACAAACGTTCTATTAAAGAACAATCACAGTATATCTAATATTCACAAACTCTTCTGGTTTTTTAAGACACTCCTAAAGTTGTTGGAGAGTGTAGAGGGAAAATGGGTTTCAGATAACGGGACGCAAGATTGTCTTAACTGTATGTCAGAATGGCCTGTTTCTTAGTATCTGATATAGAGGGTTTACATCTTTTTGGGTCGAGTACAAGATGGCTAACAATCTCCTAATAATCTTTACGCTAATGTGTTCGTAGTCCAGACATATCTATGAAGGTCATGCTACACGCAAGAGGTTGTTATCAACATGTATAAAAGTAAACTTGCTCCTTGGGCAACTCGGGACTCTGTAGACTCCTCCACTTGTGCACAGTGTTTTCATAATAAATCTTTGTTAAAGGTCACTCGACTGTTTGGTTTATTCTCGATGATTGTTTTCCACAACAAGAGACAAAACAACTGGGTTCTCCCCAAAATCTAAAACTCATACATCCACCAAATACAGTCCTCTCATTATGTATGGAAGGGAGGCAGTTTCTCCCTCAAATGGTCGCCATCAATAAGGCGGTAAAAAAAATCTATGATATTGAGATTGCTTTTAAATGCTACTTTATCTTTTCTGTAAAAAAATATTGAATCCTTCCAGGAAAACAAAGAGGAAGAAATACTGATGGTAAAAGTCACTGAAGACGACTCACAAAAGCACAAGACGAACAGAGGCTTGCACATGTTGAGCATTTAGAAATCACAAACCAATTAATTGGTCGACCACTTCTTGATTTTTCTGGACCGAATACAGTTCAACAAATAATGGCGACAACCAGTCACACCTTGCAATAGAGAAGTAGCACCGGTAAAAAGAAAACAGTGTGGACCACACATTGTCTTTACTACTTTTCATGTGTAATCTTTGACCTTATTGTAAACAAGCAACCTGTTCATCCCCTCAATGCTGTGACAGCCTCAAATGTCTTTGTCAATGGTAAATTTGAGGCTCTGAGAAACATGTTTCTTGACATAAAACAATCTTAGGTTGTCATTTGTTGGGTTTTTTTTAAAACACTGCTTGTCATGGACCAGCTGGCAATTGAAGAAACATACAATTCTTCACAACTGGTGGTAAAATGTAGATGAGCTTTAAAGGGAGTTCAAGCAGTCTCCTGAACCAGGCAAGCTGTCGGACGGTTCATTCTCCTTGTACTCGTTTCCATTCACACTCGTTTGATCAGAATTACTGTCAGAGACAGTCATTGGAGAATGGGAAGCGTTCTTTACTCGGAGCGACTCCTGAGATGATGACTGAGGTAGTAGATTGAAGCAAGCCAGCAAAGTCTTTGCTACACTGGGATAGCTGTTGGTCGCCTGCTTCAGTCTGCTCTAGAGGATAATTCGAGCCAGAGTGTCTCAAGTCCGTCAACCCAACAGACATTACATTCGAGATAAAACTACTGTCACGTAGTCGGTCAAAAGTCCATTCAGCAGAACCAGTCTGAGAGAAATGTCATCTTCAGCAAATAAAAACGGGCATGGTCGTTTGTACATGTCCTTTTCTTTTGTGGCACGTTAAGTTTATGATCTCATGTTTCGAAATGGATTTTGTACATTTTAATTAATCCGTGCACTTATTTGTTTAAAACACAATAGCCAACTTTTAACAGGAACATGTCAAACTGAAGACAAGACAACTTGGATGGAGACGCCTTGTGGATTTATCACCTACAAGGGTGTCTGTCTGTCAGGTAAGAATCCTTCTGTCCTTACAACCAGAAACACGTAGGTCAGATCTACTCTGAGGTTTTAGACAACCAGAGAGGGGTCTGCAATCACGACTGACTTTTAAAATCCTTCCACTTTCCAGGAGGATATAAAGACCGTTCTTAAATGCCAATAAGAATAAAGTATACCTTTCTGCCGCCAACAGCATTTTCTATTTCTGACCATCACAATTTTATCAGCTCCAACAACAATGACTACTGTTGTTTTATGTTTCATTAAATTTAGTATTGACTACAAACGACACCTAATGCTGTATTCCATTATTGCTGCTTTCTCCGCCAAAAGATCCCAGGGTGGTTGAATCCATATACACAACAAGTGATGATCTCAGACAAGTTCCAGCCTTCACACCTAATTTGAGGAGTTGTCCTTTGAAAGCCTAAGTGAACCATTTCAAACCCAAACATATCAAAAACAATTGATGTGTTTTTCATTATTAGGGACTTCTTAAAAATGTCAAACCACAAATACAGTGGTGATAAGTGATCCGCCATAGAAAGCAGGAGGAGATGAATTTGTGTTCCAACAAATGGAAGCTGTTAAGACTACAGATACCTCATAAAAGATTTAACACAACACTGAAAAATCTGCATCAACAGGCTCGATAGTTTAGAGAGAAAATATGGCATGTTTTACTGCTTTGGATTCTCTGGTTAATATTTTCAGGACGAACAACTCCTTTAACCAACAGTCAACTTAAACAAAAGAAAAACTTTATCAATCTGCAAACTTAACTAACATGGATCAAAGATATAGTTTCACTCAACAAAGATATGAGTTTTACTTGTTGGTAACTTTGGAGATTTTGTTTTAGCTTCAACAAGCTTCAACCAGTCTATCAAAAACATCTGATGAAGGAATTTTAACAGTCATCAGGAAAAGTTCTTGAAGCTGTAATTTTAGGAGAAAAAAAAACCTAAACGACTTGGTTTTATTGAAGCAGACTCAGACAAAAAGGAAGTGTACAACCCATGTAAAAATCCTTGTGTTGATACAACTCAGGTAGAATATGATCTACAGGGATTGTCCTAGTTTTTCTGGTAGGTTTATAAAGTCACAACATCTGAGATCCTATCAGATTAGAAACTTCCAAATCATTATTATTAAAAAGTGAGCGGTCGTGTACCACCACTGAACTGCATTAAGTACAAACTCTATCACAGAATTGTTTACAAACAGCTTTAGAAGTACAATCCACTGTGTGTCCATTGTTCTTAAAAAAAAATGAAATAACAGAAATAACTTTGTTCATTTCCGACTCGACCATGAGAAAGAAATAGTCCTCTTAACCAGTTTCACTTCAGCTGCTTACTTCACAGGATCGTACAGTAATATTTTATTTCTGGGGTACATGTTGACACTCGTGGTCACGGTACACTAGAAAAAGTACAACATCTTATCTTCACCACAAAAAAAAAACTGAATCAACAAGCTGAAAGGTTACAAAGAAAAATGTCATCTTCATGATCTCGTTTGAGATTCATCCAACATGTCTGTTTGGAGATGTTTTGTTTACATCTTTCTGAAGTTAACAGATGAATACTTTTACAGAGATAGAAGAACTGCTTGCTTTCCGAATAATTGAAAGACTGGCAGAATTTAAGTCCATACAAGTCTTTAAAAATGGAGAGTGATACAAAATATTAAGAACAGCGTATGGTTTCAAATTATTCACCAAAACAAGTCTATTCGACTGTCAGGAAATAAAAATTCTTCAACATTGTAAACAACAAATTTTGTCCAATAATTCTTACAACAGTTTTGGAATTGCGTCGTAGAATAAAAATATGAATGGGTTGAAGCAGTGACACTATTCTTCTTTTTCAAATAAACCAGCCCTGAAATGTGTGATTCTTACATTCAAAATGCAGAACGCTCCCAATATCCTAAGAATTTTTCAGGCGCTCCGAGTAAACTATGACC
Source organism: Neostethus bicornis (assembly GCA_902685375.1). Taxonomy (NCBI): domain Eukaryota; kingdom Metazoa; phylum Chordata; class Actinopteri; order Atheriniformes; family Phallostethidae; genus Neostethus; species Neostethus bicornis. The sequence goes on from LR738546.1 coordinate 29,750,852, forward strand.
AAGGACTTTACGTCCCAGTGAGACAAAAAGCGGTGGTCCTCTGAACTACCTCTCCTTAGACAGCCCTGTTTGCCCCTCAACACTAAATTACAGACGAAACAACACATTGAATACTCGTTCATGGACACCATACATCAATGGTCCCACTACAAACCCTGGTAATACTTGCCTCTGCCGGAACCTTCAGCACAGACAAATTAACAGTGCCTAACATCAAATAATGACCACGTTACAGTCATCCACACTCTGGATTTCTAGATTTACATATCCATGTGTTTATCAGGGTAACCAGCCCCAAAAGACCACAACCAATCCAGGCACATACTCATTCAGATACAAGGACCTCAAAGCCCAGCAGAGGATCAGGTATAAGGAGACTCACCTACAGAGTCCCCTGGTAACAAAGAAGCCAGAATCTCACTGTAACACTGTTACAGACACCCTTAAACTGTATCCATAAAAGATCTGTATCCACAGCTGGACAGTGTTAAAGAAAACTGTCATTTTTTAGATGTTGTTAGTGGAACAATAAATACTTTGATCCATGAAATAACGGAGCCATCCAGTCCATTCTTAACTAGGAAACATCTGAGTGCAAAGACTGGTCCAACCAAAAAAGACCCAAATACACAAACCATGATGACAGTTTATCTGTGAAAGTTTACCCCAGAATGTAAGGACTTGTACATCAATGAAAAAATAAGCAGATGTTGTACAAATGACTCAAACGTCCTTGATCATTTAAAAGAAAACAACCATAATTTTTTACTAAAGTTCAGACACTCCTGAGTACATCACTGGTTTGAGAGAGTATCATTTAGAATCTCAAGACACACAACTGAGACAGAGGACAGTCTTCAGGGGTTGTTTACCATCTGATGACATATCAGTACCAGACAAACAACAGCAATTATGAACAGATGGGATTAGACATAAACCAGGTCTTCTGAAAAAACTGATCACAAGAAGATTTGCATTGAAAAAAAAAGCAAGCCAGCAAAGTCTATGCTACTAAAGGAAAGCGGTTGGTTGCCTGCTTACGTCTACTCTACAGCACAAGTCAAGCCAGAGTGTCTCAAGTCGGTCAGCCCAACATTCAACATATAACTACTGTCACGTAGTCGGTCGAAGGTCCATTCAGCAGAACCAGTCTGAGAGAAATGACATCTTCAGCAAATAAAAACGGGCATGGTCGTTTGTACATGTCCTTTTCTTTCGTGGCACGTTAAGTTTATGAACTCAAGGTTCAAGATGGATTTTACTCAATTTTATTGACCTGCTTCTTAGTTTAAAACACAATAACCAACTTTTAACAGGAACATGTCAAACTCTAGTTTTGACAAACAACACTTTTCACTGGTGAAGACAAGACAACTTGAATGGAGGCACCCTGAGGATTTATCATCTACAAAGAATCTGACTCTTTCAGGAAAGGCTCTGTGTTTCTACAGAATGATAAAGAACTGCTTGCTTATTAGATCAATTGGTAGAATTGTAGTCCATACAAGTCTTAAAATGGACATCGATACTAAATACCGATAACTGCATATGGTTTCAAATTATTTATCAGTTCACCAAACAAGTCTATTCAACCGTCAGGAGATAAAAACTCTGCAACATTATAAATATTTGAAAGTTTGTGTTTCACCACTGAGTTGGTTGAGAATAAATTTTGTCCCATAATTCCTGCAACAGCTTTAGAATTGCATCGTAAAATAAAAATATGAGTCGGTTGAAGCAGTGACACTTTATTTGATGGCTTCTCAATCTACTGTTAAGGTTTTTAAAGAGTTTAAAATCTAAACAGAAATACAAGCTGTTTTTTAATCTTTTTTAATCAACCAGAGATGAAATGAGCGATTGTTAATAGACCAAAATGCAGAATTCTTCAACTCCAAAGAATTTTCTAAGAATTCCAGCATCAATGATCAAGAAATAACTTTATGCTCGGTCTTGACCACAACATAGACTTTTATTCGAGAAAAAAACACTACTATGGCGCTCTCTACCACCAACCCCTTCAGCTGCTCATTTTAAAAGAACTTTGTTCATCAAAACCAATGCTTACAAATTCTAAAATGAAAACAGGAACAAACTTTGGGACTTTGAAAAACAAGCTATAAACAGCTGGAATGATCAAGAAAAATGACAATCCATTTGACTGAGTCTTTACAGGTTTTTAAAACTGAGATCAACAAGAAATCTTAATAACAGCATAAGATTTCAAATAATTTTTATCAGTTCAACAAACTACAGAAAATCCTCATCCTTCTGGTGTTAGAAGAAAGTTTGAATGTTTTTAAGTTCGTGTTTCACTATTTTTCAAGTTAAAGAACAAACCCGTCCTTTTGAATAAACATCAATACATGTCGTTTTGGGTGGTTTATCAGCTTTTAGAGTCCATTCATAGAATAAAGTGATAATATAAAGATGATACACAAATGATCAAAACAGTTGAAGAAATATAATGTCTTTCAATGGCTTCTGAATCTTCTGTGTACTCTGTTCTCAAAGACTTCTTTCAACCAAACCCGCTTTACTTAAAACAAAAGTTTTTTTAAGCAGACTAACATCAAACTATTAAGAGCAGCTCAATACTGCACAATTCCTAAAGTATGTCTACCATCATGATAGAAGTTTGAATTCTGATACCTTCAAAGTTTTAGAAAGTTTGTGTTTAAACAGTAACTTAGGATGAATGATTCTATCATCTGATGATAAAAACACTAAAGTGCAAGGTTTGAGTCGATGAACAACTTCAAGATTCTCAGTTAAAAGATGGTGAATCTTGAGGTATGGAATTAATAAAATGACTGGATTAAAAAGCAAATGCTTTAAATAATTCCAAACACACTCAGATTAAAACTGTCTCTTCTCTCTGATCATCATAGATCACAAACATGGTTCTATTTTCTCTTTTCTTCTTTGTTCAAAAACAACAAGATGGATTACTGCCTCCCACTAGATCCTAAACAAATATTCTTATATCCACCTCAGGAAAGTGATAAAAAACACCAAAACATTTCACTGATGGTCAGACAACCCTCCCTCAGCCCATCACTCCTCAGAATCCCCAGCATGACTTCCCCCTCGGTCCTCTACAGGTCTAAATAGCTCTTGGTCACAACCATTGACTTCACCCACAGGTGATTGGCCAAAAGCTGAACCAATCCAAACAAACCTTTCCAACCAAATAAACCCATCAAATAATAAAATATCAAACGTTTTAATAATTAAACAGAGAGACAAACATATTTACATGAACTAAGTAAAATAATAAACTTCTTCTTCCCAAACTTTTCTCCCACCCCTCCTTCCCTCAGACCACTTGGTATGTCCCAAACAGATGACGCAGACGGACGCAGTTCTGATTGGCGCAGATCGGTGCGCAATGCGTACCGGTTTGTTTTTGCGTTCGAGATGCCGCCGACTTGCTCTGATGTCATCTGTACGCCGGTAACGAGACTCTCGCGAGAGCAAGGCGGACGCAGTTGCTTTTTTCCAACTGCGCCGCCTGTATGGACTACAAAAGCGAACGGCATGATGGGAAATGGAGTCTTTTCAAGATGTGTAATGATAGCTGATTGGCTCTCAGTGATGTTTTTTTTTTTTATCAGAATCTCTTTGATTCCTTATCAATACATTTCTACTGCTGCTTTAAGATTTTTTCACACACTCAGCTAAAAATCTTTTTCTGAGAAGTTTTTACTTTAACTCTTCAAATATGACGTAAATGATTGTAAAACATGGAAATATGGAACTTAGTTTATATTAAAACAGACTACAATAACTTCTTAGTGAAGTCTAAAAATGTCAAAACTGAAACAAACTTTCACAAGTTTAGTTTTGATGCGTTTCTTTCCACAAATAGACACATTTATTGTGTAAAAATTTAAAACCAGATGTAAATAACTTCAAACTTTTTTTTTTTTTTTACTTACTGTTCTCCTCTAAACTGTTCGACTTTATTCCAGGCGCCTTTCTCCGCCCTCCGCAGCGGCCGCCTGGTCACATCTGAAATCCAGGCAAGGCGGGAATCATCTCAAACACACCTAATGTCCTCAGTGAGAGAAGGAGGGGTCAGAACAAACCAAAGTAAATGTGGGAATCTAAACCGAACTTAATCCTTATTCAGATAAAGCAATACACGAACAAATGAAAAATAAATAAAAGTTTGTAGGGGTGGGTAATTCGATCATTCCGTTCCGTCATCTTCCGCTTGTTCCGGGGTCGGGTCGCAGGGGCAACAGCCTCAAACGGGTAGGCCAGGCCTCTCTCACCCCGACTGCATCCTCGCGGGCAAGGTGCCCAAAACACCTCGTCCGCGAGGCGCTCGAGGGGCACCCTAACCACCCCATCTGGCTCCTTTCGACCTGGAGGAGGAGCGGCTCGACACCAAGCTCCTCCCAGATGGCACAGCTCCTCACCCGATCACTGAGTAGGAGCCGAGCCACCCTGCGGAGGAAGCTCATTTCGGCCACTTATACCCGCGGTCTCATTTTTTCGGTCACCAGCTGTGGGTGGTGAGGGTAGGAACGTAGATCCTGGTTACCATGGTGAGGGTAGGAACGTAGATCCTGGATACCATGGTGAGGGTAGGAACGTAGATCCTGGTTACCATGGTGAAGGTAGGAACGTGGATCCTGGTTACCATGGTGAGGGTATGAACGTAAAGCCTGGTTACCATGGTGAGGGTAGGAACGTAGATCCTGGTTACCATGGTGAGGGTATGAACGTAAAGCCTGGTTACCATGGTGAGGGTAGGAACGGAGATCCTGGTTACCATGGTGAGGGTATGAACGTAAAGCCTGGTTACCATGATGAGGGTAGGAACGTAGATCCTGGTTACCATGGGGAGGGTAGGAACGTAGATCCTGGTTACCATGGTGAGGGTTGGAACGTAGATCCTGGTTACCATGGTGAGGGTTGGAACGTAGATCCTGGTTACCATGGTGAGGGTAGGAACGTAGATCCTGTTTACCATGGTGAGGGTAGGAACATAGATCCTGGTTACCATGGTGAGGGTAGGAACGTAGATCCTGGTTACTATGGTGAGGGTAGGAACGTAGATCCTGTTTACCATGGTGAGGGTAGGAACGTAGATCCTGGTTACCATGGTGAGGGTAGGAATGTAGATCCTGGTTACCATGGTGAGGGTAGGAACATAGATCCTGGTTACCATGGTGAGGGTAGGAACGTAGATCCTGGTTACCATGGTGAGGGTAGGAATGTAGATCCTGGTTACCATGGTGAGGGTAGGAACATAGATCCTGGTTACCATGGTGAGGGTAGGAACGTAGATCCTGGTTACTATGGTGAGGGTAGGAACATAGATCCTGGTTACCATGGTGAGGGTAGGAACGTAGATCCTGGTTACTATGGTGAGGGTAGGAACGTAGATCCTGGTTACTATGGTGAGGGTAGGAACGTAGATCGACTTGTAAATCCAGAACTTTGCTTTTCGGCTCAGCTCTCTCTTTACAACGACGGACCGATGCAGCGTCCTAGTTAATACGGTGGGTAAAAAAAAAGCACCTGCCAGGTGTGAGTGAGAGTTCACATGTTTCTCACAAAGACGAATTAAAAGTAGTTGTAATCAATTAAACACAAGATGTCGCCAGTCTGCAGCAGGGCCACGACTCGGGATCCTTCCGGGTGAGCTGGAGGATGCAGCTGGGGTGAGAGAAGCCTGGGCTTCCCGTCTGAAGCAGCCACGGCCCGGCCCCGGATGTGCGGAAGACAACGGAACGGAACATTCCGAACCTATAGTGGAGACAAAGACAAAAAGTAGCTACCCGCTGGGACATTCATGTCAGCCACAAGAAATTCCCAGCTTGATTTATTAATATTATCATAAAGATTAATTATCTTGACATGTATGTTGGGAAATACTGCATAGAAACGGATTCCTGACAGTGCGCGGTTTCAAAATTAGGCTACTTAGAATGTGGGGATTTGACACTATCTGCCATCTTCTTTTTTGTGATGTGGGTCTTTTTTTTCTTTCATTACTGCTTCATTTCACTTCAGATTCTGTCCGCAAGTCTTCTCTCCACGTCTTAGTATTTGCAATTTGAATTGCCTTTAAGTTATACAACAATCCACGTACTCTAACACTGTCATAAATCTCTCAAATTTCCGTGGAAGTAGGTGTAGGTACAGATTTGGGCTTGCTTGATAAATGAGGCCCCTGATCATCATGAGCGTGAGTCTAGCCAGAGGTAATCAATGTAAAAAATGACAAGTCAAGGTCTCGCACACCAACCAATTAGAGATTGAATTGAAAATACTTTGCTCATCCCCAAAGGAAACTTCGACTGCTGCAGTTCAAAACAGAGAACCAAGACAAGAGCCCATAATAAGAAGAGGCAACAAAAGATTTCACTGCTCAAAGGCTTTAAATTCCTGCTTGTAGTAATTACCTTCAGCGTCTGCAGGGAATACTGGTTAGGTTGTTACCGGGCACTCCCTGGTTTCTGAACAGCTGCATAAACCTGCTGGAAACACATCTGCAGGCACGCAGAAAACGTCACTTAGGCTAAGGTCACCGCTGCTTTCACAGAGAGTCTTCCACCACACAGACCTCCATCCCCAACCAGCTGAACAGGGATGGCGTTGGGTGGGGAAAAGGTGACTGTAAGCTGGGTTCACGAGGTGAGGAAATGGTGGTTTCAGACAAGAACTACTTAAAGTGTTAGACTGTCTCTTTTAAAGTGTTTTATTCAGAGCTGCTGGATTTTCACAAAATATCAAATCCCAATTTTTCTATTTGTTGTGTATGTTAACGCCAGTGGTGGAACGTAACAAAGTAAATAAATAAATAACTCTATTCATCCCACACAGGGGAAATTTGTGTGCTGCACTCCTTACACCGCAGCAAGCTGCCCTTCGACGGCGCCAATGGTGGGAGAAGTGGGGGTTAGGTATCTTCTCCAAGGACCCTAGACGTGCTCTCTGTGGGACGCAAACCCGCAAACTTCCGGTCCGCGCGCGAACGCTCTAACCACTGAGCTGCCGTCTCCACCCTGTACTCTATTGTACTCTAAATGTACTCTGTTACTGTACTTGAGTAAAAAAAAAAAATGTATCTGTACTTTACTTGATTAAAATGTCGGAATTGTACTTTTTACTTCATTACATTTCAGAGCAAATATCTATCTATACTTTTACTCCGTTACTTTTTAAAAGTGTGTTTGTATTTTTCGTTACATTTTCAGTCAGAAAAATCAACCTGTAGTGGGAGCAGTTTATCGCCTGTAATGAATTGAGGACCAATCAGAATTGAGAGTAAACATTTTCTGCAGTCATTCAGTGCCAAAAAAACTAACATCAAATATAAAAAAAGAGTCAGAAGATTGTTGTTCGTTGTGTTTACTTTTAAATAAATAGTTGAGCCATTATTACACAAAGTACCGTAATTTCACGGCCATAAGGCACACCTAAAAGTCTCAAATTTTCTTCAAAATGAGCGGTGCGCCCTATCTGATTTGTGATTTGCGGACGTATTAGAGAACCATCAGGCGGATGCAGTTGAAAACATGAGAATGTTAAAGGGTGAAGTGTGTGTGTGGATTATGTCTAAAAGAACAGGTGTGTGTTTTATGTAGAACATTGCTGTTTTAAAAACACTGAAAATGGAAAAGAGACAAGCTTATGAAGCTCAGTTTAAACTGATGGCAATCAGCTGCGCCGGGCGAGTTACGCCACAGTTTGCCAGTGGATTGTAGATGCTTGGGCTAACGTGTCTGCTGGCACTGTTGTCCGAGCTTTCCCAAAAGCAGGCATCATTTCCGAGGAGCTGCACGGTTCAGAAAGTGACTGACAGCGTGGAAAGTGAACCTGCGAGGTTGGATTTAGATCAGCTGTTAGATTCTGAAACAGAGGATGAGGACTTTGATGGATTTGATAAATGACTTTATGACGACTGTAACTAATATTTAAATAAAACCAACCAAACTCAGTTTTACAAGTACGCATGTGTGTGTACGTATGTGCGCGCGTCCAAGTGTATGTGCGTGTGTTGTTGTAAGGCGGACGTACGTAGTAGAGGATATGTATATAAAACCCGCGCCCTATCATCAGGTGCGCCTTATGTGTGTGTTAAATACAGAGCACGCAAAATTTGGACTGCGCCTTTTAATACGGTGCGCCCTATGGTCGTGAAAATACGGTATTTATCTGTGACCCTACAGAACAAAAAATAACATTAGATTTATGGTCGAATACTTTTACTTAAACAGTAAAATTTACACTACTAGTAAAAGTAATTTACAATTACTTTTGTACTTTTACTGAAGTACAAAAAGTGAGTACTTCATCCTCCACTGGTTGACTCAGATCAACAGAAAGCCAAAGTTGATTTCATGAAGTCTTGCTCCTTTATTACGGTTTTCTAGACAGCGTACAATTGTAATAGTTGTGGGAATTAAAAGCCACAGATGTCGTAAACAAGGATTCAAACACAGATGGAAAAATTTGGACATGAATAAACAGGCTTCATGAAATTGTTTTTCTCCTAAATGCTGCATGATGTCAAAAGAGAAACTTCCTGATTCCCATTCCTGAGCTCCACATGCTCTGTTTAACAAATGGAAGACACAAATTATTCTTAAAGTAAACTTTTTTAGCAGCTGAATGGTCTTTTTAGCAGTAATATTGATTTTTTAATTTATTTATTTTTTAAATATACTTTATTAAACCCTCACTAGGAAATTTATGTGCGGTATTTCACCACAGCAGGCTGCCACCTATGACGGTGCCAATGGTGGGAGAAACGAGGGGTTAGGTGTCTTCTCCAAAGACCCGAGATGTGAACTCAGCGGGATGCGAACCTGCAAACTTCCGGTTGACTTAGGTTCAAAGTTTAAATCGGTTTAAACTCCAGTGAACTTTAAACTATGGGCAGAACTTGACCACCAGAAATCAACCTGTGCCGTTATTAAACGGGTATGGTGTGGAGATGACCGACTGGTGTAGAGGTTATACTTCCGTGGTCAGCAGACAGGCTGGTGGACGGACACAGAAACATCACTGGCTCTCAACTATTATTTCCAGGCAGGATTTTAAAGACAGAAAAATTTACAAAGCCAAAGATTGTTATCACAGGGTGAACAACAATCTGGCTTTGGCTGAAAGTCCATCCGGGGTTTACAAAGTCAAGCGATGAGGAGTAGATGCGGACCACGTGTAAGAGTGGGATGAGCTACAAGTATGACAAGAGTGCAGGAGGAAGGATTCTTGGGTTGGGTGGAATGAGCGGGTGTATGTGGTGGCGAAGAGGGCAGCGGATCGGGTGGTAGTGGAGAGGGTTGTGGCTCTGTCACTGGGGGAGGCGAAGGCAGGCGTTGGTCTGGAAGGGGATAGTGCAGCAGTGGGAGTCGGAGCTAAAGGGGCGACAGTTGTATGCTGCACAGAGGACGGTGGGAGTGAAAGTGGGACCGATGGGTGGATTCTGGGAACGCATTAGGATGGTAGCTGTGATTTCTGTTGGGAGATGGAGGGCGTTGAACCCGTGAGTTGTGGTAAATATGAGAAAGAAAGAGAGGGTATGCTGAGGGTGGTGCGGAGCGTTGGGCTAGGACAGGTTTGTTAGAGAGAGGTGTTTCTGTTTGGTCGTCAGGGGCGGGGTTTTGGAGCTTTGTACGCTTTCCTGAGGTGTACAGGGTTGTTGAGGAGGATGAGTTTCTTGCGAGTCAATAGGTGGCGGTGATGCACCTTTAAACTGAAAGAAGAAGAAGAAGGCAGGACCACAACACATCATAAATCCAAAATGGCTTCCATCTCATTTCGGCACCACCTTCTCTTCATTATTCAGTTCTGCTCTTTTGTCATTTTTCTAATGTTTAACATGTTTTGTCACTTGTTTTACGGTACTTTTTTTTAACCAATCGTTTCTTGTATTTGGGTGCATTACATACATGACGTAACAGTCAGTTTCGTCCAGAAAACAGAGCGTAAAAACAAACTTTACCTGAATAAACTTTCTAAACAATGTCTTTAAATTCTCAATCTGAGGAATCATTACCAACATGGACCGTATAGCATGGTTACATACAGAACTACAAACATGGAGGACAGACACTTGTGTTCATGTCATCCCATTAGCTTTGTTCTCTGATTGGGTGGGACGTTTTTCCATTTGATGCAATCATAAGTTAATGCCTGCAATTCCTGACCTAGATGCTGGAGTAAAATGAAATTAAGTGGTTACATTCTTACACTGCCTAGACTGCTTTTTTAGCCCCAAACGTGGAGGAACTCTGCTTCTTCTTCTACTTTCCAGGGCTTGTTTTTAGATTTGTGTACCATGTGTAATTGAGAAGTGATTCTGAACCACGTCAGTGGCTCATCGGCCAACACAAACAGCTGAAATGTGCCAGCAGAGCTAATCAAGTCTCATCCTAAACCTCCGTCTTTCCTGTTCCTCCCTCTGTCTCTTCAGGTAAACGCTTCACCATAGGGACAAACTGGAAACGTCTCCCTGATCCACCCAACAGGTCCAGACTCTCCAAATATAGCCGTAATACTCGGCCCACGTTCGCATGCTTTTCCTTGGTGAGGTCAGTGACATCATTACAATGTTTCTTCCAATATATCTGGGCCTCAGCGCTGCTCCAGATGTTTTCCATTAGCATCTGTGTTAGCCGGTGCTCCCAGAGGATGGAAACACTGGAGGCCTGCAGAGCTGTGTGTGTTTGTGCGATTGTAGGAAACACAAGATTTTTTTGTTGCTTCACAGCACATTTATTATAAATATCATTAATGTCAGAAAGTAGCCTTTTGCCCCGAGTTATATAACCCCAAAGATACATAAAACATCTGATTGAATTAAATGGAATTAAGCAGTATGGAGATTCTTCCAGCGTCTGTCTGCCTTCGGGCTTTACATACACCACAGCAGTTATATAACACTCATATTTACAGGCTTGTTAAGTCTTCGCCCGGCTGCCCGACATTTTGTTGTCATTGGGAGAAACTTATCTGCACTTTGATAAGTTTATGTGCAAACTCTGCGCAGAAAGGCCAGTGTTTCTAGCCTCGCCTCCACTCTGGGACTTGAACTCCCAACCTTCTTCCTGCGAGGCCACTGCGCAGCTGACTTTCTGTAACCTTTGTATCAATTAAAATCATTGTTTAGCTGCTCCTTTTAAATGCAAATGAGATGCTTCACGTCCCCCTCCACCACTCCTGTGTTTCTACCGTAATTTCACGACCATTAGGCGCACCGTACGAAAAGGCGCAGTCTCAGTCACACACCGCCTTACAACAACACACACGCAAGCATGCAAATGTGCGTATTAAAAAATAGATCGGGAGAAAAACTGAGTTTGGTTGTGCTTTATTTAAGTAGTAACGATACTAAACAAACACATTACCGGTAATAGTCTTTATTCAAATCCGTCAAAGTCCTCATCCTCTGTTTCGGAATCGAACAGCTGCGCAAAATCCAACAGAGCAGGTCCACTTCGCTCCTCGCTGTCAAAGTCACTGTGCGGCTCCTCAGAAAGGATACCAGCTTTTGCGAAAGCTCGGATAACAGTACCAGCAGACACGTTAGTCCAAGCATCTACAATCCATTGGCAAACTGTAGCGTAACTCGCCCGGCGCTGCCTTCCACCCTTCGTGAAACTGTGGTCTCCTTCAGACATCCATTGCTCCCACGCCGCTCACACTTCACTCTTTAACGTTCTCATGCCTTTTCTTTCAGGTCCGCCTCATGGGCACCGCATTTTCTTTTAGGTCCGCCTTTTCTCACACACAAGGCGCACCGCACGAAAAGGCGCACCGCTCATTTTGAAGAAAATCTAAGACATTTATATGCGCCTTATGGCCGTGAAATTACGGTAATCTGGGAGTGGACCACAGACATAAACGCACTAGATTTTACACCTTTGCAAACATCTCTCCAGTCAGATGTTGCCTCGTCAGTATTTTGAAGTTAGTGCGGTAGAGCCTTGAAAAATGTTCAGTCTTATATGTGAAACGTAATCCCGAGTCCTGCTTTCAATCATCCTCTGATTAGAACCAGAGTCCACCACACAGTGCTCAGACATCGTATCTACTACCACAGGTAGGACTACCGATCCAAGATGGCGGCAGCCAATGAGGGGTCTACCCTTGTGCCTATCTCTATGTGAGCCACAACGAGGCGTCTGAGCAGGAACAAAAAAGTAACAAAGATTAATTAAAGATATCTTTGCTGATTAAATTCAGATTTTCTGAGTAACTACCGAGTTCAGCTTATCTGAAGTGGGCCTGAATGTGGAGGATCCATAAAGCACTCAGGATGGTACTAATTAGATATTAACTGTTTAGGAATTCAGACTCATGTAACCAAAGATATGGGTTCACAAAGGTTGAGGTCTCAGATGGCAGAGGCACATCTTTCTTCACTTCGATGTTGACTTATTCATATCTAGAAAAAGTGACACAACCATAATCTTTTGAAAGAATAGTTATGACTGTTTTTTATGATATTATTTGAGGTTTCTGGGTTACACTGGGAAGAAAAGGGAGACAGCTCACCAGCCATCAAACACACACAGCTGAGCGTTGTTGGGTGGAACCAATTCTGCTCTGCGTTGTATCCGAGCCAACCAAACCTCAGAGGTCTCTTCTTTGTGGGAAATGTGGACGATCTTTGCAGTTTTCAGACAGTTTCCAGCACTGGAAATGTTACCAACACATCCACTCCTTCTCAAACCAAAGCTCCAACAATCATTCTAATGATGTTTTTCTAATTAAACCAGTGTTACTGCAACTGTTCAGAGAGACTCGGTTTCTCAGTCACAGCTGCTATCAGGTGAGAACTTCTCCACCAGGAAGAGTGGGAGGAGAAGTAAGAGCTTTGGAACGTAGAAACAAAACAAGAAGATGGGAATTATGAAGAAATGAGGAATTGATAAAGGAAACCCTTATGCTGGGGTTAAATCTCATTTAAAAGTATTTTTTGTTGGGCCCACCTAAACTCAGCTGCTTGATTTCTATCCTCTCGTATCGACTTAAACCCTGGGCACATAAAGAAGCAATGGGTAGACGATGCGTCTTTTTGGGGGAAATGGGCACATCCGAGCGCAGCTTGTGTGTCCACCTCACTCATCGAGCTCATTTTTTGGGCTTTTGTGACACATCTCTCTGACTTAAAAGTTTTGCAACCGTCGCAAGATTTCTGAAACGTTTTCCGAGACGGAAAAGTCTTGTGATTGTTCACTGATCACATGCAGATGAGTGTTACACAAACGACCCACCATTGGTCGATTTAATAACAGGTACTGTAGGTGATGACATTTACCAGAGGAAAGTCGTACAATAATCGGTAGATTTCTGGTAAAATGATTCAAATGCTTCATTTCATTGTCCTCAATTCACTTCAGCTTCTGTCCACAAGTCTCTTCTTTTCCCTAAACCAGGAGGAAGACAAGACACAGGTGCAGACATCAGCCAGAGGCCATTGGGATCAGGTATGTTGAATCAAGGCAGAGGGCAGAATTAGGGGGGTGGAAATGTTCCAGTACTGGACTGAATAAAATTAACCAAATTGTCACCTCGAGGTGTCAAACTGTTACTTTTATGTATCCTTACACCCTTAAAAGGCCCATCTCATGCAAAATGGACTTTCCAGAGTTTTCTACCCTGTAAGAGTGATGTCCGGGCCTTGTATATGTCACCAAAGGGGTTTCTAGATTAATTTAGCCCGTTTTTCACAAATTGCTGTGGATTTCTGGTACACTCAGACAAAACAACCAATGAGCAGATGTCTAAAGTATGATGCATTTGACGTAGCCAGGACGGACTTCATACACGGCCCCCTCCCTCCTCACCCGCCTCCACTCCGGCCTTACGCCCTCACAAACTCGCTTTCAACGTCCGATATACAGGCTGGTTCGCTGCTCTGCGTCTTTTTTATTTTCTTGCTTGAAACACGCTTTTTTGATGAATGGACATGATAAAATCTTATTTCAGACGCTACCAAACCGCTACGCACGGGTTTACGTCTGCCTTCCCCCTCCCGCTCAGAGATGGGCGGAGGAATAGCGGCTCAGTGAGAGCAGAGGGCGGAGCTTGTACTTTCTCGGGATGGGCGGGGGGATGAGCAATACCCGGCCTTTCATAGTTCCGGGTCTGTGACTGCGCTCCACCAAATCAATATATTTTCATAACTATGGTGTAATGCATGTTGCAAACCCCACATTTTGCGTGTGTATGTGCAGAGGATACAATGTGAAAAGAGGTATTTTACATGAGATGGGCCCTTTAAGAAGCAGACATTGGTAGAAAAAGAGGAGATATTGAACCTGTACACCTGCCCTCTTTCACCATCTCCTCTTAACCGTTGCTCTCTGATGTTCCAGGACATTGTCCTCTCCTGTGACCATTGCAAATTTTCTCTGAAGTTCTTTTCAGCTGGACTTAAAACATTGAGCTTTGAATTGTTACTAAAATGAGCCTCAGAGTTGCTGGAATTAAAAATATTTGCAGGAGCTTTGGGAGGTCGGCATGGCAACAAACACCAACAAACGGTTGATCCACCAAATGAAAAAAAAAAATCATAGAGGAACTCCCCTTCTCAGCAGTCTGTCTCCATGCAGGATTCAGTTTTAAACAGATCTCCTCAGTTCAGAACAATCCATCAGGCCGGTAATCAGTGCTGGAAGTGTGTCTGGCCGAGGCAGCGTACTGCCTCATGGAGGAAAAATCTGGAGTTCCACCCTGAACCTCTGTGACCTTTTTTCTTCATGCATATCAAAAGCATGTTAGCTCGTCCAGTCTTTAGAGGCGTTCAGAGACCAGTTTTACCAGCAGTTTGTTCTTTTATAGGTATGAATGTATCCTGTGTTTTAGGGGAAATGTACGTCCTGTAAACATGCGGCTCAGTGGATGAAATATAATGCTCTAAAGCTCATTAATGTGGCCTGTAGTTTGTCGATGTGTAGGTTGATGGATGAGGAGGGTCTATACGGAGAGCAGCTGGGATCTCTCTATTCGAGCTGGACTGATGCCAAACGGATGAAAAGTAAATGTTCCCAAAGGGAGACGAGACGAGAGGAGTCTTTCCTTTTACTAAATTCCTCTCAGAGAGCGGGGGATTTGCTAATCAGCTGCACCTGTTGCGGGCCATGGTGGGAACACACACAAACGTAGGCACACGCATGTCGGTGGGAACATGATTGGTCAGGCTTTCTAGAGGTGGTGTTGTTGCGCAGTGTTTTGATTGTTGCTTCTACGTCTCAGCAGAATCTGAGGTACTTTCCACCGCGCTGGGCTCTTTATGATGTCATCTCTGTGTGTCACAGCACATTTGGAAGAAGTTAGCCTTTAAATCAAGCAGCGGTCCAGTTTCAGCACTTGCATGACATAACTCAAGTAGATACTCGGGTCTGTTTATTGAAAGGTGAGAACTTAGAAGTTCAACTAATTCAGTTTTATTTGATTTTATATTTTAGCATCAAGGTCTTCATGTGGAATCTGACCAGACTAACTAAACCAACCAGAACAAGGGCATCCCAGGTCCGTCTGCTCTTCACCTACTTCCATGCCCTGTTCTCTTCCTCCATAGACCTCGGTCACAACATATTACCATGTTTTTATGCGTACATTTTTTGGGAGGTCACAGCTGCCACTTCTTCTTCTCCTTCCCTTCAGTCAGTTTCTTCCATCTAACCCTATCTCCTGCATCTTCTTCGGTCACACCAACTATCTTCATGTCTTCCTTCACTGTATCCATGAACCTCCTCTTTGGTCTTCCTCTAGTCCTCTTTCCTGGTGGTTCCAAACCCAGCATCCTTCTTCTGATGTACTCTCTCTCTCTCCTCTGCACATGTCCAAACCATCTCAGTCTGACCTCTCTGACTTTAAAACCTCTAACATGTGCTGTTCCTTTGATCCTGTCCATCCTGGTCACTCCCAGAGAGATCCTCAGCATCTTCATCTCTGCTACAAACATCTCTGCTTCCTGTCTTTTCCTCAGTGACACTGTCTCTAGACCAATCAGCATGGTCGCTCTCACCACACTGTCTCTAGACCAATCAGCATGGTCGCTCTCACCACACTGTCTCTAGACCAATCAGCATGGTCGCTCTCACCACACTGTCTCTAGACCAATCAGCATGGCCGCTCTCCCCACACTGTCTCTAGACCAATCAGCATGGCCGCTCTCACCACACTGTCTCTAGACCAATCAGCATGGCCGCTCTCCCCACAGTCTCTAGACCAATCAGCATGGCCGCTCTCACCACACTGTCTCTAGACCAATCAGCATGGCCGCTCTCACCACACTGTCTCTAGACCAATCAGCATGGCCGTTCTCACCACACTGTCTCTAGACCAATCAGCATGGCCGCTCTCACCACACTGTCTCTAGACCAATCAGCATGGCCGCTCTCACCACACTGTCTCTAGACCAATCAGCATGGCCGCTCTCCCCACACTGTCTCTAGACCAATCAGCATGGCCGCTCTCACCACACTGTCTCTAGACCAATCAGCATGGCCGCTCTCACCACACTGTCTCTAGACCAATCAGCATGGCCGTTCTCACCACACTGTCTCTAGACCAATCAGCATGGCCGCTCTCACCACACTGTCTCTAGACCAATCAGCATGGCCGTCTCATCACGGTTTTCTACACTTTTCCTGTCATTCCATCTGAAACTCTTCTATCACACCTGATACTTTTCTCTTCCCGTTCTAACCTGCCTGTACATGCTGGCGGGAACGGGTGGAGAAATGTGTGATAGAAGTCACGGCAGCCACATTTTTCATAATGTTGTGGCTGCTTACTCCCTTCTTTGAATAAGCAGAAAGGGTAGCATGGTTTGTACGTTTGTACATTGCACATGTTGTGAGTTGAACATGTTTACAATGTCATTACAACATGTTTATAACATACACCGTCCGTGTGATTGCCATTTTATTTTAGGGAGTCTGTACTTAAACGTATTTCTCCCACATGTTGTGCTTACTTGCACGTTGTAAGTACATGCAAGTGCGATAGATGTGAGTTTTTCCTTAGCCGTGATACAGCGAAACTTTCCCGTTCATTAAAACTGCTACGGTGCGCCTAGGTCAGGCAAACTATGGCCCGCGGGCCACATGCGGTCCATTAAACGGTTTAACCCGGCCTGCTGAACTTGAAAAAATTAAATAAACCAAACGGTTTTTCCCACTGCAACTCCGATGTTTCCTCACTAGATGGTGCACTGAGTTTGTTGAGAAAACAACAACACTGCTCCCATTAAAATGTGTGTGTCTTCTTGATGCACATGTTGTCAAAATAAACAGTGTGCACAAATATGGAAAGCCATCGGGCCCAATACACGCACGTAAACAAGCGTGTTAGATGTTAAAACAAGCAAAACGTTACATCAAGCGCTTAGATTTCAAACCTAGCGCCGCTGGATTTGAAATTTAACGCTCTTGATGTAACATTTAGTGCTTGTTTAAAATCTAGCGTCATTGTATCAGTCTAATCTAGCGGTTACCAAAGCATGCCATCCATCTGATCCTGTTATGGCCCGTGGTCAAATGTTAGAACTCAATGTGGCCCAAGAACCAAAAAGTTTGCCCACCTCTGATCTAGGTGCTCCCAGATCTGTACTGAAAGTTTCTCACCACAAATACTATATCCGCAAATTCTGCCTACATTTTTGTAAGTGGACAGACTGCACCCACTTGAAAGTCCAGCAGACACGGACCAGTGATTCATTAATTTTTGTCATTCCTGGTCCACTCTGATTGATTCTGAATTAACCCACCTATTGAAGAATGAGAAACCCAGTTGAAAAAAAAATCAGAAACCTGATGGAGACCCAGCTGGAGGAGAGATTTTCTCCCAGGATGGACACAGAATGTGCCTTGGATTAGGATTAAAGACTGGACCATCCACTTCCTCCATGACATACTGTAGGTCACATTTGGGTCAGCAGCCTTTGAAGGAAGCCCAGACTTTCCTAACCCCGACCACGTTCTCCTATTCATTCAGTTGGATCCCGAGTTGATCATAGTCCAGATGTAAGATACAGCCCCTCCAGCAAGTCCCGGGTTCACCTCCGGCTCTCCTACTCAACCATAAATGAGAGAATGCCGTCTTCATTTGTTGTTGGCCGCGTCGTTGAAACTCACTCAACTGAGCAATTAGTGACACTCTTCAATCCGTCCGGGGTCAACTCAGCATTCTTTTCTCTTCCTAAGTGCATTCCTCGGGCTCTGATTCATCCTCTAAAAACATTTCAATCTCTTCAGACTGTTGTGCTCAAACAGAGGAGACGCAGCGTGGCCAGTGGTTTCCATCATTACAGGCTTCCAGTAAAAGTTCAGATGTTTGGGGGTGAAGAATTAAATTGCTTTTATGAGATTGTATAAACTGATCTTGATGGTGTTTCTCACAGGACTCTATCATTCTGTGTAGAGATATATCCAAACATTTTAAGGCTACAGAGGCACAACGGGGACAGTTTTGATGAGATTCTCATTAATATTAGGCCCAAATACACGTGAATGCCAACTTCTACTCAAATAGAGGGATTTATGAAAGTGGCGGAGTGCGTGGAATGTTGTGTAACTTTAAGTTATCTCAGGAGTTAACTCCTAAGACGTTGGGAAAAGATGGAAGAGTCTCTGGGGACTGAGGACAGTGAAATGAAAAATTTGAATCAGTGAGAAAACATTTAGAAAGAGACGTACTGTAAATGTTTGTCAAAAGAAAAACGAACCACATCACAGAAAAAAATGGCTAATTAGGATGTCATTCTGAGACTGTGTGTCAAGAAGCGGAATGCAGGCGGAAAGAGGAGGATCCAATTCCAGACAGAAAACATGGTTTATTTGAATTTGGCAGTCTTTTAATACTGTGAAAAGAAAAGCAAAGTTTTAGTGGCATGGTAGAATGTGTTCTAGGTCAGGCAACCAGGGAAACCTGGCTGGAAGGGATGGTATGACCCGACAGGGAAGCCCAGGTGATTGACCTTAAATAGAGGGCATGGTCCACAGATGTGTCGCATCAGGAATCAATCTCAGGTGTCCCTAATCAGGTTGATGAGGAACATCCATGGCTCCCTCTGACGGCAGGAGAGGGAATCATGACACTGTGTGCTTTTATCCAACTGTTTCTATGGTAGAAAAGTCTTCAAAGTGTCTTCAGGACAGAGTGTTTGATGATCGAGACGTTTCAGCTTCCATCCAGAAATCATTTTAATCTGATTGAAGGAACCTGGGACCTTGTTCTAGATAAACTATCCTTAGTTTGTCCAACCCCTAAAAGGAAACTAATTTCAAACCTCTTTGAAACTAAATTGTTTATATTTGAAAGTTAGGAACTTCTTAACAATAATCCGGTGGGTCTTCGCTTGCCTCTGATTGTTATAACCTAATCTAATTGCTTGTTATTGCTCTGTCCAACTATTTCAAAGTTCTGCTATTAAACATATGGCCTTGTGAACTGAAACTGGTTCTGCAGCAAGGGAATTGATTCTTGGACCCAGGGGTGAACAAGTGAATGTTGAACTAGTTAAACATGGATGTATTTCAGGTTGGTTTATAAATGTGATTTATAATGCTTGTGTTGTATTGCATTGGGTAACTTATGGTGGTTTTGATTAATTTCAAGTTTGTGTGGCGTAAACACTGCCGTAGTAATGAAGGAAAAAGCTGGTCAGCCAAAGATCAACATAATTCTGAGTAAACGAGGACTCTGGTCTGTGTCAGTTTGGACGGACCACAAGTTGTTGAGTGCCGAAAATGAAAAGACCAGTTTTGGTTGATGAAGTTTTGGCTGATGTGATTGTGTTTGTCAGATTAAAAGAAAAGCAGAATCTGATTTAGATCTACCTAGAAATATCAAACACTGCTAGGAGATGCAGCTCCTTCCTGCTGGGAGATGTAGTCCTTTCTGCTGGGAGATGTAGTCCTTTCTGCTGGGAGATGTAGTCCTTTCTGCTGGGAGATGTAGTCCTTCCTGATGGGATATGTAGTTCTTCTTGCTGGGAGATGTAACCCTCTCTTCTTGGTCTGTGGATCTTCTTCTCCTTTCGGCATTTCCCTTCAGGGGTCTCCACATCAAGTCAGTTTCTTCCATCTAACCCTATCTCCTGCATCTTCTTCAGTCACACCAACTATCTTCATGTCTTCCTTCACTGTATCCACATGACAGACTCAAACAGTTCATTACATAATTAAACAAGTGTAGGGTCACTGTGAGTCACTGTAGATTCTTACTACCATGACAAGCGTTGTTCCTTTCTACACCTGGTGTAAAACAACAAACAATCCCATTATAACACATGTGGAGAGAAAAAAAGACCACTTCAAACCCACAGTAATACACACCAAATCCATGAAACCTAAGGATCCTAATGGAGCCGCTTGTTACCTAAGACAGAAAGAGAAGGGGAATGAGTACAAGAAGACAGAGGTCCGGAGGAAGCATGCCATCAAACAGCAGAGCTCCACAATTAAACTTATAGCGTAAAAAAAACAAAAAACAAAACTGTTGTTTTTATTGACTTTTTTATTGACTTTTGTCTCAGAGATCCATGAGGAGATGGGTTGTAATCCTAACCGGTGCCATTAACAGATTAAAATACTGAAGCAGGTAAAAGTGATGAGCAGTAACATCCAATCAGTTCCAGCCTCCATCTCTGACCGTGAGCCGGAGAAACACAGAAATCTATAAACTCTGTCGTTTACTCTCATCAAGGTCAAAAAGAGTTTGATTTGTAGTTTCCTTCAATCAGCCCAGAAGGTTTCAGACCTTCCTGAAGGCTCGTTTATCAGAGCAATAAAGCAGAGCGCTGCAGACCGCTGCAGCCCCCCATCCAACCTCCCCCCGCACCCACATCTCATCCCAGCTTCTATTCTCAGAAAACAAACCCTAGAATCTAAATGTACTGTTTCAAATGATTCATTTTCATTGAAACATTGCATATCTGCAAAAAGTAAAAGATTTTTCCTCCTTTGAGGAGTCTCTAAGCTTTAAATTAGAAAGAACTGGTTTGTTTCTCGTTAATCCGGTAAAGTGGTGGTGATTTACGGGTAGAGTGAAAGATCACACGCTGACCTCTCAGGTTGGCCTTCGACTTCACCAGCGAGCAGATGATTTACAGAAAAAAAAAAGAGGGAACAAATAAGTAAAGTGGTCTCTGGAGTGAGGATGGTCATGTAAGTCATATAAGAGATGTGCTGTTATTATGGCACTGCATGGTGTGTGAGCTCTGGAAGTGTGCTGCGGAGGGGGGGGGGGGGGGGGGGGGGGGGGGGGGGCAAGCTTTGGATTATGAGCGCCCGAGGGTTTTAGGCTTCATTCCGTTCCGTCATCTTCCGCTTGTTCCGGGGTCGGGTTGTGGGGGCAACAGCCTCAAACGGGCCTCTCTCTCTCCCCGGCTGCATTCTCTAGCTCACCTGGAAGGATCCCAAGTCGTTCCCCAGCCAGATGTGAGACATAGTCTCTCCAGCGGATCCGGGGTCTGCCCCTTGGTCTCCTCCCGGTGGGACGTGCCCGAAACACCTCGCCCGCGAGGCGCTCGGGGGGCATCCTGACCAAATGCCCGAACCACCCCATCTGGCTCCTCTCGACCTGGAGGAGGAGCGGCTCGACACCAAGCTCCTCCCGGATGGCAGAGCTCCTCACCCGATATCTGAGTGAGAGCCCAGCCACCCTGCGGAGGAAGCTCATTTCGGCCGCTTGTACCCGCGATCTCATTCTTTCGGTCACCACCCACAGCTGGTTACCATGGTGAGGGTAGGAACGTAGATCCTGGTTACCATGGTGAGGGTAGGAAAATAGATCCTGGTTACCATGGTGAGGGTTGGAACGTAGATCCTGGTTACCATGGTGAGGTTAGGATTGTAGATCCTGGTTACCATGGTGAGGGTAGGAACGTAGATCCTGGTTACCATGGTGAGGTTAGGATTGTAGATCCTGGTTACCATGGTGAGGGTAGGAACATAGATCCTGGTTACCATGGTGAGGTTAGGATTGTAGATCCTGGTTACCATGGTGAGGGTAGGAACGTAGATCCTGGTTACCATGGTGAGGGTAGGAACATAGATCCTGGTTACCATGGTGAGGGTAGGAACGTAGATCCTGGTTACCATGGTGAGGGTTGGAACGTAGATCGACTTGTAAATCGAGAGCTTTGCTTTTCGGCTCAGCTCTCTCTTTACCACGACGGACCGATGCAGCGTCCTAGTTATTCCTGATGCAGTAACTAGGCGGATCAGGTTTTAAGCTGTTAAATAAAATATTTAGTCATTTCTGGCGTATTCGTTTATCGGTGGGCAAACGCTCTCATTCGTTTCGTCTTCTGAACCACTTATTCCTAGTGGAGTTTCAGATGGTTCTAGAGCCTATCCCGGCTGATTTCAGGCGGGACGTGGATACATCCCGAACAGGTCACCAGCATGTCGCAGGGCCACACACACACAGACAACCATCCACACACACTCTCATTCCGAGGGGTAACTTCATAGCAGCCAATCAGCCTAACATGTATGTTTTTGGAGGAAACCAGGGAAAACCCACACGTACATAAGGAGAACATGTGAACTACACACAGAAAGACCAGTGTTTTGAGCCTCGCCCCCACTCTGGGATTCAAATAACAAAAACAGTGTAAAAAGACAACCTGGATAATATTTTTTCAGAACAGTTGATTGTTTCTGTTAAAGTGTGTGTTGTTGTAAAGTGTCTTTAAAGCTCATCAGATGAGTGTGTAAGAGGATGGAGGTTGGAGAGGTGATTGCTTTCACAGCTCTGAAGAAAAAACTGTCTCTGGGACGTGAAGTGGTGGTTTTTATGGTCCTGTACCGTTTCCCTGATGGGAGAGATGCAAACAGTGTGAAACCTGGGTGGGTGGGGTCCATCGCTATCCGTCTTGCCTTCTCCTGAACTCAGGAGCTGTATACCGAATCCAGATCTGGCAGCCGGCACCCTACGATTCCCTGTGTAGTCTTCACCACCCGGGCAAAGTCCTTCTTATCCAGTGTGGTGCAGCTGCCGTACCACACAGTCATATTGAGAGATACAATGCTCTCTATAGAGGCTCTGTAGAAGTTCATCAGTAGTTGAGAGGAGAGTCCAGAGCGCTTCAGCTTCCTGAGGAAGAAGTGACGTTTTTGGGCCTTCTTCACCAGGTGTAGTGTGTTGGTAGTCCATGAGAGGTCTGTGGAGTCGCTCCACAGCTTTCCCCTGTATGTAAAGGAGAGTGTGTTCAGTCCTCCTGGACCTCATGTATATCACCTTCTATGTCTTTGGGAGAGGTTGTTCTCTGAACACTGTACCTCCTCTCTGTAGTGTGTCTCATCATTACTGGATATGAGACCCAGCACGGTGGTGTCATCTGAAAACTTAATAACCATATTCGTGGGATGGATGGCGGTGCAGTCGTAGGTGAAGAGGGTGAAAAGTACGGTCTTAATGCATTAACGCAAATAGATGAGGAAACTTGTCTGTGATTCGTTCACCGTGAGCCGAGACGTGCCGTATGCGTAGCTGTATAGATGCACTATCGAGTTGTGAACATGAGGTCAGTTTGTGAACCATAGCTGGGTGACGGTGTTACCCATTAAAATAATGAATGAGTTAACAGCTCCCCTTCACCTTTGTTTACCCTCACCCCTTGTAAGCAGGGGTCTGATGCTGTTTCTTCTTATCATCTGTGAGTGGGGGGGTCTGTAACCCTTCTCTCTCCCACACTACTCTGTAAGGACACACCTTTCTGTTCTCTACTATTGTAAAAAATAAAGCAGACAAGATGCAGATTCTCTCATAGTCACTCCGGTCGGTCGGCTGGGGTGGTCTATCCTTGTACAAGTCAAAGAGAGTCTCTCGTTTGTTCTTTGATCAGCACTTCTCCATGTCCGGGTCCCCGTCGAAAGCAATTCTGTACCGCCGGTCTGACCACGAATTCACTTCTCAGGGCTTTCTGCTCCGCTCCT
This sequence comes from Neostethus bicornis, assembly GCA_902685375.1. Classification (NCBI taxonomy): domain Eukaryota; kingdom Metazoa; phylum Chordata; class Actinopteri; order Atheriniformes; family Phallostethidae; genus Neostethus; species Neostethus bicornis. Next base: position 29,774,782 of record LR738546.1, read on the forward strand.
AAGACCTGGAGGCTATCGACAAACATTAGGTGTTGCTTCAGTGTTGGTGGTGTCCCTCCGGATCCGGCTCAAAGGACCAAATTTATGTTAGAAATAAAAGTTATTTGAGACCTTGGTCCTCACCCGGAAAAGGGTGGAATGCCCCCTGCGGGTCAGGGACAGGGTCCTGCCCCAAGTGGAAGAGTTCAAGTATCTCGGGGTCTTGTTCACGAGTGGCGGAAGGATGGAGCGGGAGATCGACAGGCGGATCGGTGCGGCATCAGCAATAACTAGGACGCTGCATCGGTTCGTCGTGGTAAAGAGAGAGCTGAGCCGAAAAGCAAAGCTCTGGATTTACAAGTCGATCTACGTTCCTACCCTCACCATGGTAACCAGGATCTACGTTCCTACCCTCACCATGGTAACCAGGATCTACGTTCCTACCCTCACCATGGTAACCAGGATCTATGTTCCTACCCTCACCATGGTAACCAGGATCTACGTTCCTACCCTCACCATGGTAACCAGGATCTACGTTCCTACCCTCACCATGCTAACCAGGATCTACGTTCCTACCTTCACCATGGTAACCAGGATCTACGTTCCTACCCTCACCATGGTAACCAGGATCTACGTTCCTACCCTCACCATGCTAACCAGGATCTACGTTCCTACCTTCACCATGGTAACCAGGATCTACGTTCCAACCCTCACCATGGTAACCAGCTGTGGGTGGAGACCGAAAGAATGAGATTGCGGGTATAAGCGGCCGAAATGAGCTTCCTCCGCAGGGTGGCTGGGCTCTCACTCAGAGATCGAGTGAGGAGCTCTGCCATCCGGGAGGAGCTTGGTGTCGAGCCGCTCCTCCTCCAGGCCGAGAGGAGCCAGATGGCATCTGGTCAGGATGCCCCCCGAGCGCCTTATAGGCGAGGTGTTTTGGGCACGTCCCACCAGGAGGAGACCAAGGGGCAGACCCAGGACCCGCTGGAGAGACTATGTCTCACAGCTGGCTGGGGAACGACTTGGGATCCTTCCAGGTGAGCTGGAGGATGCAGCTGGGGTGAGAGAGGCCTGGGCTGCCCGTTTGAGGCTGTTGCCCCCGCGACCCGACCCCGGAACAAGCGGAAGATGACGGAACGGAACGGAAATAAAAGTTATTGCTCTTTATCACAAAGCAGTGCTTTATTGATACATGTGCAGCTTCTGCTCTGTTACATTGATTAATTTTCTTTCTTTATTTATTACTTGACGTTTTTCTCTGTAAATTGTGTTCATATTTTCCATCTGCAGACTAATAAAAATACTTTGTACTTGCTCGAGCATGAAATGAAGCAATAGATTTGATTTCAATACAAAATGAAATCTGGTAATGAATTCCAGCCTCTTCCATTCAAAGATCCAGATGTGTCAAACATCCTGGCTGCTGTGCAGGAACCCATGTTCACACACACAGATGAGCCTCCAAACTCTGATGAAAAATCACATCAGGCACATGTTTGTTTGTTTTTACAATTAAACAAAAAAAATTAAATCATGCAGAAAATTGAATTTGGCTCCAAAAAACTGTCAAAAAAAAATCTACAAAAAACTAAAGGAGTGAAAAGTCTTTGTTAAACAGTCAGAGGGTGCAGAGAAGTACAGGGAGGGTCAGAGGGAGCTGTAGAGAAGTACAGGGAGGGTCAGAGGGAGCTGTAGAGAAATACAGGGAGGGTCAGAGGGAGCTGTAGAGAAGTACAGGGAGGGTCAGAGGGAGCAGAGAAGTACAGGGAGGGTCAGAGGGAGCTGTAGAGAAGTACAGGGAGGGTCAGAGGGAGCTGTAGAGAAGTACAGGGAGGGTCAGAGGGAGCTGCAGAGAAGTACAGGGAGGGTCAGAGGGAGCAGAGAAGTACAGGGAGGGTCAGAGGGAGCTGAAGAGAAGTACAGGGAGGGTCAGAGGGAGCAGAGAAGTACAGGGAGGGTCAGAGGGAGCAGAGAAGTACAGGGAGGGTCAGAGGGAGCAGAGAAGTACAGGGAGGGTCAGAGGGAGCTGCAGAGAAGTACAGGGAGGGTCAGAGGGAGCTGTAGAGAAGTACAGGGAGGGTCAGAGGGAGCTGAAGAGAAGTACAGGGAGGGTCAGAGGGAGCTGTAGAGAAGTACAGGGAGGGTCAGAGGGAGCTGTAGAGAAGTACAGGGAGGGTCAGAGGGAGCTGCAGAGAAGTACAGGGAGGGTCAGAGGGAGCTATAGAGAAGTACAGGGAGGGTCAGAGGGAGCTGAAGAGAAGTACAGGGATGGTCAGAGGGAGCTGTAGAGAAGTACAGGGAGGGTAAGAGGGAGCTGTTGAGAAGTACAGGGAGGGTGAGAGGGAGCAGAGAAGTACAGGGAGGGTCTGAGGGAGCTGCAGAGAAGTACAGGGAGGGTCTGAGGGAGCTGTTCAGAAGTACAGGGAGGGTCAGAGGGAGCTATAGAGAAGTACAGGGAGGGTCAGAGGGAGCTGAAGAGAAGTACAGGGAGGGTCAGAGGGAGCTGTAAAGAAGTACAGGGAGGGTCAGAGGGAGCTGTAGAGAAGTACAGGGAGGGTCAGACGGAGCTGTAAAGAAGTACAGGGAGGGTCAGAGGGAGCTGTAGAGAAGTACAGGGAGGGTCAGAGGGAGCTGCAGAGAAGTACAGGGAGGGTCAGAGGGAGCTGCAGAGAAGTACAGGGAGGGTCAGAGGGAGCTGTTGAGAAGTACAGGGAGGGTGAGAGGGAGCTGGAGAGAAGTACAGGGAGGGTCAGAGGGAGCTGGAGAGAAGTACAGGGAGGGTCAGAGGGAGCTGGAGAGAAGTACAGGGAGGGTCAGAGGGAGCTGTAGAGAAGTACAGGGAGGGTCAGAGGGAGCTGTAGAGAAGTACAGGGAGGGTCAGAGGGAGCTGCAGAGAAGTACAGGGAGGGTCTGAGGGAGCTGTTCAGAAGTACAGGGAGGGTCAGAGGGAGCTATAAAGAAGTACAGGGAGGGTCAGAGGGAGCTGAAGAGAAGTACAGGGAGGGTCAGAGGGAGCTGTAAAGAAGTACAGGGAGGGTCAGAGGGAGCTGTAGAGAAGTACAGGGTGGGTCAGAGGGAGCTGCAGAGAAGTACAGGGAGGGTCAGAGGGAGCTGCAGAGAAGTACAGGGAGGGTCAGAGGGAGCTGTTGAGAAGTACAGGGAGGGTGAGAGGGAGCTGGAGAGAAGTACAGGGAGGATCAGAGGGAGCTGGAGAGAAGTACAGGGAGGGTCAGAGGGAGCAGAGAAGTACAGGGAGGGTCAGAGGGAGCTGAAGAGAAGTACAGGGAGGGTCAGAGGGAGCTGTAGAGAAGTACAGGGAGGATCAGAGGGAGCTGGAGAGAAGTACAGGGAGGGTCAGAGGGAGCAGAGAAGTACAGGGAGGGTCAGAGGGAGCAGAGAAGTACAGGGAGGGTCAGAGGGAGCAGAGAAGTACAGGGAGGGTCAGAGGGAGCAGAGAAGTACAGGGAGGGTCAGAGGGAGCTGGAGAGAAGTACAGGGAGGGTCAGAGGGAGCTGTAGAGAAGTACAGGGAGGATCAGAGGGAGCTGGAGAGAAGTACAGGGAGGGTGAGAGGGAGCTGTAGAGAAGTACAGGGAGGGTGAGAGGGAGCTGGAGAGAAGTACAGGGAGGGTCAGAGGGAGCTGTAGAGGGAGCTGTAGAGAAGTACAGGGAGGATCAGAGGGAGCTGGAGAGAAGTACAGGGAGGGTGAGAGGGAGCTGTAGAGAAGTACAGGGAGGGTCAGAGGGAGCTGTAGAGGGAGCTGTAGAGTGTCTTTAGATCCAGTGACGGAGGTTTTCTTTGAGAATATTTGGATTTACAGGCAAAAAAGTGGATTTTTATCAAAACAATATTTTGTATCCGTTTCTTATCACATGTAGACGTGGCTCCATGGAAACTAGCTACGGTACATTTTCACATTCCAGACAAATTTTATCATCACTTCAACTCCGATGAGGAATTTATGGAATCTAGTAAACCAGAGTCAACATCATCCCAGGATTTAAAGTTTTCTAAAACTATGAATAAAACACACTTTATCCTAAAAACTAAACTTCATGAATCTTTTAGGGTTCCACGTGAACGTGTGTGTGTGTGTGTGTGTGTGTGTGTGTGTGTGTGTGTGTGTGTGTGTGAACATTAACCATCTGTTTGCTGGCTCCAGTCAAAGGTCACCTAAAGTTCAAGCTTCTGATCAGTCGTTCACCTCCAGCTAAACAACTTTGAGGATTTCTCAGAGATGAAGTGTGATGTATGACTCTCATGCTTCATCAGATAAGCTCCCCACATGCTCCCGGCCTTTTACACAACACCGTCCCTCAGGAGGTAAAGTTACATCCTCATTCTTCTTCTTCTTCCTTCATCTCCCTTCAGGGGGCGTCACATCAAGTCAGTTTATTCCATCTAATCCTATCTCCTGCATCTTCTTTGGTCACTCCAACTATCTTCATATCTTCCTTCACTGCATCCATAAACCTCCTCTTTGGTCTTCCTCTAGTCCTCTTTCCTGGTGGTTCCAAACCCAGAATCCTTCTTCTGATGTACTCTCTCTCTCTCCTCTGTACATGTCCAAACCATCTCAGTCTGACCTCTCTGACTTTAAAACCTCTAACATGTGCTGTTCCTCTGATCCTGTCCATCCTGGTCACTCCCAGAGAGATCCTCAGCATCTTCATCTCTGATACAAACATCTCTGTTTCCTGTCTTTTCTTCAGTGCTACTGTCTCTAGACCAATCAGCATGGCCGCTCTCACCACACTGTCTATAGACCAATCAGCATGGTCGCTCTCACCACACTGTCTCTAGACCAATCAGCATGGTCTCTCTCACCACACTGTCTCTAGACCAATCAGCATGGTCGCTCTCACCACACTGTCTCTAGACCAATCAGCATGGCCGTTCTCACCACACTGTCTCTAGACCAATCAGCATGGCCGCTCTCACCCAGTTTTGTACACTTTTCATTTCATTTTACCTGAAACTCTTCTATCACACATCACACCTGATACTTTCCTCCACCCGTTCCAGCCTGCCTGAACACACTTCTTCACCTCTTTTCCACACTCTCCATTGTTCTGTACTGTTGATCCTAGATACTTAAAATCTTCCACCTTCTTTATCTCTTCTCCCTGTAACCTCACTTTTCCATTTGGATCCCTCTCATTCACACACATGTACTCTGTCTTACTCTGACTAATCTTCATTCCTCTTCTTTCTAGTGCAAACCTCCACCTCTCCAGCTTTTCCTCCACTTTTCTCCTCCTCTCACTACAGATCACAATGTCATCTGCAAACATCATTGACCATGGAGGTTCGGGGGTGTAGTCTACATCTCTGAAATCAGCCGAGATAAGCACCGACATCCCCAGGAACCCATTAGGAATAAAGTAGTTTAGAAGACAAAACCAAATGAAACAGGTCCAGTTTTGGGTTTAAAAAATGGAAACTTTTAGAAAATCTATTCAGAAAATCAAAAGTTTTGGATCAAAACAATCATAAAAACCGCTGTAAACATCTGGAGGCACCGTACGGTGCAGCGCTGACAGAAATGAGAGTGTTTAGCGGATGCTTTAAGACAGAAATGCCCACAATATTACAAAATTATCCAAATTGATTTGCCAAATGGTAACCCTATCCACTCACTTATCCATCCCGCCATGAAACGATGGGACGCAAACAGACAAACCCTTCACCTTCTGTCCACTTTATCTAAGATTTGGTACCCAGTTCATCCCAAAGCGTAAAAACAAATGTTTATCTGTTTTATTTTCTTGTAGGACTTCCTGCTCCACTCTGATGTGAAGCTTTGTTGATGACCTCATCTATGTGGATTCTCATGTGTGCCGTTCTTCTGTCAGCGCCGTTCAGAGATGCGTGGAATGTTATGATGTGTCACTCTTGCTCTTCTCTTGGCACTAATGGTTGGATGTTAAATTCCCTGGTCGCTTCAAAAAGTCCGGAACGTAGACGAGGCATGCAGCTAAAAACAGCTGCATATTAATCTGATCAAGAAACAACAAGATCTTCATCATCAACCAATCACACACACACCAGATCCAGACTGATCATCACCTACCAATCACACACACACCAGATCCAGACTGATCATCACCAACCAATCACACACACACCAGATCCTGACTGACCATCACCAACCAATCACACACCAGATCCAGACTGATCATCACCAACCAATCACACACACACCAGATCCAGACTGATCATCACCAACCAATCACACACACACCAGATCCAGACTGACCATCACCAACCAATCACACACACACCAGATCCAGACTGACCATCACCAACCAATCACACACACACCAGATCCAGACTGACCATCACCAACCAATCACACACCAGATCCAGACTGACCATCACCAACCAATCACACACCAGATCCAGACTGATCATCACCAACCAATCACAAACACACACCAGATCCAGACTGATCATCACCAACCAATCACACACACACCAGATCCAGACTGATCATCACCAACCAATCACACACACACCAGATCCAGACTGATCATCACCAACCAATCACACACACACCAGATCCAGACTGATCATCACCAACCAATCACACACACACCAGATCCAGACTGATCATCACCTACCAATCACACACACACCAGATCCAGACTGATCATCACCAACCAATCACACACACACCAGATCCAGACTGACCATCACCAACCAATCACACACCAGATCCAGACTGATCATCACCAACCAATCACACACACACCAGATCCAGACTGATCATCACCAACCAATCACACACACACCAGATCCAGACTGATCATCACCAACCAATCACACACACACCAGATCCAGACTGATCATCACCAACCAATCACACACACACCAGATCCTGACTGATCATCACCAACCAATCACACATACACCAGATCCAGACTGACCATCACCAACCAATCACACACCAGATCCAGACTGATCATCACCAACCAATCACAAACACACACCAGATCCAGACTGATCATCACCAACCAATCACACACCAGATCCAGACTGATCATCACCAACCAATCACACACCAGATCCAGACTGACCATCACCAACCAATCACACACCAGATTCAGACTGATCATCACCAACCAATCACACACACACCAGATCCAGACTGATCATCACCAACCAATCACAAACACACACACACTACCCAGACTAGGCAACATGGTTGAAATGTCTCGCCTAGGGAAACGGCGGCAATTTAATCTCAACGGCTCACCAGCGAGGCGCTTAGACGGCATCCTAACCACATGTCTGAACCACCCCATCTGGCTTCTCTCGACCTCACCAGTCAGAGTATTTGGTGATGATGGAAAGACAACTAAACGTCTGACAGAGCACTGGATCTGTAGAGCCAGACTTAAACCGGAAAAACCATGGAAGGTTTCCCCTAGACCATGAGGTTCTCATGCTAGATGACGGTGGAACAGAACGGTTTTATCGATGTGCACCGACTGTATAATGTTAAAAGTGAACACAAAGTTCATCATCATCTGAACCACTTATCCCTAGTGGGGTCACGAGGTGTCGAGCCAGATCACAGGCGAGAGGCAGGGTACACCCTGAACAGATCACCAGTTTGCTGCGGGGTCATATAAAGACAACCATACACACACACACAAACACACACTCATTCCTCGGGCCAATCAAACATGCATTATTTCTGAGGTGGGAGGAAACTGGAACAAACCTACGTGTACACGGGGAGAACGTGCAAACGCCGCACAGATAGACCAGTGTTTCGACCAGATTTCCTCCAGTCAAGGTCAAGGACCGTGATCCTGCTGACGGAAGCCTGTCGTAAAGCTATTCTCTGGTTTACAGCATCAGAGAAAGTTTTTCTTTCCCAGATTGTTTGGGAAATCTTATTTTTGTGGAAGGTCCTGTTTGAGTCAACCTGATTATTACATGTATTATGTACGTATGTAATACATGATACATCGTATGTTTACTTTATCTCCAGCTTTTCTAATCACAGCTCTGAGACCATCAGATTTTCATTTCAACAGGTGGATCCTTTTTAAACTGACCAAACAGCACCCCACTCTGGTCTCATACTGGAACCAGCGGCTGGATTCAGTTGGACTGTGTCTCCATCTACAGGATTTTATTAGATCTCACATGTTGACTGATTGAGTTAAGATTCAATGTAAAAAAAATTCTACTTCTGACCAGCAGAAGGTGGTACAGAGGCACCCTCTCCACTCTGCAGATGGAGGTGATGGAGGTACAGGCCTGCAGACCTGGATGCTGATGGAGGTGAGCTACAGGCCTGCAGACTGAGTGTTTCCCAGCATCTTCAGACCTCCATCATCTCCTCCATCCATCCTGTTTTAGAAAACCTCTAACTTTGACACACACTCAGCAGACCAGATGTCCTGGATCGGATGTGTCCATGTTGAACCTCTTTAAGACGTTCAGTCTTACATAAGACTGAAGAGAGGAGTCTGGATCTCCATCTCATGGTTTTGAAAACCCGCTCCTGATATTTTCCAAAACATGAGAGGTTTTGTCTTTGTTTTTGCTTTAAAAGCCAGACGTAGATGCAACCTGCATGTTTGAGTGTTTCATTACGTAAAGTGAAAAAAAACAAGTGTTGGACTTGGAAGGAGTGAGGAACGTCCGTCCAGAACAAAAGCAGAGATTACGGTGTGATGGAGAACGTGCGTGCGTGACTGGGAACGAGGAATGATTGGGTTGCATAAGCTGTTCAGGACAGAGAACATGTGGCTTTCATGTACAGCTGCCTGATGACGTCTGAGTTGGTTTAAATCTGTAGAAACATCAGGTGGAGATGTGTGACGACCTGGTACCGCCACATTTTATTTATAGATTTATTTATTAGGAAGAATGTATGTTTTATTCATTCTGCTGTTTAAGAATTAAATAACTGGCTGGTTTTATCTGTACCTCCTGGACAGATGATAAAAATCAGCCAAAAAGAAAGAAACGAACTTTTCACATTAAAAAAAAAAAAAAAGTAAATGTTTCATAAAAATGTAATTTAATGCACATGATGGAGCGGTGCGGCGTCCACAATAATCAGGATGCTGCATCGATCCGTTGTGGAGAAGAAAGAGCAGAGCCAAAAAGTAGAGCTCTGAATTTTCTAGTCGCTCTACGTTCCTACCCTCACCATGGTAACCAGGATCCACGTTCCTACCCTCACCATGGTAACCAGGATCCACGTTCCTACCCTCACCATGGTAACCAGGATCCACGTTCCTACCCTCACCATGGTAACCAGGATTCACGTTCCTACCCTCACCATGGTAACCAGGATCTACGTTCCTACCCTCACCATGGTAACCAGGATCTACGTTCCTACCCTCACCGTGGTAACCAGGATCTACGTTCCTACCCTCACCGTGGTAATCAGGATCTACGTTCCTACCCTCACCATGGTAACCAGGATCTACGTTCCTACCCTCACCATGGTAACCAGGATCTACGTTCCTACCCTCACCATGGTAACCAGGATCTACGTTCCTACCCTCACCATGGTAACCAGGATCCCTCACCATGGTAACCAGGATCTACGTTCCTACCCTCACCGTGGTAACCAGGATCTATGTTCCTACCCTCACCGTGGTAACCAGGATCTATGTTCCTACCCTCACCATGGTAACCAGGATCTACGTTCCTACCCTCACCATGGTAATCAGGATCTACGTTCCTACCCTCACCATGGTAATCAGGATCTACGTTCCTACCCTCACCATGGTAACCAGGATCTACGTTCCTACCTTCACCATGGTAACCAGGATCTACGTTCCTACCCTCACCATGGTAACCAGGATCTACGTTCCTACCCTCACCATGGTAACCAGGATCTACGTTCCTACCCTTATGTATGCTCAACAGCTGTGGGTACTGGCCGAATGTTAGAGATCACTGATACAAGCGGTCCCAGATTAGCTGAAGCAAGATGTGATTTAAATGCTGAGTAATGAAGAATTATTTTTAGAAATCCCATCATAGAGTTGAGCAAAAACCTTTGAGCTACACAGTTCTAAACAAACTCCCTCATATGTATCCGTTCAACAATAGCCTCAAGTTTAGAGCTCCAGTCATGAGCAGCTCTCAATGGAAAGGACATTTGGCCAAATGTTCTCCTGACAGAAATGATCCAGTCACATTTTGCCCTGTGGAGAGGAAGACGGTCCGGTTATCATTTTAAACATCGGACAAATACTTTTAAATTGAATCATGTTAAACGGTAACACAGTGTTTTTTTAAACAGGGTTTAAGAGTTGTTCCATCATGAACATCGTCTACCCGTGCTGCTGTTTGGATGAGCTGATCTCACTCAGAAACATTCCTGGATGGGCTGTGATTGATAAATGGAGGGGGAGTTGGAACGTTAATCGATCCAACAGCTGACTCCTAAAATTAGAACAAGGGGTTGTTTTGTGAGTTAGAAGAACACGATTCGGTACAGTTTGTTCCTGTTCTCCAACATGTTGGAGAAGTTAAAGCAGGTTTCATCCCAAAGAAAATGCTTGTGATGCTTGGCCCCACTGCCGGCCCCACCGGCAGTGGGGGCTGATACACTGCCTCCTTTAATATGATGCAATATGACACAATAACACAAGAGTGAGGCTCCATCAAGGTGGACAGTTTTAACTGGTTTCATGCAATACTTGAATGACAAATTTCATGGCCGTTGGCGGTTGGTGGGGGGGTCTAATTTTGATTGGGTCTCTGTATTTTGCAGATGATGTGGTTCTGTTTGACTTCCTCAGGTGTGGATTTCCAATTATCACTGGACTGATTTGCTGCTGGGGGTAAACCAGGGTGTTTCATTTAATTTTCTAAACTGTTTATCCCTGACACACACACACACACACACAGGGGCAAAGGGATGTTGGAGCCTATCCCAGCTGATTTCAGGTGAGAGGCAGGGTACACCTCTAGCAGGTCACCACGCTGCAGGGCCACACACATTCATTCCTAGGGGGAATTTCATAGCAGCCGATTAACCTAACATGTATGTTTTTGCACTGTGCAAGGAAACTGGAGGAAACCCACACATACACAGAAAGAACATGCAAACTCCACACAGAAAGACCAGTGTTTCAAGCCTCATCCCCACTCTGGCACACGAACCCTGACCTTCTTGCTACGAGGCCACTGTCAGCCTAAATCACACATGTGAGAAGTCAAAGTATAATTTAATGCTGCAGCCTTGAACGTTCACGCTGTAAAGCTGTGATTGGTAGAAATGTGACATTTTAGACAGAAACACCTGCTTTTTAAGGATCTCTGTCACCGGGACAGTAAACATAGGCAACACTATCGTTAGGACACCGCATCGGTCTGTCACGGTGAACAGAAAGCTGAGCCAAAGAGGGATGAACTTGATTTATCAGGAGACCTTTGTTCCAAAATTTTCCGACAGTAAAGCACTTTGAGAACCAATCAAAGTTAAAAGTTCTCAGAAAAGTACTTTTTACTTTTTTAAGTAAAAAGTAAAAGTATTCGACCATAATTTACATGTAATTTTTTGTGCTGTAGATTGTCACCATGGTAACCAGGATAAATACTCTGTAATGATGGCTCAACTTTTTATTTAAAAGTAAACACAACGAACAACGATCTTCTGACTCTTTTTTATATTTGATGTTAGTTTTTTGAATGACTGCAGAAAATGTCTCGATTCTGATTGGTCCTCGATTCATTACTTCTTCTCCCTCTTGGAGACCACAGGCGATCAACTGCTCCCTCTACAGGTTGATTTTGGCGATGCGGCTTCAAAGTGCGCTAAAAAAAAAGTATTTTTTTTCAAATTCCTGACTGAAAATGTACAAAAAATACAAAACACAATTTTAAAAAGTAGCGAAGTACAAGTACAAATATTTGCTCTAAAAATGTAATGAAGTAAAAGTAAAAAGTACAGGTCTAAAATTTTACTTAAGTAAAGTACAGATACACCATTTTTTTACTTAAGTACAGTAACGAAGTACATTTACTTCGTTACGTTCCACCACTGCTCTGTTTACCATCACTTGTTCGGGTTGCACACAATAACCGAGAGTAAAACAATAACAAATCTAACAGAAGACCAGTTATTTTCCAGGAAAAGACCACTGTTTTTTTTTTTATGGAGCTCTGAAAAACAAAGCTGCCATTGATCCAGTTAATCCATAAAATCCAGTAATGAGAAGTTTTTTAAGGCTCTGACATGAGTTACATTAATAGACCCTGTTGGCTCGGAGGATCTCAGGGTTTAACATGTAGTTAAAAATAACAGTGAAGATGGATTGGCAGCAGTTGGCGTGGTCGTGATAAAATGGTGGCAGCCAAGAACGGGTCCCAGGCCGACTTCGGCCTTATTAAACTCTGAAAATGTTTTATGGAGTTTTACGTGTTTTTAGAAGAAGGTCTGATGTTAAACAAAACCTGAACAATGTGTTTTTATGGGTTTCAGGTTTTTATGGTGTCATAAAATAAGTTTCATTTCATCCCAAACTGGACGTAGGAGTTCAGATGAGACGAGGTCAGGGGTTCACAGATCGGGACAAAAGCAAAAAAATCAGAGATAAAAAATATTTTAAAGATAAATCGGTCTTCCTGTCAAATCACTCATAGGCCCCTCCCACCAGCTCTCAGGATAAACTTCCTAGAACCATCAAGGCTCTTCCTAGTAGAGCTGCTTTCTACGAAACTATGTAGTGAAGTCTGCTCGGACGTGATGAAGAGCTCCATCAGACCGCTCCGTTAATCAGACTCCCCTCTTCTTTATTCTTGGTGTGATAGAATTTTCGTTGTCATGGATACCTTCCTGAGAGGCTGAGCAGAACATTTCCATGATGACATCAAAGTTCTACTGTGATCCCAAACCTTTTCTGAGACCGAGATCAGAGCTCTCGTTATAAACCGAACCTACGATAAAATCCATGCTCATCCCAAAGTCCACACGAATGGAGGAAACGTGACGGGAAGCGTGGACTTTAGAGTAACTCTAAGTGCAGATTCAAGATAAGTTCAAACATGGTGATTTACCATGGTAAAGAGAGAGCTGAGCCGAAAAGGAAAGCTCTCTATTTACAAGTCAATCTACGTTCCAACCCTCACCATGGTAACCAGGATCTACGTTCCTACCCTCACCATGGTAACCAGGATCTACATTCCTACCCTCACCGTGGTAACCAGGATCTACTTTCCTACCCTCACCATGGTAACCAGGATCTACGTTCCTACCCTCACCATGGTAACCAGGATCTACGTTCCTACCCTCACCATGGTAACCAGGATCTACTTTCCTACCCTCACCATGGTAACCAGGATCTACCGTTCCTACCCTCACCATGGTAACCAGGATCTACGTTCCTACCCTCACCATGGTAACCAGGATCTACGTTCCTACCCTCACCATGGTAACCAGGATCTACGTTCCTACCCTCACCATGGTAACCAGGATCTACGTTCCTACCTTCACCATGGTAACCAGGATCTACGTTCCTACCCTCACCATGGTAACCAGGATCTACGTTCCTACTTTCACCATAGTAACCAGGATCTACGTTCCTACCCTCACCATGGTAACCAGCTGTGAGTGGTGACTGAATGAAAGCAACCAGGGAGACCTGACTGGAAGGGATGGTATGACCCGACAGGGAAGACCTGGGATGATTCCCCTTAAATAGATGACAGTGTGCACAGATGTGATGATCTGTAATCATCCTCAGGTGTCCCTAATCAGGTTGATTAAAAAACATCCAGGGCTCCCTCTGGCGGGAGGAGTAGGGATCATGACACTGTTAAGCATTCCTGTGTGTTTACTTATTGTTTCCTCGCTGCTTCAAATGCTCCATTTCACTGTCTTCAGTTCACTCCAGCTTCTGTCCACAAGTCTCCTTTTTTACCCAAGACTTACCAGAGCCGGACCTGGGTTTTAGGAGGGAGAGGCACGAATGGGCCACTAAAATGCAGGAAAATGATGTTCTGGAGGGGGGAATGACCCCCGGCTGCCCTGTAATGGCTTTTAAAATGTTCCCCCCCCACCCGCCCTTTACAAAATCCTGGATCAGCCCCTGCTTACCATTTAACAGCTTCTAACTCCCATTCCTTATTCCCAAAACCTCGAAATGAGGATGACACGTCTTCTGAACACTTTTAACAGTGGACATGTAGTTCTACTGATGTCTGGAATGTTTAGTTTTATCTTCTGAAGTGCTTATGTTTAATGGTGCCGCTTGGGGTGCCAGAGCCTATCCCGGCTGCTGTCAGGAAACAGGCTGGATACACTCTGAACAGGTCACCTGTCTGTTGCATGGTCACACAGACGACCATCCACACACACACTCATTCTTAGGGGCAATTTCATAGCGGCCAATCAACCTAACGTATGTTTTAGGGAGGAAAACCAGAGAAAATCCACTCATACAACAGGAAGAACATACAAACTTCACACAGAAAGGCTAGTGTTTTAAGCCTCGTTGGGAATCCAGACAGAAAAATTAAATCTTATTACACATAACATTCAGATTTAAACCCTCCTAACCACACCGATCCACCTCACACCAGAAAAAACAGTCACAGCTTTTAATAGTTGTGATTGGCAACTTTATTTTTTCGGCAGACGTGTGAATAGTTTACGATAATGTGCAACACAATGCGACCGCGTGTCCACGGAACACGTGGCCTAAAAGATGAAGCTCCTGTTCAAAGCTTAGTGGAAACAAACAGTGAGGGGATTAATTAAAAAAAAGAATTTCCAGAGTCCCAGTGCACCATACTTCCCCCAGCTTCTGGTTCATAGCAGCTTGTTTCTGTTTCTCACTGGAATCTTTTCCAAAGAGGAACGTTTTAATCCTGATTTTAAATGTAGAAATTAAACAGAAGCCTGGTGGCCGAAAGGTTCTACCTCCAACTACACGTTTAGAATCTGAGGGACCACCAGCAGGCGTGTAGACGCTGAAAGATGAGCTCACAGAAGAACAGTGAAGAATCAACACTGACCAGAACTGGACTCTTTAAGGCTGAATCCGGCTGCGGTTTCCACGGTAACGTCTCTTCTCCTTTCGGGGACGGAATAAAAATCACTTAAAAAAATAAATTAACTCATAAATAATTAGTTTGGTCATTACAGGCAGTGAGGTGGGCGGAGCCTAACTTGGTGACACCTGGATAAGACGGTAAGACACACACATATCCACATGTATACACACACACACATAGACGCTAACGAACAATTAAGGTGAAATTATCAGGTTCCTTTTGGCATGATAAAAGTAAAGCCGGAATGTAACCATGGTGATGAGATACGGATAAACATCATCAGTGTTTCTGCTCTTCGTCCACCAGGGAGAAGAAACGTCTCACTTTTTAGATTTTATTCACAACGTTCCACATCCTGTGTGTTCTGCTAACTATCCAGCTCTGACGGGAGGAGAGCCGTCAGGATGAAGGAATGAGCCGGAGCTCCGTGTGGATGCAGAGACTCCCCTCATCACTAAGCTCTGCTCCTGAGGCTAGCTGCTTCTCTTGGAAAGACTCTGCAGGAGGTTCTTCTGGAAGTCCTCATCAGGCAATTCAGGAACCAGGAAGTCCAGCAGAACATCGAACAGAGAGTAGACCATGTGTCTGTGGACGAAGAAGCTTTTATTATTCATTTATGTATCATTATAATGTCTCCTAATGACTGTGTGTCTGACTGTAGATCAAGGATGCTCAACCAGTCAATCGTGGACTGGTTCCAAGTTGACCACCAGGAGTGTAGGAAAAAAATTATGAAATAAAGTTCTTGTTTCCCACTCAGAGACTTTGACACTATTTTGAGCGAGTATTCAAACCCTCCAGTCGCTGGAGTCAACTCTTTCTTTATTCAAAAAGGCATCAATCTGGTGGCTTTTTCTAGATTTTTTGGAGTCTGTGATGTGAAAGCATGTTGTTAAGCCTGTTCTCAATTAGAAGCACATGTTCCTGCCGTTCCTGCCCCTTCCAAAGTACTGCATGCGTGCAGAAATTGTCTGTGTGTGTGTTGTCTGTCTTACTGTAGATGCTCCTTATGACCGTCTGTCTTACTGTAGGTACTCCTTATGACCGTCTGTCTTACTGTAGGAGCTCCTTATGACCGTCTGTCTTACTGTAGGTGCTCCTTATGACCGTCTGTCTTACTGTAGATGCTCCTTATGACCGTCTGTCTTACTGTAGATGCTCCTTATGACCGTCTGTCTTACTGTAGGTGCTCCTTATGACCGTCTGTCTTACTGTAGGTGCTCCTTATGACCGTCTGTCTTACTGTAGATGCTCCTTATGACCGTCTGTCTTACTGTAGGTGCTCCTTATGACCGTCTGTCTTACTGTAGCTGCTCCTTTTGACCGTCTGTCTTACTGTAGGTGCTCCTTATGACCGTCTGTCTTACTGTAGATGCTCCTTATGACCGTCTGTCTTACTGTAGGTGCTCCTTATGACCGTCTGTCTTACTGTAGATGCTCCTTATGACCGTCTGTCTTACTGTAGGTGCTCCTTATGACCGTCTGTCTTACTGTAGATGCTCCTTATGACCGTCTGTTTTACTGTAGATGCTCCTTATGACCGTCTGTCTTACTGTAGGTGCTCCTTATGACCGTCTGTCTTACTGTAGATGCTCCTTATGACCGTCTGTCTTACTGTAGATGCTCCTTATGACCGTCTGCCTTACTGTAGGAGCTCCTTATGACCGTCTGCCTTACTGTAGATGCTCCTTATGACCGTCTGCCTTACTGTAGGTGCTCCTTATGACCGTCTGTCTTACTGTAGGTGCTCCTTATGACCGTCTGTCTTACTGTAGATGCTCCTTATGACCGTCTGCCTTACTGTAGGTGCTCCTTATGACCGTCTGTCTTACTGTAGGTGCTCCTTATGACCGTCTGTCTTACTGTAGATGCTCCTTATGACCGTCTGTCTTACTGTAGATGCTCCTTATGACCGTCTGCCTTACTGTAGGTGCTCCTTATGACCGTCTGTCTTACTGTAGATGCTCCTTATGACCGCCTGTCTTACTGTAGATGCTCCTTATGACCGTCTGTCTTACTGTAGATGCTCCTTATGACCGTCTGTCTTACTGTAGATGCTACTTATGACCATCTGTCTTACTGTAGAAGCTTCTTATGACCGTCTGCCTTACTGTAGATGCTCCTTATGACCGTCTGTCTTACTGTAGATGCTCCTTATGACCGTCTGTCTTACTGTAGATGCTACTTATGACCATCTGTCTTACTGTAGAAGCTTCTTATGACCGTCTGCCTTACTGTAGGTGCTCCTTATGACCGTCTGCCTTACTGTAGGAGCTCCTTATGACCGTCTGTCTTACTGTAGGAGCTCCTTATGACCATCTGTCTTACTGTAGGAGCTCCTTATGACCGTCTGCCTTACTGTAGAGTCTCCTTATGACCGTCTGTCTTACTGTAGGAGCTCCTTATGACCGTCTGTCTTACTGTAGATGCTCCTTATGACCGTCTGTCTTACTGTAGATGCTCCTTATGACCGTCTGTCTTACTGTAGATGCTCCTTATGACCGTCTGTCTTACTGTAGGAGCTCCTTATGACCGTCTGCCTTACTGTAGGTGCTCCTTATGACCGTCTGTCTTACTGTAGATGCTCCTTATGACCGTCTGTCTTACTGTAGATGCTCCTTATGACCGTCTGTCTTACTGTAGATGCTACTTATGACCGTCTGTCTTACTGTAGATGCTCCTTATGACCGTCTGCCTTACTGTAGATGCTCCTTATGACCGTCTGTCTTACTGTAGATGCTCCTTATGACCGTCTGTCTTACTGTAGATGCTCCTTATGACCGTCTGTCTTACTGTAGATGCTCCTTATGACCGTCTGTCTTACTGTAGGTGCTCCTTATGACCGTCTGTCTTACTGTAGATGCTCCTTATGACCGTCTGTCTTACTGTAGTTGCTCCTTATGACCGTCTGTCTTACTGTAGATGCTCCTTATGACCGTCTGTCTTACTGTAGATGCTCCTTATGACCGTCTGTCTTACTGTAGATGCTCCTTATGACCGTCTGTCTTACTGTAGGTGCTCCTTATGACCGTCTGTCTTACTGTAGGAGCTCCTTATGACCGTCTGTCTTACTGTAGATGCTCCTTATGACCGTCTGTCTTACTGTAGGAGCTCCTTATGACCGTCTGTCTTGCTGTAGGAGCTCCTTATGACCGTCTGTCTTACTGTATGTGCTCCTTATGACCGTCTGTCTTACTGTAGGAGCTCCTTATGACCGTCTGTCTTACTGTAGGTGCTCCTTATGACCGTCTGTCTTACTGTAGGTGCTCCTTATGACCGTCTGTCTTTCTGTAGGTGCTCCTTATGACCGTCTGTCTTACTGTAGGTGCTTCTTATGACCGTCTGTCTTACTGTAGGTGTTCCTTATGACCGTCTGTCTTACTGTAGGAGCTCCTTATGACCGTCTGTCTTGCTGTAGGAGCTCCTTATGACCGTCTGTCTTACTGTATGTGCTCCTTATGACCGTCTGTCTTACTGTAGGAGCTCCTTATGACCGTCTGTCTTACTGTAGGTGCTCCTTATGACCGTCTGTCTTACTGTAGGTGCTCCTTATGACCGTCTGTCTTTCTGTAGGTGCTCCTTATGACCGTCTGTCTTACTGTAGGTGCTTCTTATGACCGTCTGCCTTACTGTAGATGCTCCTTATGACCGTCTGTCTTACTGTAGATGCTCCTTATGACCGTCTGTCTTACTGTAGATGCTCCTTATGACCATCTGTCTTACTGTAGGTGCTCCTTATGACCGTCTTTCTTACTGTAGATGCTCCTTATGACCGTCTGTCTTACTGTAGGAGCTCCTTATGACCGTTTACCTTACTGTAGGTGCTCCTTATGACCGTCTGTCTTACTGTAGGAGCTCCTTATGACCGTCTGTCTTACTGTAGATGCTCCTTATGACCGTCTGTCTTACTGTAGGTGCTCCTTATGACCGTCTGTCTTACTGTAGGTGCTCCTTATGACCGTCTGTCTTAATGTAGATGCTCCTTATGACCGTCTGTCTTACTGTAGATGCTCCTTATGACCGTCTGTCTTACTGTAGATGCTCCTTATGACTGTCTGTCTTACTGTAGGAGCTCCTTATGACCGTCTGTCTTACTGTAGATGCTCCTTATGACCGTCTGTCTTACTGTAGGAGCTCCTTATGACCGTCTGTCTTACTGTAGATGCTCCTTATGACCGTCTGTCTTACTGTAGATGCTCCTTATGACCGTCTGTCTTACTGTAGATGCTCCTTATGACCGTCTGTCTTACTGTAGATGCTCCTTATGACCGTCTGTCTTACTGTAGGTGCTCCTTATGACCGTCTGTCTTACTGTAGGTGCTCCTTATGACCGTCTGTCTTACTGTAGATGCTCCTTATGACCGTCTGTCTTACTGTAGATGCTCCTTATGACCGTCTGTCTTACTGTAGATGCTCCTTTTGTTCATATCTGGGTGTTTGGGATGAGCTTACCTGTTAAGTTTTGGGTTTTGGAATGAGTCCAAAGCTGTTCTCCAGGCCAGTTTGTATTTTTCGGGACCCAACAGATCAGAAACCAGATCTATGAAGACATAAACAATGATGTGACACAAAAAAAAACATGTTTTTCTTTGTTATTTACCCTAAAAAAAAACGCGTAAAGCTAAAATATCCATTTCACCAGCAACCACGTGTTTGTACCTGGTAGAATTGACATCAGGCAGGCTAGGGCTTCTTGTTTGGTGGCGTCCTTTTCTTGCTCGCTGCGCTGTACTTCTGGGGCAGTAGGTAGTTGCCCCCCGGGCCACACTGCCTCCTGGATGATCTGAAGATATGACACCCAGTAGCTGGTGCACGTCAGGTTGGCTATACTCACGTGGAGCCATCTGAAACAATAAAAGTACAACGAAAAGAGTTTAATTAATCCCACTTACACCCAAAGATACACAGAGCCTTTTAGACACAGGGAGGAGTCTGGCCTCGCATGGCTTGGTACGGCTTTATACGGCCTGGTACAGCCGAGTACGGCCTGGTGTACTGCTTATTAGCACAATTATTTAAACAAGGATTTCATACAAGTGAACCTTTTCTGAAGCGCCAACTTTGTTTGAAAGATATTTGCATAGCTGGGGCTTCCTTTGCTTCAAATTTTGTGAATCTTTGGCTGAAAAAAGTGTCACAATGTGACACTTAGATATCCGTCTACGACTCCAAACAAAGATCATATAAATAACGTGATGCGTACGAAGAGGTGCTGTCAGTGGTGGCATCTCCCACAGCGGAGTAGGAGGACACTCTGTGAGTGGTGCACACTGACGTTGATCTGTCGGTGAAATTAAACAGAAATGATTCGACTATAAAGAAGTGACAGTAGTCTGTGTTTCTTGAGGCGGTTTCAAGGAATCCCCAGATTTTATTATAATTAAATGATGATATTTTTTCATCACTAATGGTCACCAGCTGTGGGTGGTGACCGAAAGAACAAGACCACAGGTACAAGCAGTGGCTGGGCTCTACTCTCAGAGATAGAGAGAGAGGGTCAGCACATGGCGCTCACCCTGGCAGAATAAAACTGTCCAGCAATACTTGACATACAGATCATCATTCTGCTAGTCACAACGCCGGATAGGACAGGTTAAAAAAAAAAAGGTAGAGGAAAAAGTCCGTGTAGTCCCTCATTCATCCAGGAGTGATCCATAGTAGAAAAAGTTTTAAAAAAAAATTCACCAAACACACTTTTGAGGACAGTGAGGTGAAGATTCTAAGTAGAGAGAAAGGATGATTTGAAAGAGAGGTGAAGGAAGCCATCTTTGTGATGAAAGAGAGTCCCTCACTGAATCGGAGTGGAGGCGTTAGATACATTCTGCCCGGTATTTACAGCAGCCTTCTGAAGCCATGGAACAAAGAGGACACCTCGTGGCCCAGATTCACGCCTCTCATTAGCAGGAATTTCTATTCACTAGGCTTCTAGCATTTTTATAATAGGGTTCGTTTACTGGTCTGTGGCTACAATAGGAGCCATTCACGGCCATCATAGGTAACACAGGCTCATTGGTCGAGCCCTTCTTACTATTTTTTTACCTTTTACTCAGGTTAGTATAAATAGATACAGTTTTCAGTCCATTTCATTCAGATTGAAAATGATTTCCGGATGGAAGTCGAAACGTCTCGATCAAGAATTAAACTGTCCAGAAGACTTTTTTGAAACTTTTTCTACTATGTAGAGGAAAAAGCTCTGCCATCTGGAAAAACATGGGAGTAAAGCCGTTGCTCGTCTGGGTTGAGAGAAGCCACATGAGGTGGTTAGGACATCTGGTTATGATGTCTCCCAAACGCTTCGCTGGCAAGGTGTGTTTGGTATGTCCAACCGGGAGGAGACTCAGAGGCAGACCCCGGACCGAGAGACGATGGCCGGGGAGCGCCTCGTTATCCTCCCGAATGAGCTGGATGGAGGATGCAGCTGGGGTGAGAGAAGCCTGAGGCTGTTCCCCCTGACCGGCCCCGAATAAGCGGATCCGGCTCCGGATAAGCGGAAGACAACAGAACAGATTTTATTTTTCAGGTTATTGTTATTATTAATTATCTTAATATTTAGGACGTTAAATGTTAGAAGCAGGTTTCAGAATGAGTTCAAATATGATGTTTGACAGTGAATTCAGATTTTAATAGAGAATCTTTCCCCACAGATTAGGATTAACATAGGGAGGCATAACAGTCACTCCATCCTCCTCCACGCACTCCACCATCATACATATCTAAGTGTGCATGGAGGTCGTACACACATCAGATTCTTCACAAATGAAGCCACTGGACATCCTCGCCTAAAGCCTTATGATGTGCTCATCCAATCTGCAACTGTGGATTTGTTTTTTTTGTTGTGACCTGACCAGGATTTACACTGTGGAGTTTGGAAACAGTCAGTCGCCCCTAAGGTTGGAGGGGGATATTTAAAGCTCTAAGTGTGATCCAAAAGCAGCAGCTCTACCACGTGGCGTCTGCAGAGCTCCAGCCGGTGGAACGATACCAGTTTAAACAACAGCAAAGCAACTAATTACATTAAACAAGGCCGTTTTGGGCTTTCAGATGATTTCAGTTTTCCAAGAGTTTAAAACTCTTAACAGCAGACAGATGCTGTTATGTAAGATGGTCTGAAAGTTCAGAGCAGCCAAAAAGAGGGAATGTGTCTTCAGGCCTGAACGTACTGCTTCTTTTATCTTGTTATTTCATTAACGTACTGCTGAGCTGCACAACACGAGTCCTGCACGGGTGAAGTTTCCAGGCTCCTCTCTTCAAACTGAGGAAACAGTGGAGCGCAGACGAGTAAAATGTCCTCGTTTTGTTTTGTTTGAGTGAAAATAATCTCAAAAAACTTCCATGTGGAAAAAAAACTAAACCAACCTTCGTATGTATTAAACATAGGATCTATAACTTGATTTGGTTTATGAGGACCCCCGGAAAAGTGAGGTCACAGGGAGAAGAGATAAAGAAGGTGGAAGATTTTAAGTATTTAGATTCAACAGTCCACAGCAATGGAGAGTGTGGAAAAGAGGTGAAGAAGCGTGTTCAGGCAGGCTGGAACGGGTGGAGGAAAGTATCAGGTATGACAGAAGAGTTTCAGATAAAATTAAAGAGAAAGCGTACAAAACCAGGGTGAGAGCGGCCATGCTGATTGGTCTAGAGACAGTGTGGTGAGAGCGGCCATGCTGATTGGTGTAGAGACAGTGTGGTGAGAGCGGCCATGCTGATTGGTCTAGAGACAGTGTAGTGAGAGCGGCCATGCTGATTGGTCTAGAGACAGTGTGGTGAGAGCGGCCATGCTGATTGGTCTAGAGACAGTGTGGTGAGAGCGGCCATGCTGATTGGTCTAGAGACAGTGTGGTGAGAGCGACCATTCTGATTGGTCTAGAGACAGTGTGGTGAGAGCGGCCATGCTGATTGGTCTAGAGACAGTGTGGTGAGAGCGGCCATGCTGATTGGTCTAGAGACAGTGTGGTGAGAGCGGCCATGCTGATTGGTCTAGAGACAGTGTGGTGAGAGCGGCCATGCTGATTGGTCTAGAGACAGTGTGGTGAGAGCGGCCATGCTGATTGGTCTAGAGACAGTGTCACTGAGAAAAAGACAGGAAACAGAGATGTTTGTAGCAGAGATGAAGATGCTGAGGATCTCTCTGGGAGTGACCAGGATGGACAGGATCAGAGGAACAGCACATGTTAGAGGTTTTAAAGTCAGAGAGACCAGACTGAGATGGTTTGGACATGTGCAGAGGAGAGAGAGAGTACATCAGAAGAAGGATGCTGGGTTTGGAACCACCAGGAAAGAGGACTAGAGGAAGACCAAAGAGGAGGTTCATGGATACAGTGAAGGAAGACATGAAGATAGTTGGTGTGACTGAAGAAGATGCAGCAGATAGGGTTAGATGGAAGAAACTGACTTGCTGTTGTGACCTCTGAAGGGAAAAGCCGAAAGAAGAAGACCCTCGCTGCTAAGCTCTCCTCATAGTTACCAGAAGTAAAGTTCATTTGTCTAACGTGGTGGTGACTAACGGTAACACCACAAGGCACCGTCCTCTCACCACTGTTTTTCACGACACAGAAAATCCTTTAAAACCTGAACGGGATCTTTTATGCTCCTCCCACTGGAGTAAAAGTCCTAAAGCTATAAAGAATAATTCCAGTCATAACCACCATGCTCAGACTGGCACTACATCACAAACTAGGACTGGGAATGTTTGAAGTCTATGTGATGAGTCAGTCGTAGCGGTCACGAGTAAGATTTTTAAATTTTGTGACTCAGAACATAATTAGTTCATCAATAGTTGATACTGAGTACTCGCCAGGCTCGCCAGGATTCCACGATGTTACGATTTCAACCTGTTTGAGATGAGTTTAGTGATTCATTTCATGTGTAATGTGTGTGTGAACAAACTGTGAGTGCTCGTAGTGTCAGCAGCTATCCTCCAATCAGAACATCCAGTTTTCAAAACAAGAGAGAAGGACGTGGAACCAAATCAACACAAAGAAATCTGTGGGAATGTTTAACTGAAAAACATTTTCAGAGTTTAACACTTTAGAAAATAAAAAGTGGTTAAAATTAGTCCTGATTTATGAAATTTGATCCACTTTGAAAATAAAACTGTTTTTGTTGCTTCGTTTAACGTCTTAATTAATTCTGCTTAAAATATTCAGAAACAGTTCATTTTATTGTAAACAGATAAGGGTCCTGTCGGCTTCATCAGACCGTGATCTCCAGCTCTCACTGGACCGATTTGCTGTAAAATGTGAGGTGGCCGGGATGGGAATCAGCACCTCCAAATCCGAAACCATGGTCCTCGCTTGGAAAAGGATGGAATACCCCCCTGCAGGTCAGGGACAGGGTCCTGCCCCAAGTGGAGGAGTTTAGGTATCTTGAGGTCTTGTTCACGAGTAGGGGAAGGAGTCATGTCATCTGGGAGGAGCTCGGTGTCGAGCTGCTCCTCCTCCAGGTCGAGAGGAGCCAGATGGGGTGGTTATGGCATTTGGTCAGGATGGCACGTCCAACTGGGAGGAGAGCAAGAAGCAGACCCCGTGCCCACTGGGACTATGTCTCACAGCTGGCTGGGGAACACCTCTGGATCCTCCTGGGTGAGCTGGAGGATGCAGCCAGGGAGAGAGAAGCCTGGGCTTCCTGTTTGAGGCTGTTGCCCCCTGACCCGGCCCCGGATAAGTGGAAAACAATAGAACAGAACAAATAAGGTTTGATGTTGAAAAATTGCAACTTTAAGAAAACTTGCTGTAAAATTAGGCGTTTTAGACCAAAACAATCCTAAAAATGCTACAAAATCCTGGAGGGACGGGCTCCTCCACGTTGTGTGGACAGAGGCATTAAAACGTGACACGATGATGTCAGAAACACAGAGTCCTGTTACACAATAGATGGACTTAACAATTTAATCTGGTCCAGATGGAATAAAAGGAGCCGTCATTCATTCACAACGAGGTTTATTTTTTAATCCTGACCTCCTGCAGGAGGATGAATGTTAGAGATGATTCCTTTTAAACCTCACTGAGGTAAAAATAAGCATTGTGTCACCATCGTCTGTCTGAGATGGAGCCAGTAAACATGATGAAGTGTGAATTGTTTGGTATTATAATCCCACTCCCCCTCTAGAGGCCTCCATGCTGCAGACAGACACGACCCGTCTTTACATCCTAAACTGGCACCGCTCGTGATGCCTTCGTATTACCCATGAGGGAAACCCGAGTTTCTGTGCAAATAATTGGACCAGCGACCCCCGGAACGGACAGACGGGTGAATAAATAGATTTGAAACGGCTCTCCATGAGATTATAACGAGTTTAGTTACTCTGATGTCATGGTAACACACTCCGAACAGAAACATGCAAACGTAGAAGAGTCTCGTCTGATAAGCAGACCAACAGGTTTTCGCCGACCATCGCAGAAAAAAGTCCACATAGTTTTAACCTGCTGCCAGCGGAGCGTGCACATAGGCACGTACGTACTGAACCTAGTTTTATTAGATCCTCATGGTGCCTCCTTTGAGGACCAATCAAAAGACAGACTGATGACATCAGACATAAAAGATGGAGAAAAGATGTAAAGATGGATTCATGCTGTTCAAGAATGTGGAGGATATTTTAATCAGTACCAACTATAGGTTGACTGAAAGAATCACCTCCATGTTGTCATATTATTCTATTACAAGTAACAAGTGAACGACAGTCCTTTTAACTTTACAATAAAAATCAACAAAATCAACGCTTACTGTCCTGTTTTTGAACATTTACACGATAAGGTAACATGATAAATTTGGACAACTTGATATAAAAAAAATAAAAAACACGCGTGTTACATGTTTTACACGTGTGGCTTCTTTAACCTGGTAAACACAAGGTCCTCATAAGGTAGGAAGAGGCTTTTTTTGACGCTCAGGCATCAACTTCTTGTTTGTTTCATCTCTTGTAGAAGCAAGTGAAACACGATTACTTTACTCCTGGACGAATGAGGGATCACACACTTGTGCTTTGGTAACACAATCATTATCTTCTTCTTTCAGCATTTCTCTTCAGGGGTCGCCACATCAAGTCAGTTTCTTCCATCTAACTTCCATTCTATCTGCTGAATCCTCTTTGGTCACATAATAAAATGGCCACACCAGCCTGTCAATGCCCGATCATGTCAGACCTCAGAAACTAAGGAGCTGGGCCGAGCCAGTACTTGGATGGGAGACCGCCGGAACCCCAGGTGCCACAGTGGGATGGTTTGGACATGTGCAGAGGAGAGAGAGTACATCAGAAGAAGGATGCTGGGTTTGGAACCACCAGGAAAGAGGACTAGAGGAAGACCAAAGAGGAGGTTCGTGGATACAGTGAAGGAAGACGTGAAGATAGTTGGTGTGACTGAAGAGGATGCAGCAGATAGGGTTAGATGGAAGAAACTGACTTGCTGTGGCGACCCCTGAAGAAGAAGGTGGCGACATAACTTTTTAACTTCAACTTGTTCCAGGTTTTTTTTAGACAGAAGAATGTCTTACTAACCTGATCCATCGGACTGCTTCTTTAACTCATTACAAACAGTCTGACTTGGTCAACGGTTTCTGGTGGGGACCGGATGTGACGTGGTGTATGTAATATACCTGAACAGTTCGTGGAGTCTGGAAGACTGAGCATAAAAATAAACTTTTTCAACAAACTTTCTAAACACTGTCTTTAAATTCTCAATCTGAGGAATCGTTACCAACACAGACAGTATAGCATGGATGATCTAATGAACTACAAACATGGAGGACGGACCATGCAGCATGGTGGATCTACAGAACTACAAACATGGAGGACAGACCGTACAGCATGGTGGATCCACAAAACTACAAACATGGAGGACGGACCGTATAGCATGGATGATCTAAAGAACTACAAACATGGAGGACGGACCGTACAGCATGGTGGATCTACAGAACTACAAACATGGAGGACGGACCGTATAGCATGGATGATCTAAAGAACTACAAACATGGAGAACGGACCGTACAGCATGGTGGATCTACAGAACTACAAACATGGAGGACGGACCGTATAGCATAGCAGATCTACAGAACTACAAACATGGAGGACGGACCGTACAGCATGGTGGATCTACAGAACTACAAACATGGTGGACGAATGCTTGCGTTCATGTCACGCCGTCATCTCTGTTTTCTGATTGGTTAGGATGTTTTCCCATCTCTCAAATCGTAAGCTAATGCTTGCAATCCCTAACCAAGTTGCTGGAGAAAAATTAATTGTGCGGAGGCTCCAAGTGGCGCCAGCCTGGCTAGAGTTTTAATAAGTTGGCTTAAATGCCAGGAGATGGTCTGGGGTTATTAGAGGTGGTTACATACCTGCGTATTTAAAATCAGTACAACCAGTTCCCTTCTGAGTAAAGCCAGCCAATGATGTCAGAGAACAAGAACGTCTCTGGAGACAGGACCTAAACTCGTAACCCCAGATCGCCAGGTTTCAGGTGAGATGTGCTCACAGATACCAGGATGTGGGGCATGTCTTTATTTAAACCATGTGTTTTTAACTGGTTTGTCCTTAAAGTACCACCACGATGTCTGCACATGAAACTGAGTGTAGATGTTTCATTTTCTCCACGCGGCCAAACAAAGATGACGGGATGCAGACGAGTGTTATACAACCTTCACAAGGAGATCACTTACATTGTCCTTTTATCATCACCACAGAGACATTAGCAGGAGAGGTGCCAATGTAAACACAGCATTAACTCTAATCCCCTCAGAGAACATGATCCAACCTGCTCTGACTTTGTTTCCTATCAGGAACACGCTGTCCAAGAATGGCACACCTCTTTTTACTCGACAGGGTGAGACGGCCCCATTGGTTACGCAATCAGCCCGTTTCCTTCCAGCAGTTCATCTCCCAACACCACATCCATGTCTGAGGAGAGAACCTGCTGACAGGGGAGCCGTGGGTTTCCATAACGCCAGCTGATTAGAACTCTCCTAGCTCTGGCGGCACATCTACTAGCAGATCAGGATCAGGGGTCGTCTGCTGGGAAAAAAATAGTTTACCTTTATCCCTGTGGTTCAATCTGTAGCAACCTTGTGTACTTCTGGAACTAAGATTGTTCCGTTCCGTTCCGTCATCTTCCGCTTGGTCCGGGGTCGGGTCGCGGGGGCAACAGCCCCAAGCCTCTCTCACCCCGGCTACATCCTCCAGCTCACCCGGAAGGATCCCAAGTCTTTCTCCGGCCAGCTGTGAAACATAGTCTCCTCCCGGTGGGATGTGCCCAAAACACCTCGCCAGCGAGGCGCTCAGGAGCATCCTGACCAGATGCCCGAACCACACCATCTGGCTCCTCTTGACCTAGAGGAGGAGCGGCTCGACACCGAGCTCCTCCCGGATGGCAGAGCTCCTCACCCGATCTCTGAGTGAGAGCCCAGCCACCCTGCGGAGGAAGCTCATTTCGGCCACTTGTACCCGCGATCTCATTCTTTCGGTCACCACCCACAGCTGGTGACCATGGTGAGGGTAGGAACATAGATCCAGGTTACCATGGTGAGGGTAGGAACGTAGATCCTGGTTACCATGGTGAGGATAGGAACGTAGATCCTGGTTACCATGGTGAGGGTAGGAACGTAGATCCTGGTTACCATGGTGAGGGTAAGAATGTAGATCCTGGTTACCATGGTGAGGGTAGGAACGTAGATCCTGGTTACCATGGTGAGGGTAGGAACGTAGATCCTGGTTACCATGGTGAGGGTAAGAATGTAGATCCTGGTTACCATGGTGAGGGTTGGAACGTAGATCGACTTGTAAATCGAGAGCTTTGCTTTTTGGCTCAGCTCTCTCTTTACCACGACGGACCGAAGCAGCGTCCTAGTTATTGCTGATGCCGCACCGATCCGCCTGTCGATCTCCCGCTCCATCCTTCCTCCACTCGTGAACAAGACCCCGAGATACTTCAACTCCTCCACTTGGGGCAGGACCCTGTCCCTGACCCGCAGGGGGCATTCCACCCTTTTACAGGCGAGGACCATGGTCTCGGACTTGGAGGCGCTAATTCCCATCCCAGCCGCTTTACACTCGGCAGCAAATCGATCCAGTGAGAGAGATTGTTCAATGGGAAATAAAGAATGTTGAACTATGAGCCAGACACTAGTTTTCAGGGTTACTGATGGAGCAAAACATGCTCCCCACCTCTCTAGACTTAGAGATCTAAGCTCGGTCTTGTAGATCTTTGGCTGAGCAGTGTTTCTGCTTGTTAAGCTCCGCCCCACACAGAGCCAACAGTCATGAGTGACATCCACCCAGCAACTCTTCCACCAAGCGTCTGTCCAGCTCCACTCCACCCAACATGAAGCTGTCTGGAGCTCAAAGAGCTCATGCTCTCCCTTAGACCACCTAAGTGTTACTGGACACTCGAATTTTCTCAGCAGGGAAAAACAAAATGAAATCACTTCTTCGACAAATCAGAGGCGTAAGACAACTTGATCTCCATCCGAATGTGATGCGTATGCAGCGTTTCTCAAATGAGCCGATAACACTGTCGCCCACAAACGACTATCTTTGTAAAGATAAATGAGGCCCCAGAGAGGGGCGTTCTGGGTTTAATAATCAGTGAGATGGAACCGGGCAGAGAGAGGGAGTCAGACTCAATGGTCGAGCTCTTTGTGGCACCTGCTCGGTGGGTTTACTCTCTCAAGCTTCCAGGGAGTCATCGGCGTGCCGTCCAGCTTGTTTATGGAGGTGTTATTATGGTGTTTAGTGGCTGAAAGGAATAGTGATGTGAGGGGTGAGGTGCTGTGAAGCAGCAGGAGAGATGTGGTGCCTAACGTCATCAGGACCAACACCAGAGGACCGAGTCAGAAAACCTAAAGATCTGATCTGTTTTAGTTGTTTTTCTAAGAAAACTGTGCTTTCAAGAAATGCAGTGTGTAGAAATAAACACGTACACACAAACACACACACACACACACATACACACACACAGACCGTATATTTATTCTGTCCTACCGAGAGGCAGGTCCAAATCATCCTGATAAATAAGAATGAATACATTTTTCTGGATTAGCTTTGAGTTTAAATGACGGGGCTCATTAGAGCGCCCCCCGGGGGAATCTAAGGGCAGCGTGTTTGGGATGGAAGGATGAGACAAACGACAGGAATTCCACAAGTCCTGAATTAGAAGGTGGGGATTTACTACACACACGAACGCATGCACACACACACATGCACGTACGCACCCACACACGTTTCTATCATTCGTCATTTATTTCTGCTTATTTTAGAAAAACTGCTCAAGAAAAAAACATTAGTTTCATTTAATTTTTAAAGAAAATTGTATTTCAACAATAAAATATTTATATTTTTAAAAAATGGAAGAATTTTTTCTTTCCCGTTCCATTGTCTTCCGCTTATCCGGGGCCGGTTCACGGGGCAACAGCCTCAGACAGGAAGCCCAGGCTCCTCTCACCCTGGCTGCATCCTCCAGCTCACCTGGGAACATCCTAAGATGTTTGTTCCCTGTTCAGCTGTGAAATAGTCCCTCCAGCAGGTCTGGGGTCTGCCCCTGGGTCTCCTCTCAGTGGGACATGCCGTCACCGGTGAGGCGTTCGGGAGGCATCCTCACCAGATGCCCAAACTACCCCATCTGGCTTAGCTCGACCAAAAGGAGCAATGACTTTACTCCAAGCTCCTCCCAGATGGCGGAGCTCCTCTCTCAATCTCTGAGAGAGAGTGCAGCTACTTTGTGGAGGAAGCACATTTCAGCAGCTTATATCTGTGATGTTGTTCTTTCTGTCACCACCCACACTGGTTACCATGGTGAGGGTAAGAATGTAGATTCTGGTTACCATGGTGAGGGTAGGAACATAGATCCTGGTTACCATGGTGAGGGTAGGAACGTAGATCCTGGTTACCATGGTGAGGTAGAAACATTAATCCTGGTTACCATGGTGAGGGTAGGAATGTAAATCCTGGTTACCATGGTGAGGGTAGGAACGTAGATCCTGGTTACCATGGTGAGGGTAGGAACGTAGATCCTGGTTACCATGGTGAGGATAGGAACATAGATCCTGGTTACCATGGTGAGGGTAGGAACGTAGATCGACTGGTAAATTCAGAGCTTTGCTTTTTAGCTCAGCTCTTCCTTCACCACGACAGATCAGTGCAGCGTCTTAATTATTGCGGACGCCGTACCAATCTGTCTGTTGATCTTTGCTCCATCCTTCCACTACAACACTACAGATCCATTCTGCTTATGTGTGTGATGGAAAACCTGTTAATGAGGGTCCCAAACAGCATCCTGACCGCCCTCTGCAGGTTCTCTGTACACAGGCAGCTCCACTGGTCCTTCAACAGCAGACACACAATGTCCAGCACCAGTTCAGCCAGTTCCGTCTCACCTCCACAACCTGAAACACGTAAAACACAATTTAGAAAAAAAAAAAAAAAAAGTTTCTGCACGTAAAGAAAATAATGTTTTAATGCTGCCCTCTCGTGGCTGCTTTAGTTACTGCAGGCTCAAGTCTGTTTAGAGGAGAAATGTTCTGCTAAATGCAGTTTTTTTAAAATCTCTTTTTATTCTTTTCAGCTTCCTCACCGTCCTCCTGGTTCAGTGTTCTCTTCAGATCGATCCGGTCTTGAATGAACTCAGAACCATTCTGTGTTTCTGCATCGGTTCTGACGGAGAGCTTCTCTCGTTCTGTTATGAAGGCTTCTAATTCTTCCAAAGACATCCCATTAAACACCTTTAAACAAGAAAAAAAAATATTTTAGCATCAAATTTAAATGAAGAACATGAAGAAAACTGTCTGGACAAAGATTCAGAATTATTTTATTAAAAAAATAATCCTTTGTGTTTTTGTCTGATTAACTTTGTGAAGCTTTTTAAAAAATGAATTGAAGAAAATCATCCAAGCTGGAAATGTGGGGAACTCACTGGGCTTGTTGGATCCAGACTGAATGAAATGGGAGTTCTGATGTCGGAGCCGTTTAGTAACGGCATGTTTTTACTGGAAAGCTTCAGTCGAGACCTGGAAAGACATCAGTGTGTAAACGATAACATGAATCATTGTTAACAAGACCTGAGTGAGACCTGGTGAAAGTCTTCAGGGTGAAATAAAAACCAACAATTAAGGACAACTAGACAATTAAAGCTCTGATCGCTCCTAAATAAAACAAAAACATACATATACACTAGTTTATTAAAGCTTCGTTATGCCTAAATGTGGATGTAAAGGTGGCGTATGACGAAAACGATGTGCTCATTCAAATTTCAAAGCCCAATGTGGCCACATCGCTGCACCACATCAAGAAGTTGGGTAAACGTAAACCAAAATCAAAGGCAGACACCCGCAATTACGGCCTATCCCACGCTCACCCGCCAAGGCTAATAAAACTCCCACATGATGAACACTGTAGTGCATTCCATGAACATGATTAGGTAGAATGAAGCTAAGCACATGGCATCTTCTGCTGCATGGTCTATAGCCAGTGTTGTTTTTGGTGAACGTTTGGAAGAAGTTGGACATCCGGGAACTTTGGTCATGTAACAGCTTATGTGTGTGAGCCTCAAAACAAAGCGTGACCAATCAGTACAGGGGTGTATTCCAGGTGGTAATTCCTCTTCATACTGATACATAACACTAGGTGGTAACACACGGAAGACGCACAATTTACCAGCTGATTTTTTATGTTTTAACGGTTTGTTTTACGCCAACTGTCATGGTGGGTGTTGCCCATTGACTGGTGTGACATCATATTGTGTCATTGCCCCTCCTCCTTTTGGCCCCGCCTCAAAATCTCCCTCTTTGTGAAGCCAAAAAGTTGGAATCTCTGTATTTGAAGAATCTCTGACCAAGCTTTTTATCTATCTATCATCATTTTATTACCACCATGTTTTTCTAACCGAAGCTCATCTCTTCATCAGCACATGTAGGTAATAAAATACTGAAAAAATACTTTTTTTTAAAACTACTGTAATTTCACGGCTATAAGGCGCATATAAAAGTCTTAGATTTTCTTCAAAATGAGCGGTGCGCCTTGTGTGTGAGAAAAGGCGGAGCTGAAAGAAAAGGCATGAGAACGTTAAAGAGTGAAGTGTGAGCGGCGTGGGACCGATGGATGACCGAAGGAGACCACAGTTTCACGAAGGGTGGAAGGCAGCGCCGGGCGAGTTACGCTACAGTTTGCCAATGGATTGTAGATGCTTGGACTAACGTGTCTGCTGGTACTGTTATCCGAGCTTTCTCAACAAGCTGGTATCCTTTCTGAGGAGCCGCACAGTACAGACAGTGACTTTGACAGCGAGGAGTGAAGTGGACCTGCTCTGTTGGATTTTGCGCAGCTGTTCGATTCCGAAACAGAGGATGAGGACTTTGACGGATTTGAATAAAGACTATTACCAGTAATGTGTTTGTTTATGTTACTTAAATAAAGTACAACCAAACTCAGTTTTGCTCCAAACCTATATTAAGGCAATGTGTGACTGAGATTGCGCCTTTTCGTACGGTGCGCCTAATGGCCGTGAAATTACGGTATTGTCTTGTAGTTTTTATAAAAATTTGAGGCTTTGAAAACAAATAAATCTACACATTTACATTTTTTGGCAGGGATTCATTTTCTGGTTGAACAACTGTGTTCAAATTCATCAGATTGGGACAGATTGTAACGATTGTAAAGTGTCAGATTTTTTGCGTTTTTTTTTTTTTTATTTGTGAGAAACATTGACAAATGAGGGCCAATATCTCTAAACCTTACAAACCCGATCAGCCGGACCGGCAGATCAGGGAACATACTTGCTCTTTTTGTCTGAACCTTTCCCTCCATCCAGCTCAGAGTCGTTCTCATCTGTGGGGCTCTGAGGTTCCGAGCGAGGGAAGGCCGTCTTCAAAGTGTCCACGATAGCGTTCACTACGATCTGCAGACAGAACATCTGTCAGAGCAGGACCTTCACACCAGGGCTTTCACCAGGAGGTAATACAAACCTTGTCAATGCGGGACACGATGAATGGTTTCTTCACAAAGGCGATCCTGGCATCAGTGTTTAGAGCGAGGAACTCCTGCATCTCCTCACTGTTGGCTATTTCAAAGATGGCACACAGTTGCTGATAAAACAAGATGAAACCTGGGTGAGTGTTACGTTGATAAATCTGGTGCTTCAGAAGATAAATTGCGCTTGCACCTTTAGAAAAGTCTCCAGCAGTCCTTTCCTGGCCTCTATCTTCTCACTGTCCATGTTTCCAAACGGCATGTCAGGAAAGATCTTTTTCGGCCCTTTAACACCTGAACAGGAAACAGTTAGCGTGAATCTGATCACAAACACCTGTCAGCAGATCGTCTACACGTGCCTTTGATAAGTTTTCGGAGATCGTTTTTCTCTTCCAGGCGAGTCTGCAGGTTGAGGAACTCGCTGTAGCGCCGGTTGACCATGTGGTAGGCTACAGGCTGGATGGGGGACGGGTTCTCACAGCTTGGTGGGACTTCTGCTTCTTCACCAATCGTCTGGAAAGTTCCTGGGTTCTCACAGCCCATCGAAGTCTCGTACTGGAGGCAGGAACAAAAACCCAACAATCAGTTATTTTTACGTCTAAGAGTCTCTAAAAGTACAGAATTAGAGAATCTAGGAACGAACAGTAAGTAGATTTTTAGAGACTTTGAGAACCAACTGTTAAGAGACACTAGAAACAATAAGTTGAAAGACCTCTAAGGAGACTAGACTCCTTGAGACTCTTCAAAACGTCAATGAGTAGACTCTTAGACACTCTGGGAACCAGTAAGTAGATTCTTAAGAGGCTCTAGGACAGAATGGGCAAACTACGGCCTGTTAAACGTTTTAATCCGGCCCGCCGAACTTGAAAAAATTAAATAAATAAACCATGTTAATGTTTTATTTTTTCTGCAATTCTGATGTGTCCTCACTAGATGGCACACTCTAGATATGTTGGCTTTGTTGAGAATACAACAACACTGCTCCCATTAAAATGTGTGTGTGTCCATGATGTGCACGCTGTCAAATTAAACAGTGTGCACAGATATGGAAAGCCATCCGGGTCCAATACACGCACGTAAACAAGCGTCAGTCAGTCATCTTCTCATCCGTCTATCCCTTTCGAGGTTGCGGGGGGTGCCGGAGCCCATCCCGGCTGATTTAAGGCGAAGGGCAGGGTACACCCGGGATCCTTCCGGGTGAGCTGGAGGATGCAGCCGGGGTGAGAGAGGCCTGGGCTGCCCGTTTGAGGCTGTTGCCCCGGCGACCCGACCCCGGAACAAGCGGAAGATGACGGAACGGGCAGGGTACACCCCAAACAGGTCGCCAGTCTGTCGCGGGGCGACACACATACAACCATCAACACACAAACTCATTACTAGGGGTAATTTGGCACCGGCCAATCAACCAAGCATGCATGTCTTTAGAGGGTGGGAGGAAACCGGAGTACCTGGAGGAAACCCACACAAACACGGGGAGAACATGCAAACTCCACACAGAAAGGACAGTGTTCCAAGCTTCGTCCCCACCCAGGACTCGAACCCATGACCTTCTTGCTGCGAGGCCACTGTGCGACCCCACTGCGCCACCGTGCTGCCGTAAACAAGCGTGTTAATGTTAAAACAAGCAAAATGTTACATCAAGCCGCTAGATTTGAAATTTAACCCTCTTGATGTAACATTTAGTGCTTGTTTAAAATCTAGCGTCATTCTATCAGTCTAATCTAGCGGTTACCAAAGCATGCCATCCATCTGATCCTGTTCCAGACCCCTGGTCAAATGTTAGAACTCAATGTGGCCCGCGAACCAAAAAGTTTGCCCACCCCTGATTTAGGAACAAGCAGGAGACTCTTACAGACTCTAAAAGTCATCAGTAAGTCATTTTTAGAAACTCTATGAACCATGAGTCGACTCAAAAGACTCTAAAAACCAGAGGTGGATTCAAGAGGGACTGAAAGTTCACTCAAGAAAGACTCGAGGAACCACCAGTAGAATCTCTACTCTCTCTAGTTTTTCTGTGTTTCAGTTAGCTTGGTTGCGCTCAGCGTTGCCAGTTGGGAGGTGCTGGATTATCGTACCAATGACGTAAAATTATCGTATTTCACAAAAAATTATCGTACACCCAGTAAAACCACGCCCATTAACAAAATAACACCCTTTACATGCACTCGTAAGGCAGTGGGAGTGAAGGAAACACACAGGAGGCAAAATCCTTGGATTCTTTTTCTAAAATTTAAAGAACTGCAAAAAAAACAAAAAAAAACAGGGAAATAAGATTTTAAGAAACCCAGAAAGAAACCAGTAGGGGCGGGGCTTAGGAGACAGTATATATAAATTTATATTTATACTTATCTACATATATATGTGTACATATCAGGCTTTTTAATGTTAACCCAAACATCTACATGATACAAAATCTAAGCGATGTGTAGTTTTAATCTCCTCAGTCAGTCTTTATAAACTAATCAATAACATTTTGGATGCTTTTAAGCACAAATACTTCATCCACTACTATTTATGGATGAATCAGTTCAATTAGTTTTTTTAAGATAAAATAGTGCGTCACAGATCGAAATTATTTTTTATAAAAATACCATCTACAACATTTTCAGCAAAGATGTTTACATTGACTGCAGACAGAAAATAATAAAGAGATTTTTTTCTTTGCTGTTGTTTTTTAAAACTGTTAATTCAATCAAAAGTTCAGTGTTTCAACATCAGAAGAACGCTTTGATTTCCGAGCCTGCAACAAGTCTCAAACACGGAAATTGACGTCCCTGCTCTTTACAACTTTGTGGGCGGGGCTACTCGCCCCAATGTATGCAATCGCTAGCCAGAATGATTGACTGGACCTATCAGCCAATCATTCATCTGTTCCTTTGTTTGATGCATTCAGGGTTCATTAAAAAAATAACTCCGACAAACAGTCGCGGCAGATGAAAACAACTAACCCAATTACACAGACAAGAAACGTTCAAATTATCGTACTTTGAGCATTTTTTACAATTATTGATCGTACATCGTACGGAGGGCAAAAAAATCGTACAAATACGATAATTATCGTACACCTGGCAACGCTGGTTGCGCTAACGACTGATTTAAAGACACAGTACAATGTTTACTTTGTTTACAGGGTTTTTAAGAGGTGTCATTTTTAAGTGTAGATAAGTTACAACGTTCCTCACTCACTGAAATATTTATATTTATTCTACGTTGTTTTACTATGTTTCCTGTTTTGCCAAGTTAAAGCTCGGCAGGGTAGTCCTTTTTTTTTTCTAACAAATAACCTGCATCATTCTCAGTAATAAAGCCATGATTGTTAAAGTAAGGATTTTTTTTTTTTGTACACTAAAACAAGACGAAAACTCTTTTGGGTTTTCGTTGACTAAAAACGAAAATATAAAGAGATGACGAAAATATGATTAAAACTTAAATTAAACTGATAAGAAAGGCTGGCTCTGTCATTGGCTGCCAACAGGACACACTTGAAGCAGTGGTCGAGAGGAGGTCACTGAATAAACTTTTATCCATCATGGAAAACTCTGACCATCCTCTCTACCGTCATGGATAACCCTGACCATCCTCTCTACCATCATGGATAACCCTGACCATCCTCTCCACCATCATGGATAACCCTGGCCATCCTCTCTACCATCATGGATAACCCTGACCATCCTCTCTACCATCATAGATAATCCTGACCATCCTCTCTACCATCATGGATAACCCTGACCATCCTCTCTACCATCATGGATAACCCTGACCATCCTCTCTACCATCATAGATAATCCTGACCATCCTCTCTACCATCATGGATAACCCTGACCATCCTCTCTACCATCATAGATAACCCTGGCCATCCTCTCTACCATCATGGATAACCCTGACCATCCTCTCTACCATCATAGATAACCCTGACCATCCTCTCTACCATCATAGATAATCCTGACCATCCTCTCTACCATCATAGATAACCCTGACCATCCTCTCTACCATCATAGATAACCATGACCATCCTCTCTACCATCATGGATAACCCTGACCATCCTCTCTACCATCATGGATAACCCTGACCATCCTCTCTACCATCATGATAACCCTGACCATCCTCTCTACCATCATAGATAATCCTGACCATCCTCTCTACCATCATGGATAACCCTGACCATCCTCTCTACCATCATAGATAATCCTGACCATCCTCTCTACCATCATAGATAATCCTGACCATCCTCTCTACCATCATAGATAACCCTGACCATCCTCTCTACCATCATGGATAACCCTGACCATCCTCTCTACCATCATGGATAACCCTGACCATCCTCTCTACCATCATAGATAATCCTGACCATCCTCTCTACCATCATAGATAATCCTGACCATCCTCTCTACCATCATAGATAACCCTGACCATCCTCTCTACCATCATGGATAACCCTGACCATCCTCTCTACCATCATGGATAACCCTGACCATCCTCTCTACCCACTTCTGGACAAGCAGCGGAGCTCCTTCTCCAAGAGGCTCAGACAGCTCCGCTCAAAAACCGCCCTGTACCGGAAATCTTTTATTCCCAACACAATAACACTTTATAATAAATCACAGAATATCAAATAACTGGTTCATGCTCATGTAATTCATCACTGTTTGTCACTTTATGCTTCTTGTGTTACTTTTTCTTTTTTTTACCTCCTTATGCACTCTCAGTCTGTATTGACCTCAATGTTTTGTCACATTATTCCTTCTATTTTATTATTTTTATTTTATTATTTTTTATTTTTCTTCTTGTATATATACTGTCTATTTCTTTCTTGTTGCTGCTGTAACGCACAAATTTCCTAAGTGTGGGATTAATAAAGTAAATCTAATCTAAATTAATTTTCGCGTCCCCCTCCATTTCTGAGTCTGGCCCGCTTGTCAAATGTTAGAACTCAATAAAGGCCTGCGAGTCAAATAGTTTACCCTGAATGAAAGAATCTAGGAACGAGTAGTAAGTAGACTCTTAGAGACTCTGAGAACCCACAGTCTGGTTTTAGGGACGTGATTACTTCCAGCAGGAATCTTACTTTGATGGTGTACAGGGTGTAGGGGTGGGATCCAGTACCGCGGTGCTCTTTCGCTGTAATGGTACCAGTGATCCGGAGGTTCTGGATGATGACAGGTCCTTCTGGGCTGATGAGGGGTTCGAAGCTGAAGGGCTGCAAAGGGGAGCCCCCCTGCAGAGGACTTCCCAC
This sequence comes from Neostethus bicornis, assembly GCA_902685375.1. NCBI lineage: Eukaryota > Metazoa > Chordata > Actinopteri > Atheriniformes > Phallostethidae > Neostethus > Neostethus bicornis. The sequence continues at coordinate 29,813,983 of LR738546.1, forward strand.
TGTTAGCTCGTTCCCCATCCCACCCTGTTCCACACCCAGGAGGAGTTCTCTGTTTGGAACCGAAGGAGAACCGCCCTCCGTCAGGTTACCGTCATGCCCCTCTACCGCCGCCCCTCCGCCATTAGGAGGCTCCACAAATTCAGAGTTCACCAGGACTCTAGGACACGGCTCATCCACCAGATTGGGGCAGACATCTTCCATCTCCATCCCATCGTTGCTCTCAGTAGAGCCACTAAATTCTTTAACTTTGTATTCCTGATTATCTTCTGGACCCATCAGAACTGGGGTATCAATAGAAGGGGATTCCAGATCCGAGTCGGTTTCCTGGTAGAACGGGTTGGACTTCCTTCCTCTCATACAGTCTCTTAAATACGGACGAGGTGTGTCCTCTTCTTCAGGGTGGGGAACCTCTTCAGAGTCCAGCCCATCGTAGACAGCGAGCTCAGCCGATGTGAAGACGGTTTCATTGATCTGCTCTGACTCCGGTTTTTGTGGAGGAGCCTCACTGCTCACTGATGGGGTATCCGAGGAGGGGTGAGGTGGGTCGATCATTTCAGCCGAAGGAAGAGGTGCTGAGGGTATTTGTTGTCCCTGAGTGGTGGACTTATTAAATATTTGGATAATGAGGAGGTTTAACCAGTCTGGATCGGACAGTCTGTCGATGAGAGGCATGAGAACGTTGCAGGCGATGAGTTCTCTCACCACAAATCTCCCAGTGGGAGTTTCTAGATTAGGTGAAGCAACCAGGACGTGGAGAAGTAGATCAGTTACTGCTCTGATGTGGTTCACCTCCACCTTCTGGCTTCCTAAGGCTGGGTGAGGTGGAACCATGCTGGTGTATGCCTTCCACAGCCGTTCCCCTTCATCGTCGTCTTCGTCTCTCACCAGATCCTTCGCTGTGAGGATGTCTTGTAAGTGACCACCAAACAGGTTCAGGATTTTCAGGCTCAGCTCCTGCAGGGATTCAGAAAAGAAACCTGTTCAGTTTAATGACGATTTCATTTTTACGAAACAACAAATTAGCGAGCCATACGACGTCCATTGATGGAAGAAGGTCCAGGTTCAGGTCTAGAAACATGTACTTGGTTTTGTGGAAACTTCGTACCTTCCTGTCGATGTGCTTGACTCGAACTTTCAGCTCCATCGCCATGGAGATCATGGCTTCTTGGACCGCTGTTTCAAACATACTTTCGTCAGAGACCAGGGAGTACCAAGAGGTGACAAAGTCTCTGATGATCTTCTCCACTGTGTTATGGATCTCCTGGTCCAGATTTTTCTCGTCCTCCTCTGAACGTGGAATCTGGAATTCAGCAGCAGAAGGAAAATAAAACGAAAATAGTTTTCCTGAACATTTAACTTCCCGGTCACACTGCCCAAACTCACCTTTCGGCAGTAAGATTCCTACATATTTTCAATTTCACCTCTATTTTTGACATTGTGAATTCCCCCCTCCTCTTGCGACCCACTTAGTCCCAGTCCCAGAGTGCATGCATGACACAGTGTAAATCTTAGTTAAGGCTGCAAAGGAGAGATGGTGGCTCAGTGGTTAGAGCGTTCGCCCGCGAACCGGAAGTCAACCGGAAGTTCGCGGGTTCGCATCCCACTGAGTGCACGTCTAGGCTCCTTGGAGAAGACACCTAACCCCCAGTTTCTCCCACCATTGGCGCCGTCATAGGTGGCAGCCTGCTGCTGTGTAATGCAGCACATAAATTTTCCAGTGAGGGATTAATAACCCTCACCTATGGTAACCAGCTGTGGGTGGTGACCGAAAGCATGAGATCGTGGGTTCCTACCCTCACCATGGTAACCAGGATCTACGTTCCTACCCTCACCATGGTAACCAGGATCTACGTTCCTACCCTCACCATGGTAACCAGGATTTACGTTCCTACCCTCACCATGGTAACCAAGATCTATGTTCCTACCCTCACCATGGTAAACACGATCTACGTTCCTACCCTCACCATGGTAACCAGGATCTACGTTCCTACCCTCACCATGGTAAACAGGATCTACCTTCCTACTCTCACCATGGTAACCAGGATTTACGTTCCTACCCTCACCATGGTAAACAGGATCTACGTACCTACCCTCACCATGGTAACCAGGATCTACATTCCTACCCTCATCATGGTAACCAGGATCTACGTTCCCACGCTCACCATGGTAACCAGCTGTGGGTGGTGACCGAAAGAATGATATTGCAGATACAAGCGGCCAAAATGAGCTTCCTCCGCAGGGTGGCTGGGCTCTCACTCAAAGATCGGGTGAGGAGCTCTGCCATCCAGGAGGAGCTTGGTGTCGAGCCGCTCCTCCTCCAGGCCGAGAGGAGCCAGATGGGGTGGTTCGGGCATCTGGTCAGGATGCTCCCCGAGCGCCTCGCGGGCGAGGTGTTTCAGGCACGTCCCACCGGGAGGAGACCAAGGGGCAGACCCCAGACCTGCTGGAGAGACTATGTCCCACAGCTGGCCGGGGAACGACTTTCGGATCCTTCCGGGTGAGCTAGAGGATGCAGCCGGGGAGAGAGAGGCCTGGGCTGCCCGTTTGACGCTGTTGCCCCCGCGACCCGACCCTGGAACAAGTGGAAGATGACGGAATGGAACGGATTAAAAATGTATATTTAAAAAAAACAAAAAAACAAATAAAGCTAATCAACTTAAGCACATATGCTTTTATTTTCTTTATTTTGGGTCCTTTAAATCAAAATGGCACTTCCTGTCGGGAGCGAGCGTGAGAAGAGCATGTGCACTAAAACCCTTCCTGCTTGCGTTAGAATGTGGGCGTGGCAGAGAACCAAATCCTTTGCCAAAAACAACCTGGCATTCAAACAGAATCTGAATATTGGATGCGAAAACTCACAATTTTCTCAGAAACTCATGAGTGAAATTTAACATGAATATTTCACATTGTATTTGAGCTCTTTGTGGTAAACGAGGAGCTTTACCTGCTCCATGGCGATGAATCTCTCCAGATGAAGGACGTTACTGGACTCCAGCATGGCCTGCGAGCAGAACCAGCCACCCAGCACCACCAGCAGGCTGGTGAACACACACAGAAGCCAGATGTTGACCAGCAGGTGGAACAGGATGAGCCATGCTAACACCACACTGAAACCCAGCAGGCTCCTCTGTCCCATCACCTCCGCCATGGTCCGCTTCCTGCCTCAGCAGCGGAACAGGTAAGGATCACACGCGCTGGAAAAAACACAAAAAAATTATTAGAATAAAACATTTAAAACGCCAGAATTTAAGGCATTTTTTTTCTACTTTGAATCTCAAAACCATTCAGATATACTTATTTTCTGCACGGTGGCCACACAGCAAGAAGGTCAGGGGTTCTAGTCCTGTAGGCTTGAATCACTGGCCTTTTATGTGTGTAGTTTGCATGTTCTCCTCGTGTATGTGTTGGTTTTTAATTTTTACTCACTCTATTCGTCCCTCACCAGGGAAATTTGTGTGCTGCACTCCTACACCGCAGCAGGCTGCCACTACTGCGCCAACGGTGGGAGAAACAGGGGTTAGGTGTCTTCTCCAAGGATCCTAGACGTGCACTCAGTGGGATGCCAACCCGCAAACTTCCGGTTGACTTCCGGTCCGTGGGCGAACGCTATAACCACTGAGCCACTGCCTCCCCCTAATTTAATTTTTTTTTGTCCGGTTTTATCCCACCCTCCAAAAATATGCACGTTATGTTGATTGGCAGCTATGAGATTGTCCCTAGAAATGAGTGTGTGTGGATGGTTGTGTGTGTGTGGCCCTGCAACAGACTGGTGACCTGTTCGGGTGTATTCTGCCTTTCATCTGATAATTATAAACAATAATTATCAGCAGTTCAGACGATAAATGGATGGTAAACAAAAAAAATTGGTTTAAATATTTTGATCAGCGGCAGCACGGTGGTGCAGTGGGGTCGCACAGTGGCCTCACAGCAAGAAAGTCGTGGGTTCAAGTCCCGGGTGGGGACGAGGCTTGGAACACTGTCCTTTCTGTGTGGAGTTTGCATGTTCTCCCCGTGTTGGCGTCGGTTTCCTCCGGGTACTCCGGTTTCCTCCCACCCACCAAAGACGTGCATGTTAGGTTGATTGGCCGGTGCCAAAACTGCCCCTAGGAATGAGTGTTTGTGTGGATGGTTGTACGTGTGTGGCCCTGCGACAGACTGGCGACCTGTTCGGGGTGTACTCTGCCCTTCGCCTTAAATTAGCCGGGATGGGCTGTCTTTGAATCAGTGACACTGTCTCTAGATCAATCAGCATGGCCGCTCTCACCACACTGTCTCTAGACCAATCAGCATGGCCGCTCTTACCACACTGTCTCTAGACCAATCAGCATGACCGCTCTCACCACACTGTCTCTAGACCAATCAGCATGACCGCTCTCACCACACTGTCTCTAGACCAATCAGCATGACCGCTCTCACCACACTGTCTCTAGACCAATCAGCATGGCCGCTCTCACCACACTGTCTCTAGACCAATCAGCATGACCGCTCTCACCACACTGTCTCTAGACCAATCAGCATGGCCGCTCTAACCACACTGTCTCTAGACCAATCAGCATGGCCGCTCTCACCACACTGTCTCTAGACCAATCAGCATGACCGCTCTCACCACACTGTCTCTGCACATACTTCTTCACCTCTTTTCCACACTCTCCATTGATCCTAAGTATTTAAACTCCTCCACCTTCTTTCTCTCTTCTTTCTAACCTGGTGAGTTTTCCCTCCTCCTCTTGCTACACATCACAATGTCATGAAAACTTGATGCAAATCTTCATCCAGAAAATATGCATTTTAGTCTTTTACTTATTTTTAAACTAAAAACTCCACATTTAGATTAAAAATCCCAGCTTTATAAACTAGATGACATCACTCCAGTTAATCCGGCTGGTAGATTATTTATATTAAAAACATATTAGTCACATTTAATAAAGGATTTATATACATATCGCCTTAAAGAAAAACACACACACAGAGGAAAGCTGTGATTTAAAATCAAATTTACCAGCTTTATATGTAAAAATAAGCAGAAATAAAAGTAAACAGATAGTTTGTTCTGAGAAGATCAACATGTTTTACAAACAAACACTCGTTAACGGATTATTTACTAAAATCTTCTGGTTTGAATTCTGAATACGGTTTGTAAAAAAAGGGGGAAAGATGCTCGAAGATCAGAATCATCAGCTTCTATCTGTTTTTTATTATTAAATATCATATTTTAACAATAAATCATATAAAAAAGTAAAAGTGTCCAACCTGTAAAATCCGTTATTTTCATGTCAAATTTTCCATTTCTGTTTACTTCCTGTGTGACGTCACTAAGAGCACCTGACGTCACTTCGGTCAAATATGGAGTACCAGGGGCACGATGAGAATTTTTTTTTTTTTTTTTTTCAAGATAGTAGAAAAAATAGAAAGAAGAAACAGTAGAAAACAGAAATAGAAGCAGCCACTCCACAAAAGACTACCAACACAGAAGAGAAGCCTCAAGTGGTCCACAGTCTGCTGTACATCTGCATCTTAAATCCACCAAACACACTTTTGAGGACAGTGAGGTGAAGATTCTAAGTAGAGAGAAAGGATGGTTTGAAAGACGTGTGAAGGAAGCCATCTTTGTGATGAAAGAAAATCCCTCACTGAATTGGAGTGGAGGCGTTAGATACATTATGCCTGGGATTTACAACAGCCTTTTGAAGCCATGGACTAAAGATGACACCTCGTGACCCTTCACGCCTCTCGTTAGCAGGAATTTCTATTCACTAGGCTTTTAGCATTTTTATAATAGGGTCGTTTACTGGTCTGTGGCTACAATAGGAGGCATTCACGGCCATCATAGGTAACACAGGCTCATTGGTCGAGCCCCTTCTTACTATTTTTTACCTTTTACTCAGGTTAGTATAAATAGATCCAGTTTTCAGTCCATTTCATTCAGATTGAAAATGATTTCCGGATGGAAGTCGAAACGTCTCGATCAAGAATTAAACTGTCCAGAAGACTTTTTTGAAACTTTTTCTACAAAGTACTATGGATCACTCCTGGATGAATGAGGGACTACACGGATTTATTTTTCAAGATGCAAAATTCAAAAAGCTTCACTATCATTACAAAGAAGGACTGTAGTTTTATTTGATGGATTCTCAATTAGTTTGACAAAAAAATAAATGATGAAATATTGTAATTTACTAATAGAATACAATACATTAAACACTTTATTCAGCCCGTAGTGTCTGGTAGAACAGTCTAAAAAAAAAAAAAAAAAAAAGTTCTGTATCCTGACTAATTTGCTACTTTGCGCCTCTGCGCATGCCCAGAACGCTCCCTCTCCTTTGCAGACAATCTGACCATCGAGATCTCCAACCTGCCATGCTTCTATTGAAATTAGCGTTAGGGTTCGTTTTCGGAACTCCGATCTGGTCGCAGATCTCATGCAAGACGCAAATATTTTTTCCCAAGCCGTTCGTCTATTGCACAATCTATTCAGTTTCTGATTGGCTGTAGGAAATACGCCCACTGAAATCCATTGCCGCTTCGGCTTGCCAGAACGAATGGATTGGGGGCGGGAGGATTGTCAGCGGGACAGGTGTTCTGCCAGATTTTCATTCTCTGCGGAGACGTCCCGAACACAACACAATACACAAATAGGTATGAAGTGAGGTCATAGACAAAAAGCCCTTTAGAAAATCCTGGATTCACCCTTGAGAACAGGATCAGATGGATGGCATGCTTTGGTAACCACTAGTTTAGACTGGTTAAATGGCGTGCTAGATTCTTTTTTTTCCTAATTTGCAGGCGGCAATTAGGAAATTGGGGGACTCACATACTAATTTGCTGTTCCTATTTTAGCCTCTAGATGGCAGCATTTAGAACACGCAGGTAACAGCGCTGTATTACGTAATTCTACACGCGGGCCAGGCGCTATTGATTTTATGACGGAGGCTGCGGGCCGGATGGAAATTGACAACGGGCCGCATTTGGCCCCCGGGTCGGACCTTGGACATGTCTGCCTTAAACCCTCCATCTCGGAGAGGCAAAACTCAAAGATCCATTCCACCCTGTTTTCTATCAAATATCACAGCCAGTGACCATGGTGAGGGTAGGAACGTAGATCCTGGTTACCATGGTGAGGGTAGGAACGTAGATCCTGGTTACCAATGGTGAGGGTGAGAACGTAGATCCTGGTTACCATGGTGAGGGTAGGAACGTAGATCCTAGTTACCATGGTGAGGGTAGGAACGTAGATCCTGGTTACCATGGTGAGGGTAGGAACGTAGATCCTAGTTACCATGGTGAGGGTTGGAATGTAGATCCTGGTTACCATGGTGAGGGTAGGAACGTAGATCCTGGTTACCATGGTGAGGGTAGGAACGTAAATCCTGGTTACCATGGTGAGGGTAGGAACGTAGATCCTGGTTACCATGGTGAGGGTAGGAACGTAGATCCTGGTTACCATGGTGAGGGTTGGAATGTAGATCCTGGTTACCATGGTGAGGGTAGGAACGTAGATCCTGGTTACCATGGTGAGGGTAGGAACGTAGATCCTAGTTACCAATGGTGAGGGTAGGAACGTAGATCCTTGTTACCATGGTGAGGGTAGGAACGTAGATCCTGGTTACCATGGTGAGGGTAGGAACGTAAATCCTGGTTACCATGGTGAGGGTAGGAACGTAGATCGTGGTTACCATGGTGAGGGTAGGAACATAGATCCTAGTAACCCTGGTGAGGGTAGGAACGCAGATCCTGGTTACCAGGGTGGGGGTAGGAACATAGATCCTGGTTACCATGGAGAGGGTAGGAACATATATCCTGGTTACCATGGTGAGGGTTGGAACATAGATCCTGGTTACCATGGTGAGGGTAGGAACGTAGATCCTGGTTACCATGGTGAGGGTAGGAACATAGATCCTGGTTACCATGGAGAGGGTAGGAACGTAGATCCTGGTTACCAGGGTGAGGGTAGGAACGTAGATCCTGGTTACCATGGTGAGGGTAGGAACGTAGATCCTGGTTACCATGGTGAGGGTAGGAACATAGATCCTGGTTACCATGGTGAGGGTAGGAACGTAGATCCTGGTTACCATGGTGAGGGTAGGAACGTAGATCCTGGTTACCAGGGTGAGGGTAGGAACATAGATCCTGGTTACCATGGTGAGGGTAGGAACGTAGATCCTGGTTACCATGGTGAGGGTAGGAACGTAGATCCTGGTTACCATGGTGAGGGTAGGAACATAGATCCTGGTTACCATGGTGAGGGTAGGAACGTAGATCCTGGTTACCATGGTGAGGGTAGGAACGTAGATCCTAGTTACCAGGGTGAGGGTAGGAACATAGATCCTGGTTACCATGGTGAGGGTAGGAGCATAGATCCTGGTTACCATGGTGAGGGTAGGAATGTAGATCCTGGTTACCATGGTGAGGGTAGGAACGTAGATCGACTTGTAAGTCGAAAGCTTTGTTTTTCGGCTCAGCTCTTTCGTCGCCACAACGAATCGATGCAGTGTCCTGATTATTGCGGAACTCCACACCAATCTGTCTGTCAACCTCTTGTTCCATCCTTCCCACACTCGTGAATGAGACCTAAAATCCTTCACTCGGGGTAGGACCCTCTGACTTGCAGGGGGCAAAAGAAAAAGTACAGTCCAAGCCAAAAAGAGTAGAGAGCTCCGGTAGCTCCATCCAGCTTCTGGCATGTAAGTCTGATGGCTGCTGGGACGAATGACTTCCTGAATCTCTCAGTTCTGCAGCACAGAGAACGGAGCCTTCCACTTTGATATTTCTCTGACAGGCCAGAGTCTAATGCAGAGGGTGTTCACCATTGAAGAGGATAGCCTGCACTACACTTCCCATTCTCCTCTGTATTACATTTTCCACAAATGGCACCCTGCCACCCAGCAGAGACATACATTTCCTCAGTTTGTCCAGCCTGTTCTTGTCCTTCACCATTTTGCTGTTCCCCAACAGACAACACCAATGACCGTTGCTCTGGCCACAACTGACTGGTCGAAAGTCATTAGCATGTCACCAGAGACATCAAATGACTTTAGATTCCCCCCAAAAAGTAGCTGACTCTGATCTTTCTTTTAAGAGTCATTAGTCTGAACTGATCCATTCAGTTTGCAGTGGAGGTGGTGCAACCTGGTACAACAACCTGGTTGTTTCTTTCAGTGGGAAGAAACAACCTGGTACACTGTTTCTAAGTAAATCTGAGTAATTTATGTTTATTATGATATTGTCAACAGATTTCTTCGTTAGAATGACTGAGTCTGTTGATATTTTTTGAATAGAGTTACTTATGCGTATGTGTCACGTTATACAGTTTTGCCATATTTTAATAAGAATAAAATGCAGTTTTAGCAAACATTGGTGTATTGGTGTGAATGTGAAAGCAAGTTCTGTTCCGTCGTCATCTACTTATCTTGGGTCGGGTCGCGGGGGCAACCGCCTCAGATGGGAAGCCCAGGCCTCTCTCATCCCAGCTGCATCCTCCAGCTTGCCCGGAAGGATCCCAAGTCGTTCCCTAGTCAGCAGTGAGAAAGAGTCTCTCCTGCGTATCCGGGGTCTGCCTCTTGATCTCCTTCCGGTGGGATGTGCCCAATTCACCTCACCAGCGAGGCGCTCGGGCGAACCACCCCATCTGGTTTTTCTCGACCTGGACGAGGAGCGGCTCGACACCGAGCTTCTCCCGGATGGCAGAGTTCCTCACCCGATCTCTGAGTGAGAGCCCAGCCACCCTGCGGAGGAAGCTCATTTCAGCCTATCAAAAAAGAGAGTTATGAGAGAACATGTGCTTGTCGTGTACAAAGTATTTATTGATCTTTAATGATCGTCTAATTACTGTTTAGATCCGTGGTTCAGATACTTGATCAAACTTTTATTATTTTTGTATGTTTATTATTTAGTAGTCAATTATTTTTTGTACTTTTTCACATGACTTCATGACAAAAGGTGATAAAACTTGAAATAAACTTTTTTTTTTTTTAAGCTTTTCTTTCCTGCATCTCCTCATTGAGCGGACTGATTGAACTGATTTAGAGTTAATCAGAGTTAAGCCTGTGGATTCTGATTGAACTCGCCTCATTTAACTCCTAAATCCTCATTAGCTTAGCACCATCCATCTTTTCACATAAACGCCCTTTAAAACCATGACTTTGACATCAGGCTGCTTTCTGATGACTTAAGGGTTTCCCTTAAATTATTTTTTGGTTAATTTCTGGTTCCTTTTTTCTCTCATCACAATTTGAACAAATCATCATTCTTAAAAGAGCAAAGTGAGTCATTTCTGTTTAAATAGATGGATGATCGATGGACCGATCAGAAGATGGATGGACGTTTCTAAGATTAATCAAACCACTGATTCTAGTCGTGAGACAAAACGTATGAACGAAGAAAATGAGGAATGCCGATGATTCGCTAATCTGATTTGTTCAGTGTGGTTGGTTCTGGAGCTGGTGTGGGAAAATATTTCAGGATGAGAAGGTGGAGCCATAATTAAAATGATCTTCATGTAGGACCCTTGTCTGTGATCAGAACCCAACCTGAGTGAGCTCGGTTCTCCACAGCGATGTACGGCTCTGTTACGACGTACCACACCTTCCCCCAAACAAAGGTAAGTCACTTACTTTGTTATTTTTACCTCTAATTTGAACATTCACTTGAACAAATGGAAGTTAAAGTTAATTAGATGACTCGTTATTAAATCCTACTGAATTTTTTTTGTGTTTTTAAGGTCTCTGTTTCCCCTCATCGCATCACTTCCACCAGCAGAGGAAGCAGGTCCACAGTCTGGGGGTCTGTTCAGAAGATAATCCCACACATGGCACTTATAAAACTTGGTAAGTCTAATAAAAAGTCATTCCTATTCTGTAGATAGTTCTTTTGTTTTGATTTCAGTTCTTTTTGGTACATTCATGTCGAACAAGACTGAGGTCAAAGTAAAAAAAAAAAAAAGAGATTCAGAGGTGCAGGATTTACTTTGAGGGTGTTACAGAAGTACAGGGAAGGTCAGAGGAAGCTGCAGAGAAGTACAACTAAGAGCTGCAGAACCTTTGAAGCCCTCTTGGACCTGTGAAACTGACTTGCTGTGGCGACCCCTGAAGGGAAATGCCGAAAGAAGAAGAAGAAGAGGACCCAAACCTGTATCACCCCCAAAATTTAATCAGTTCTTTGCATTCCCATTCTGAATATGTATATCCTGGAAGTTTCCGTTATATTTTTCACAAAAACACACGGACACCTTCCTTCACATACCCTCCTCATCAGAATAAGATCCTAGATCATGGATGGGCAAACTTTTCGATTTGCGGGCCAAATTGAGTTCTAACATTTGACAAAGGGGCTGTCACAGGAGCGGATGGATGGCATGGTTTGGTAACCTCGTCTCATTGGAGAAAAATACACATCTTGGTAACTGGAGAAAAAATGTGCTTTAATTTGCTTGTTTTTGAAATCTAATATGCTTGTTCACGTGCGTGTATCATGAAGACACGTACATTTAAATAGGAACAGTGTTATTGTTTTCTCAACAAAGAGTGTGCCATCTAGTGAGGAGACATCAGAATTTCAGGGGAAATAAAACACTAACAAGATTTATGTATTTAATTTTTCTAAGTTCAGCGGGCCGGATTGAAACGCTTAACGTGTCATAGTTTGCCCATGCCTGCCCTTGAGCAACGGAGAGATTGTAAAAGAGGCAAGGAAGCATATGCAGGCAGGCTGAAACAGGTGGAGAAAGGTATCAGGTGTGATAGAAGAGTTTCAGCTGAAATGAAACCGTGGCTGGATGTTGTTTGGTCCATGAACAGTTTAAACGGTCGCTAACCTAAAGTCTATTCTTGATAAGGAAGGGTTGACGGGACGGTTTTTCTCCACATTCCATACTGCTGGGAAAAAATGCAAAGTTTTAATCAGCCAGCAAACCGTCATCAGTGTGTTAAAAGATGTCTTTCTTCTCTGAGCAGCTCCTCTGGTTCTGGTGGGAGTGGTGGTTTTCACTGTGAGTGGGATCATTGGAGACCCTCTGTACAACTGCCTCCAAGACGTGGACTACAGCGAGCTCCTGGACATGGTGGCTAAAGGTCTGCCCCCCACTAAAAGTCCTCGCCATGTGGTCGTCGTTGGTGGTGGCATGGCTGGACTCACTGCTGCTAAGGTTTTAGAAGATGCAGGACACAAGGTAAATGGTTTGAAGCTGAAGCCAGTCTTTGTGGTTTGTCTGTGATGGTTCACTCTGTGTTTGGGTTAAAGGTGACTATTGTTGAGGCGAGTGATCGAATCGGAGGACGAGTCGAAACCTTCAGAAACAAAAAGGAAGGCTGGTATGTAGAAACAGGAGCCATGAGGATCCCAAACTTTCACAAGTAAGTTCTAATTTATCTGGTGTTTAAAGTATCTGAAGCTGTTTGACCCTTTGAAGCTGCCAGGTTGGCAATGCCCTAAACAAAATGTTGAAAAGTTAAACCTCTCTATAAATCTCAATATCAGATGTTTACCAGTAAACTCTGCTGTGGTCAAAAAGCTCCACGGCAGCCTGGTTCTGGGCGTGGGTGAGATCCGCCTGGAGCTCCTAAGGGCTCAGGAGGGTCTGTGGGATTGTCGAGTCTCGGATTGAAGAGGAGCAGTGTGGTTTCCGTCCCGGACGTGGAACTACGGACCAGTTAAATAGCCTCTTCAGGATCCTGGAGGGATCATGGGAGTTTGCCCAATCAGTCTACATGTGTTTTGTGGATCTGGAGAAGGCATTCGACCGTGTACTTTGGGGTCTTCTGTGGGGGGTGCTCAGGGAGAACGGAGTCTCGGAGCCCTTGGTGCGGGCTGTTCGGTCTCTGAGGTGATACCTGTCTGAACGTACCCTGCTTCTCTATGGTGCGTGTGGACAAAGACGTGGAACTAAAGATGGTGGACTGGTGGTGTTTGAGAACAATAAATAGTGTTGTTCCACCCCAATAAAGTAATTTTGAGTTGCTGTCAAGCTTTTTTTTCAGAAATTTGTCCAAGGGTGGGCAAATAATGGCCCGAGGGCCATCTGCGATCGCTGAGGCTTTGGATCCGATGTGCCAAAAATCTCCAAGGCATCCTGTTTTTGTTTTTTGCTGCAATATTGGTGACATCAGAAAATGTTGTTTCAAAAGCAAATGGGCTTCATCCAGACAATGAAAAAGATTAAATCAACATCTCAAAACTCTGGATGGTGGACGGAAAACCTCCATTTTATTCCTTAATGTTCTATTTTTTTCAGATGACATTCTGATCTGTAGTGAGAGGAGGGAAGAGGTGGAGGAAAAGCTGGAGAGGTGGAGGTTTGAAGATTAGTCAGAGTAAAACAGAGTACATGTGTGTGAATGAGAGGGATCCAAATGGAAAAGTGAGGTTACAGGGAGAAGAGATAAAGAAGGTGGAAGATTTTAAGTATCTAGGATCAACAGTCCAGAGCAATGGAGAGTGTGAAAAAGAGGTGAAGAAGCATGTGCAGGCAGGCTGGAACGGGTGGAGGAAAGTATCAGGTGTGATGTGTGACAGAAGAGTTTCAGCTAAAATGAAAGGGAAAGTGTACAAAACCGTGGTGAGAGCGGCCATGCTGATTGGTCTAGAGACAGTGTGGTGAGAGCGGCCATGCTGATTGGTCTAGAGACAGTGTGGTGAGAGCGGCCATGCTGATTGGTCTAGAGACAGTGTGGTGAGAGCGGCCATGCTGATTGGTCTAGAGCAGAGGTGTCAAGCAGCGAAGTAAGACTACTTCGTTACCTTACTCAAGTAGAAAATCTCGGTATCTTTACTTTAACGAAGTAATTAATTTTTTGTCTACTTTTTACTTTTACTCACTACTTTTTTATGCAATTATCTCTACTTTTACTTCGTTAATTTTATAAAAAGTAGTCGCTACTTTCGCGATTTTGTCACCGTTAAAAAGCCGCGACTGTTTGTCGGAGTTTTTTTTTTTTTTTATGAACCCTGAATGCATCAAACAAAGGAACAGATGAATGATTGGCTGAAAGGTCCAGTCAATCATTACTTTGGGGCGAGTAGCACCGCCCACAAACTTTTAAAGAGCAGGAAACGTCCATTTCCGTGTTTGAGACATGTTGCGGGCTCGGAAATCAAAGTGTTTCTGATGCTGAAACACTGAACTTTGATTGAATTATCAGTTTTTTTAAATAAAACAACAGCAAAGAAATGTTTTATTATTATTATTTCAGTCTGTGGTTATTGTAAACGTCTTTGCTGAAAATGTTGTAAATGGTATTTTTATAAAAATAACTTTGATCTGTGACGCACTATTTTATCTTTAGAAACAAAGTTAATTGAACTGATTCATCCATAAATAGTAGTGGATGAAGTATTTGTGCTTAAAAGCATCCAAAATGTTATTGATTAGTTTATAAAGACTGATTTTGTAAAGAAGATTTTGTATAATGTAGATGTTTGGGTTAACATAAAAAAAAAACCTTATATGTACACATATATATGTAGATATGTATATATATATATATACCTTCTCCTAAGTCCCGCCCCTACTGGTTTCTTTCTGGGTTTCTTAAAATCTTATTTCCCTGTTTTTTTTTTATTATTATTTTTACAGTTCTTAAAATTTTAGAAAAAGAATCCAAGGATTTTGCCTTCTGTGTGTTTCCTTCACTCCCACTGCCTTACGAGTGCATGTAAAGGGTGTTATTTTGTCAATGGGCGTGGTTTTACTGGGTGTATGATATTTTTTGTAAAATACAATAATTTTACGTCATTAGTACGGCAATCCAGCACCTCCCACCTGGCAACGCTGGTTCCAGGTGTCACGCAGGCTTTATGTGGCACTCCCAACCTTATCAACTTGATAAAGACTATTCAGTATTGCCTCAAAGAACTTTGAAAACTAGCTGCCTTCAAGGCTTGAAAAAGCCTTTTGGTCATTTATTTATTTTTTAACATTGAGTGTGTTTGTGTCTGCTGAAGTTGGTTAAATTAGGTGATGCAGAGTGAAGCTTGGTAGCTGAAGGGACGTTACATAATGCCCTGCTTATGATAATACATTTGATTGTGTTCATTAATCGATTTCCAATAAAGATTATTAAGAAATAAATGTTTCTGATTCATAAAGTTTCACCAAAACACTTTCATTTATGATCATATTTTCTGCTCCTTAAAGTATGTGATAATAGTTAAAAAATATGTTCATACGCTTTTGTTAACAATATTCCTTTTTTTCTGAAAATTACTTTTACTTTTTTTACTTTAAGTAGTTTTAAAATAGGTTACTTTTTACTTTTACTTAAGTAGAAAACTTGAGTTGATACTTCTACTTTTACTAAAGTAGTTTTTTAACTCGGTATTTATACTTCTACTTGAGTAGAAAATGTTGGTACTTTTGACACCTCTGGTCTAGAGACAGTGTCACTGAGAAAAAGACAGGAAACAGAGATGTTTGTAGCAGAGATGAAGATGCTGAGGATCTCTCTGGGAGTGACCAGGATGGACAGGATCAGAGGAACAGCACATGTTAGAGGTTTTAAAGTCAGAGAGGTCAGACTGAGATGGTTTGGACATGTGCAGAGGAGAGAGAGAGAGTACATCAGAAGAAGGATGCTGGGTTTGGAACCACCAGGAAAGAGGACTAGAGGAAGACCAAAGAGGAGGTTCATGGATACAGTGAAGGAAGACATGAAGATAGTTGGTGTGACTGAAGAGGATGCAGCAGATAGGGTTAGATGGAAGAAATTGACTTGCTGTGGCGACCCCTGAAGGGAAATGCCCAAAGGAGAAGAAGAAGATTAGGTTTGTGAAAATATTGGTAAACAGGCAAAATGGGGGGTCTGGCGAGCATAAAATAAAGAAAAATGTATTAAGTTTGTTTAAAGAAAAACTGTTTCGTGTACAAATTGATGAAGCTCCATCACTCTGCTCAACAAAATGAAACAAACATGAATTTCAATCTTTATGTTGCAGGATTCTTCTCTCTTTTATCTCTAAATTCCAAATTCCCATCAATCGCTTCATCCAGAACGATGAGAACACCTACTTCCTGGTGAACGGGGTTGTCCACAAAAACTCAGCCGTGCAGAAGGACCCCGGTCTGCTGAACTACAGTCTGACCGAGTCAGAGAGGGGTTTATCTGCCGCTCAGCTTTTCAGCCGGACTCTCTGGAAGGTCCGAAGGCTTCACCGTCATCCTCTTTCCATTTCCCCCTTCTCACCCACCTGTGTTCCTCTCTGCTCAGGTCAGAGATGACCTCACAGCCATCGGCTGCTCGGCCATGTTGGAGAAATATGACTCCTACACAGTGAAGGTAAAGTTCCAGCAGAAAATCTCCTCTTTATCTCCTGATAAAACTCATTCACTCCGTCCTCCACAAACATGAACTATGAAACGGTCAGGGTGTGTTTGAATTGAACTGAATACAAAATACTTTTTTAATCCCCGAAGGGAAATTTGGTGCTGCGGTGCTAACGGCTTGATGCCTTCCCGGTCCGCTTACACAGTGTAAAAGCTGGCATCTGAACAGTTAAAAAAACAGTCCATAAAGAGTCCACGAAGTCAGGCTTCAATGAAGCACACCAAGTGGCTCCTCCATATTCCTGCAGGGTCAGAATGAGCATCCCAAGTTCCGTTCAGTTTAAAGGATAACTCAAAAAGTTACACAGATGATGTGATTGTTTCCGATGAATCTTCATCTGGTACCCTCTATTTGTCACTTGGTTTTTAGGAGGCTGTGCGTGTAAAGTACAGTACCATTTAAAATGGTTATAATTTGTCTGAAGTTGAACTAAGACATTTTTTCTTTGGTAAATCTTGTAAATAATTCATCGTTAAGCCAGCAAACAATCATCAATACCCAAATAATTCTTAATATCTTCAATAGTAAAAGTCCCATTTTGTTTCTTTATGTTTTCTGGAGTTGAGGCTTTGTCTTTATGCAGATGATGTGAATCTCTTTCCATCTGGTTCCTTCTATTTGTCCCTTACAACCTGGCTGTTAGAATTATGTCCGCCTAGAGAAGGAGGCTTTAAGGACAGGAATGTCCTGTACCTGTTTCTGTGTACCTATGTATGAAGTTCTTAGAGACTTTTTTCTGCTGTGAATTTGTTTCGTGGACAGGAGTACCTGGTAAAAGAGGG
Source organism: Neostethus bicornis (assembly GCA_902685375.1). NCBI lineage: Eukaryota > Metazoa > Chordata > Actinopteri > Atheriniformes > Phallostethidae > Neostethus > Neostethus bicornis. The sequence continues at coordinate 29,831,078 of LR738546.1, forward strand.
CAACCTAAGTCGTGGAGCTCTGAGAATGATCGGGGACATCCTGAATGAGAATAGCCTGTTCTACACCTCACTGATAGAGATGCTCTACATCCAAGCCGACATCAGCGACGATACCGAGTAAGACTCGTGCTTCTGGTGTGTAAATGTCAGTGATGTGTGATGAAGTTCATAGCTGGTGAGGCTCTGACTCCTTAAGAGTCAGATTTAACCTCGTAAGAAATAAAAACAACTGAAAATGCTTCATAGTGACTTTGTTTTCTAAGTCTTGTAAATGTCTAAGTCTTGAAAAACAACCTTCAGTAATGCAACGGATCAGACCGAGCATGAAATTGCGGTTGTTCTTGCCCAACTGGATTTAGCTATGGATCGCTTCTGTAGAAGCGAGAAAGCACCTGGCACCTTGTGTTGAGGCAGAGTACTACCAGCCTCATCTGCTGACTTTTTTTCTGGATATTATTATGCGATCAGCAAGAATAGTTCCTCACACACACCTAAAGACAGTAGAAAGTTATGGTGTACAAGGAATATTTTTGTAATGTTCATGTTAGCGATACGCTGAGGAACAGAAACGTGCACACCTCGTGCAACTTTGTATGTATTGGATCAGTCAGACTTGAGGAACACAAGAGGCTCTTTTTGTGTGAATGACGCCTCCCTTGTTAACACGTCACTAGTAAATGGGGAATTATTCAGTACATATTTTCCAAAGAGCTACTGTACCTTCATCACAAGGCCAAATATGCGGCCGTCTCCTAGAGGTGTTGTGCTTCACCAGAGTGTTTGGTTGGTTTTGTATTTTGTTCCAAAACTTTTCCCAAAAATCAACCAAGTGCAGGGTTGGTCAACCGGTTCGGGATTGGGCAGGGCGCGCCAGGGGGAAGCAGAGGCACAGACCATAAAACTATTTTAAACATTATTTATTAAAATACCCTAAAAAATAAATACTATAAATAAAAACAACTTTAAAACACTGTCCGTAAAATAAAGTTCTTTGTGTATCCCACCGGCATCTCCCGACACGCCACTCCCTCGGCCATGTTTCAAACCCTTGACGGGGGGCCACTCACTCGGCCATGTTCTGATCCCTTGATGGGGGGCCACGTCCACAGGTGGGGATTCACACCCACTGTCTTTTTGCAAGGGCAGCCCTCGCCTCACGGTGGTGTGCAGGCTGACACACCACCGCGCCACCGGCCCATAGTTCAAATGGAGGGCTCCTCGCTGCTTAGACCCTTCTGGTCTCTGGCCTCGATCGCTCTCCAATCTCTCTTCTTCTGCCCCAGCTGCATCTTATATACTAATCAGGGACTGCACCACCTCTTAGTAGCAGGTGAAGCAAATAAAATTAAAACAGTTAAACATGCTAAAAACCACAACACAATAAAAACACGCAGAATAAAACTAAAAAACCAGGCATTAAAATACTCCACCTGCTGCACAAGCAATGACCGAACCATGACGTGTGTGTCTCATCACACTCGTAGTAAACACACGTTTGGTGAGAAGGCTCTAATATTTTTGTTGTACTCCAGGTACTTCGAGGTTAGAGGGGGTTTTGAAAACCTACCCCAGGTTTTCCAGCGTGCCCTAAACGCCACCATCCTCCTTAACTCCAAGGTGAAGCGTATAACCCAGACCAGCGGGGGTGTGACGGTGAGCTACCAGCGAACCCAAGGCTCTTTAACCGAACTCACAGCAGACTTTGCTCTGGTGACAGCCACCGCTAAGGCCACACTTTTCATTGACTTCCATCCCGTCCTGTCTGGGAACAAGATGGAGGCCCTTCGCTCTGTGCACTACACCAGCTCCACAAAGGTGGTCCTCAGCTTTAAGGAGCGCTTCTGGGAGGCAGAGGGCATCCGAGGGGGTAAGAGCGTCACCGACCAGCCTTCACGCTTTATTTACTACCCCAGCCACAGCTTTCCTGGGACATCCGCCGGAGTCCTGCTGGCATCCTACACATGCTCCGATGACTCCACCCTTTTCCAGGGGATGAACCAGGATGAACTGATGGGCGTAGTCCTGGAAGATTTGGTGAGAATCCACGGGGAGTACATCAGACTTCTGTGGACAGGGGGATTAGTGAAGAAGTGGGGTTTGGATCCGTTTAGCCTGGGCGCGTTTGCACTGTTTACACCGTACCAGCAGGGGCACTACGCCACCGAGTTGTTCCGAAGTGAGGGGCGTGTCCACTTCGCCGGGGAGCACACCTCCACGCCACATGGATGGATCGAAACCGCCATGAAGTCTGCGCTCAGAGCCGCCAAGAATATCCACACTGCTTCTGAGAGCCAGTGATGTGGAAATGTCTTGTAAACAAACCATTTTATAAAACAAAAGGCTTCATTACTGAAAGAATAAACGGCCCAAACGCGTGCCAACCAATTCACCCTCTTGCGATCGCTGCAAACTCACATGCTCTGCACCTGTCCGAAACTGTACCAAGCGCATCTTGGTACATGTCAGTCAGTCACCTTCTTAACCATCCACATCTTACCGGGTTGCGTGTAATGGCAGAGCCCATCCTTGCTGATTCGAGCAGGGTCGCCAGTCTGTCGCGGGCCACACACATACAATACATACATTCCTAGCAGAGGTGTCAAAAGTACCAACATTTTCTACTCAAGTAGAAGTATAAATACCGAGTTAAAAAACTACTTTAGTAAAAGTAGAAGTATCAACTCAAGTTTTCTACTTAAGTAAAAGTAAAAAGTAACCTATTTTAAAACTACTTAAAGTAAAAAAAGTAAAAGTAATTTTCAGAAAAAAAGGAATATTGTTAACAAAAGCGTATGAACATATTTTTAACTATTATCACATGCTTTAAAGAGCAGAAAATATGATAATAAATGAAAGTGTTTTGGTGAAACTTTATGAATCAGAAACATTTATTTCTTAATAATCTTTATTGGAAATCGATTAATGAACACAATCAAATGTATTATCATAAGCAGGGCATTATGTAACGTCCCTTCAGCTACCAAGCTTCACTCTGCATCACCTGATTTAACCAACTTCAGCAGACACAAACACACTCAATGTAAAAAAAACACAAACACACTCAATGTAAAAAAAACACAAACACACTCAATGTAAAAAATAAATAAATAAATGAAAAAAAAATGACCAAAAGGCTTTTTCAAGCCTTGAAGGCAGCTAGTTTTCAAAGTTCTTTGAGGCAATACTGAATAGTCTTTAACAAGTTGATAAGGTTGGGAGTGCCACATAAAGCCTGCGTGACACCTGGAACCAGCATTGCCAGGTGGGAGGTGCTGAATTATCGTACTAATGACGTAAAATTATCGTATTTTACAAAAAATATTGTACACCCAGTAAAACCACGCCCATTGACAAAATAACACCCTTTACATGCACTCGTAAGGCAGTGGGAGTGAAGGAAACACACAGGAGACAAAATCCTTGGATTCTTTTTCTAAAATTTTAAGAACTGTAAAAATGAAAAAATAACCAGGGAAATAAGATTTTAAAAAACCAGTAGGGGCGGGACTTAGGAGACGGTATATATAAATTTATATATATACATATCTACATATATATGTGTACATATAAGTTTTTTTTTATGTTAACCCAAACATCTACATTATACAAAATCTATGTGATGTGTAGTTTTAATCTCCTCAGTCAGTCTTTATAAACTAATCAATAACATTTTAGATGCTTTTAAGCACAAATACTTCATCCACTACTATTTATGGATTAATCAGTTCAATTAGTTTTGTTTGTAAAGATAAAATAGTGCGTCACAGATCAAAGTTATTTTTATAAAAATACCATCTACAACATTTTCAGCAAAGACGTTTACAATAACCGCAGACTGAAAATAATAATAAAACATTTCTTTGCTGTTGTTTTTTTTAAAAAAAAACTGATAATTCAATCAAAGTTCAGTGTTTCAGCATCAGAAACACTTTGATTTCCGAGCCCGCAACATGTCTCAAACACGGAAATGGACGTTTCCTGCTCTTTAAAAGTTTGTGGGCGGGGCTACTCGCCCCAAAGTAATGATTGACTGGACCTTTCAGCCAATCATTCATCTGTTCCTTTGTTTGATGCATTCAGGGTTCATAAAAAAAAAAAAACTCCGACAAACAGTCGCGGCTTTTTAACGGTGACAAAATGGAGAAAGTAGCGACTACTTTTTATAAAATGAACGAAGTAAAAGTACAGATAATTGCATAAAAAAGTAGTGAGTAAAAGTAAAAAGTAGACAAAAAAATAATTACTTCGTTAAAGTAAAGATAACGAGATTTTCTACTTGAGTAAGGTAACGAAGTAGTCTTACTTCGTTACTTGACACCTCTGATTCCTAGGAGCAATTTTCGCACCGGCCAATCAACCTAACATGCATGTTTTTGGAGGGCGGGAGGAAACCGGAGAATCCGGAGAAAACCCACGCATACTTAGGGAGAACATGCAAACTCCACACAGAGTTTGTGGGTCTTGAACCCACAACCTTCTTGCTGTGAGGCCACTGTGCTACCCACTGCACCACGTCTTGGTACCTGACCCCATATTAGCTTTGTTTGGCGATAGTTCATCCCTTCCGGTGTTCTGTTGAGTTGAGCTACCCATCAAGATGAGCTCCCGAGCGTTTCTGTGCATGTCCGGAATGTAGAATCCACCCCCTTGTCGCCCCCAGCGTCTCTTCCCGGCGAGATGATCTACCCATCACGCGACTAAATTCTACCCCCTATGATGCAATGCCCGTCGAAATGAGCTACCTATCGCTTCTGTGTGAAAGTAACCTGGTGTTTTTGGGAATTATATTACTGTAGTAGCATCACCTGATGAATTAGTGTACTAGTCAAGGGCAACCTATGGTATTAAATCAGCACATGTAAACCAGTGTTTTGTAGGATTCTATGACAATAGGACCAGGAGCTACCAGTAGCTCATCTCGACGACCAAGCACAACACGACAGAACACCGGCTATCAGTTCTTCTCAATAAATAGTAAAGGTTTATGTGGACAGGGGGATCCGTTTAGCCTGGGTGCTAAAAAAATAACATTGTGGGGATCTGAGACTGTGCCTCTATTAAAGATGTGGCTTTCTGAACTTACCAGGGGTTTGTGTTTGGAAAAGAGTCCATACTGTCTGGACAATAAGCTCAATGTATTTTTTGATGCGTGGTAGCTCTTTTTAAATCATCTGACCACGTATAAAACGAAACAATCCAGACATTTTCCCACACTATCACCGAAGGGAGGAGATAGTTTAGTAGTAGGACGTTCGCCCTTGGACCGTAAGTTCTCTGGAAGTTCGCGGGATTAAATCCCCCTGAGCTCATGTCTAGGGTTCTTGGAGAAGACACCTTACCCCCTGTTTCTCCCACCATTGGCGCCGGTCGTAGCAGCCTGCTGCGGTGTAATGCAGCACACAAATTTTCCAGTTGAGGGATGAATTATGCATGTCTCTATTTTTGTTTTTTATCTCTTGGAAATGATTTTTTTTTCTTTAATTTAGTTTCCTCGGGATCTCATTTTTTATGCCTTTTTGTTTCTTTTTTTGTTTTTTTTCCTTAAAGTTGTATTAAAATAATATCTTTAAAAAAAAATCACAAATTTGTATTTTTCATCAATAAACACTTTATTTAAAAAAAAAAAAACTTTTCTTCACATTTTTTTCTAAATGATGAAAACATTCAAAACAAACAGTTTCAATTGATTTTGATTGAAATAAAACCCAGATTGAAATAATTAACGATGACGTTTACGAACAAAGACGGACGTTTTATCACCAGACTCTAGCTTTATTACCGGTTCCTCTGCGAGGGACAAATAAGGAGAACATGGAAAGACTTTTAAGATGTTTTTAGATTAGTTTGCAAAAATGATTCCCATTGCAAATCATGACTGCCAGTCCAGGTTTTCCCATTGCGTACGTGTGACGTGATTTCCAGCAGCATCAAGTCTTTCTTTCCAGAATCTCCAGGTGATTCCCTCCATCAGTGCGCTCCTTTCTGCACCATCTGGGTGAAACGGTTGGTGATGGTCAGCGTTGTATCTATGAACCTCTCCACGCAGCTCACCAGACACGTCTCAGTTCGGTAGTCCAGTTTGGAGCCTGGAGAATCCACACATTTATCCCAGCAGACGTCGGTAAAGCTGTGCACCTAGATAAAAAAATAATAAAGCCAGGTGAGGAGGGCGCGTCCAGACGGCATGACCAGCTTCACCACAGTAAAAATTCAAGTTGGATATTCGACGCATATTTGTTGTAAGATTTAAACTATTCATTATTTCAGTAACCGATTAATCTAACGATTGTTTTGTTTGTTTAAACAGCGAAAGCCTAATTTTATACTTTATTTAAACTAATATTTTACAGATACTTCGTTAATCTCACACAGAATCATTAGTGTGTCCGTTAGCGAGCCGGAGTCCAAGAGAGAGAGCTCCAAAACAGCTTCAGAAGAGCCGTTAGGTGGTGCCGAGTTGGGTGGAGCTGGAACAACAGCTTGGTGGAACACATGGCAGTTGGTTCTGCACTGGGTGGAATGTTGGTTACCGTGACAACGATGTTTGAAGCTCCAGTGAATCATAATAGGATGTTAAAGAGCCCATCTCGTGCAAAATACCTCTTTCCACATTGTATCCTCTGCACACACACACGTTTACAACATGCATTACACCATAGTTATGAAAATATATCGATTTGGTGGAGCGCAGTCACAGACCCGGAACTATGAAAGGCCGGGTATCGCTCATGCCCCTGCCCGTCCTGAGAAAGTACAAGCTCCGCCCTCTGCTCTCACTGAGCCGCTATTCCTCCGCCCATCTCTGAGCGGGAGGGGGAAGGCAGGCGTAAACCCGTGCTTAGCTACAAAAAGCGTGTTTCAAGCAAGAAAATAAAAAAGAGGCAGAGCAGCGAACCAGCCTGTATATCGGACGTTGAAAGAGAGTTTGTGAGGGCGTAAGGCCGGAGTGGAGGCGGGTGAGGAGGGCGGGCGGGCGGTGAGGAGGGAGGGGGGCGTGTGCGAAGTCCGTCCTGGCTACGTCAAATGCGTCATACTTTAGACATCTGCTCATTGGTTGTTTTGTCTGAGCGTACCAGAAACACACAGCAACACACACAAACACTCATATACAAGGCCCGGACATCACACACACACACACACACACACACACACACACACACACACACACACACACACACACACACACACACACACACACACACACACACACACACACACACACACACACACACACACACACACACACACACACACACACACACACACACACACACACACACACACACAAGTTGTTGCATGAGATGGGCCCTTTAAACTGTCTCTAAAAGCTCCACATCTTGACAGCATCTACCATCCTTCACTGTGGTGGAACAACACTATTTGTTGTTGTCAAACATCATCAGGATTATATTTATAGATCGTTCAAAAGTATTTTTGTGCTCTTTGATCTGGTATAATAATCAAACTTTGTGATTTGAGCTTTAAGTATCGTAGAAACAAACTCCCTGACTAATCAGTTGGCTGCTCAGAATGTTTAAACCGCTATAACAAAATATAAAAGCAAGATAACTTTTTTTTTCAATTATCTTACAATAAGTGTTAATATTACAATATTAATTATTTATTAATAAATTATGCATCTCATTAAAACTCAATATTTAAAATTCTCACTTTATGTAACTGTTGTTAAAATAATTTTTTCGTTAACGTCGCTTATTTTATCTTAAAAATAAATGTTTGAAAAGTGTCTTAAAAATAAACCTTAAAAATGTGAGGTTTTTATTTTAAAAAAATTGATGAAATAATCAATAAAGTGAGTTTTTTAACCAACCTGAGCCTGAAACTGAGCTTTCTGCTGCTCCACAGCGATCAGCCTCTGAAGTTCAGACGCTTCTGCTTTTTCGGAAGCATTAAAACTATCAAAGTTTTCCATTTTTTATCAATGAATGAATAAAAATAAAGAATTACTAAACACGTTGCTAAGCTAGTGGATTGGGTCACCTTTAACAGCACTGCGCCTGCGCAACACAGCACTGAGCTATAAACGCACAGATGGAGCTTAAAGAGTTAAACTGTTCCATTCAGTCTGCTTATAGATCTGCAGGATATGACGTCATCAAAATGCAGCGACTACATCCGGGTGATTGGTGACCTTGGTGTGTGATCCAACATGGCGGCCATCATCAGGTTAAGTTCTGTTTATCGCAGAGGTGTAAACAGTAAGTATTTATTATTTTATATTCTTATTATAAACACACGGATTTATAGTTTAACAGTTTAAAAGAATTTTATCAGAGAAAATGAGGATTTTAACCAGAAAGGGAAGAAATAAAGTCTTTGTTTCCAGTTAAAAACAGGGATTAGTAAATCTGAGAGGATTTACATCATTGTTTGATTTACATCATTGATTTACATCATTTTTTTTTTTAGCTGACCTGCAGGGGGCACCACGCCAAACTCATGTTTTATCTTTCATAGTTCATAGGTTGTTTTTATGGCGGTCCATTTCCATGGTTACAGCTGTAGATAACACTGGTGAGGTGTGGACGCTGTAATAAGAAACAAAAGATGTTCAACCATTATGGAGCATCATCTCAGTAGTCAGACTGGGAAGTTTGGGGTGGTAGTTTGATCCAAACCGATGTCTCAGATTTCCATTCACATGTCTTCTAGTCAGAAACTGCACATCATCCATGATAGCAGCATGTCTTGCTGCTGAGTTGTAGAGGGTCAGACCTTCAAACACTGACTCAAGCAAAAATAAGATGTCTCTGTGAAAAATGTATCCGTTTCCATGGCACAGCCATAGCGTTTCCATTTAGGGGCAGCGGATACAACTAACCATCACCATGCTGACAGAGAACTGATGATGATGTCACAATTGATGGTTTTGGTGGATGTTTAGTGAATAAATTATTTGTTTTTAATGCTCGCCCACCTCCTCTCTCTCTCCAGCTCTCTTTAACCAAAACTCGCTGCTGATCAGACCGTTCGCTGTCCCTCACAAAAACCAGGAACACCGGTTGTCAGCCAGGATTCACTCATCACAGGTTCTGCATGGTGAGTCCCACCACACGACCAAACAATCTACTTTATTCATTTCAATCCACATTTTATTTCATATCACACGTTACTGGCTCCTAAGGAGGCTTTACCGCTCCCTAAGGAGGCTTTACCGCTCCCTAAGGAGGCTTTACCGCTCCCTAAGGAGGCTTTACCGCTTCCTAAGGAGGCTCTCCTGGTCCCTAAGGAGGCTTTACCGCTCCCTAAGGAGGCTTTATCGTTCCCTAAGAAGGCTCGACCGCTCCCTAAGGAGGCTTTACCGCTTCCTGAGGAGGCTTTACCGCTTCCTGAGGAGGCTTTACCGCTTCCTGAGGAGGCTCTCCCGCTCCCTGAAGAGGCTCTCCCGCTCCCTAAGGAGGCTCGACTGCTTCCTAAGGAGGCTTTACCGCTCCCTAAGGAGACTTTCCCGGTCCCTAAGGAGACTTTCCCGGTCCCTAAGGAGGCTTTACCGGTCCCTAAGGAGGCTCTCCCGGTCCCTAAGGAGGCTCTCCCGGTCCCTAAGGAGGCTCTCCCGGTCCCTAAGGAGGCTCTCCCGGTCCCTAAGGAGGCTCTCCCGGTCCCTAAGGAGGCTCTCCCGGTCCCTAAGGAGGCTCTCCCGGTCCCTAAGGAGGCTCTCCCGATCTCTAAGGAGGCTCTCCCGGTCTCTAAGGAGGCTTTCCCGGTCCCTAAGGAGGCTTTCCCGGTCCCTAAAGAGGGTTTACCGGTTCCTAAGGAGGCTTTACCTCTTCCTAAGGAGGCTTTATCGCTCCCTGAGCAAGCTTTACCGCTCCCTAAGGAGGCTTTACCGGCCCCTATGGAGGCTCTGCCGGCCGGCCCCTGAGGAGGCTGTGCACAATACTCATGTCCAATCTGCATTATTTATTATTACTAAAGTGAGATGGGAGCTAATCGCTCTTCAGTGCAGACATGCATGTAAAAAAATATATATATATCTAGTTAAAAAATGTAAATAAAATTGTTGTACGTGTGTGTCAGTCAGACACAGGATGTGGTAGCAGATCTGCACAATCTGTTATTTTTTTTGCTAAATGCAGCAAAGTTGTTCTAAAAACAGGTTAAAAGTCAAATAGTTTTGCTTTTTTTTTTTTTCTTGTTCTAGTTTTTGTGAGCAGTCTGTTTACGACAGCAGTGATCAGCAAACAGGAAGAAAGAAAAAATTCTCTGTAACAAACAGAGCCGTGTCTGATCCCGTGGGGAATTTGGGGGTAAAAAAAAAATGCAAATAAACATGTGAAAGTATTCACTTCCTCTTTATGAAAGAAAAAAAAGGGAAGAACATGTTTTTTTTAGTTTTTCAGATGGTGCCTGACTGGGGTTCACTCGCTCCACAGTGGCTGGGTACTTCTATATTTAACCAATCGTTCCTCCCCTATTTGCTGAATCCTATTCAGTCACACCAACTATCTTCATGTCTTCACTGTATCCATGAACCTCCTCTTTGGTCTTCCTCTAGTCCTCTTTCCTGGTGGTTCCAAACCCAGCATCCTTCTTCTGATGTACTCTCTCTCTCTCCTCTGCACATGTCCAAACCATCTCAGTCTGACCTCTCTGACTTTAAAACCTCTAACATGCGCTGTTCCTCTGATCCTGTCCATCCTGGTCACTCCCAGAGAGATCCTCAGCATCTTCATCTCTGCTACAAACATCTCTGTTTCCTGTCTTTTCCTCGGTGCCACTGCCTCTAGACCAATCAGCATGGCCGCTCTCACCACACTGTCTCTAGACCAATCAGCATGGCCGCTCTCACCACACTGTCTCTAGACCAATCAGCATGGCCGCTCTCACCACACTGTCTCTAGACCAATCAGCATGGCCGCTCTCGCCACACTGACTCTAGACCAATCAGCAGGGCCGCTCTCACCACGGTTTTGACCATATTTTAAATTGATTTTTGGAACAGGGACTTGCTCCGTCCCCTCCATTCATCGGTCTGGTATTGCAGTACCTCCTGGAACGGTGCACTCCCTCACGCCTGTTAAGTAAAAAACAATCAAAGGACTCTTTAAATCCGTTTAACTCTTTATGTTCCTGTGAGGGTTGGTCTTCCAAAAAGAATCACATTCAGAAGACTTTATTAATCACTTATTGGGGAAGTCCATGTGTCCAGAAGCTCTGAACAGTGCAAGAGAGAGCTCCAGAACAGAGGCTAGAGGGTGCCGAGTTTGGTGGGGTGGAGCTGGAACTTGGTGGAACATACAATAGTTGGCGCTGGGCAGAATGTGGGTTACCATGGCAACGATGGTTAAAGCTCCAGTGAAATTTTCTATTATTTATTTACTTGATTTTTAGTCTGAATGATTTTTTTTCACTTTACTCGACAAAAAATTAATGATGACTAAGAAAAAAAGCTTGGAAGAGTTTTTCCTCAATGACAGGAACTACAAAGCAACTCGGAAAGTCACGAACGGCCTTTCAGCAGCTCCGGGTTTAACAAACTTGGAGAGATGATCCAAAAAATAGAATAAAAATGAGATCTTATCCCAAATACTAATATCTTAATATCATTGTAATGTCGATCTATCGGGCTGCAGTATTGACGTGTGTGTGTGTGTGTGTGTTTGTTTTCCAGCCGGGGCAGAGTCCAAAGCGGCATCCTTGCACTGGACAGCAGAGCGAGCTCTCAGCGTCCTGCTGCTGGCCATGGGACCCGTGGCATACTTCAGCCCTGGACCCGTCATAGATTACTCACTGGCCGCCGCCCTGACTCTGCACGGACACTGGTAAGACCGGAGGAGAAAAAAACATGCATCCTTCACATGTGAAACTGTTTGTACTTCTACCAAATTACAGAAAGAATTAAGTTGAAAAGTTTAAAAGTGGGTCTTCCTGGACTCTGCATTCAATTCTTCACAGAGAAACAGCACATCATTTTAAGACGAGTTCAGAGATACCTATATTTCCCCTTAATGACAAAAACTCTCTGCCTCCCGAGCGCCTCAGGTGTTTCAAGCACATCCCTCTGGGAGGAGACCCAGAGACAGACCCCGGACCTGCTGGAGAGACTATGTCTCCCAGCTGGACAGGGAACACCTCAGGATCCTTCTGGGTGAGCTGGAGGATGCAGTCAGGGTGAGAGAAGCCTGGACTTCCCGTCTGAGGTTGATGTTTCTGCCACCTGGCCTCAGATAAGAGGAAGACAACGGACGGACAAAAACTAAGTGAACAAGCTTTGAAAGAAAATGAAAGTAAACAATCACTAATTTACTAAAAACAATAAATAAAATGTCTTTAGTTATTTTGTGAAGGAATAAATGTGGCTCCTGCTCCTCATGAAAGATGCCGGCTTCTATTAAAGCAGAAAGCCGGGCGCTGCCTCCTAGTCATCTTCTTTCACACCCACACTTCCTCCCTTTACTGTTTTCATACTGACTGGCCTGAAGTCACACAGCAACACATTAGGTCCCAGAGGACGTTGGCCTAGTGCTAGAGTTACTGTCTTTCGACCAGGAGAACCTAGTTCGATTACTGCTGGGCCCAAGCTGTCTTTGGGGCTACTGAAATACTAACTTAAAAAAAACACAGCCACGCTTTAGACACACTGCACATTTTGGAAGACTTTTAAAAGCTTAACTTAGCCCTGATCCCTCCAGGATTTCTCAGTATTTATTATGGTTTTGCTTGATTTCACAAATTTTTTTTAAACTTCAAAATCTTATATGTTTACAATTAAATCAACTCATCTTGAACAAGCCTATTGTTACAGCACAGTCAGAGCTAGACTGGTTACCTCTCCTTACATCACTCAAAATGACAACATGTGCACAATCTTTTGTGATTTTCAAAATGGCCGATGAATATGGTTTTTAATATGGTGTGAAAGCAGGAGGAAAACCTCCACAGGAATCTTGATTAACAATCTTTTCCATGATGTGCTCCACTTTTCTTATATACAGTCCTATACTTACAGGCAGTTTTGTGTGTTTTCTAATTGTTTCTTCACTGCTTCAAAGCTTCAGTTCACTGTCCTCAGTTCACTTCAGTTTCTGTCCAATAGTCTCCTCTTTTCCCCACATATCATTTTGGCAGCTTCTTATTTAGCGTTAGAATAAGTCCACATACTGTTTATTTGTGGGCAGAGAGCGAAGAACCAGAGATGAAATAAAAACCACAGGAATCAGGACTAAAAATAACCAAACATTTCAAAATGAATCTTTACTGGGTTTTCTGTCTTGCAGGGGTTTGGGACAGGTCCTGACTGATTACGTCCACGGCGATGCCAAGATCAAGCTGGCCAACGCCGGGCTCTTCTTGGTCTCCACGGTAACCTTCGCCGGCCTCTGCTACTTCAACTACAGCGATGTGGGCATCTGTAAAGCCGTGGCTTTGCTGTGGAGCAAGTAAACAGACTGTAGAGCTGCTGTTTCCATAGTAACAGGCAGAACTGCTCATCATTCCTCCATCCAGCAGGACGAGCACCTTCAACAGGATGCTGGTTCAACTCCTGACCGCTTTGGATTCGCTTCTAGAGCCAGGAACTTCTAAAGAAAACCATCACAGGAGTTATTTATAATTCTATTTAATCTGTGTCTCTATGAAACGTCTGCATACGCACACGCACGCACATACACACACACGTACACACACACCTTGTCTGCATGCAAAATAAATCCACAATAAAATCTTAATTTTTGGATTCAGTTTGTCGAATATTCATAAATAAAATATTCAGATGAAAAATTATTGTTTTTCTTTTAAGTTGGAATTTCAATAAAATTGTTTTAAAATGGAATCTTTTTGTTTTAATTTATGTGAATATTTGATTGGCCACTATGAAAATTTCACCTGGGGATACGAGTGTGTGGTCCAGCCTGTTTAGGGTGTATCCTACCTCCAGCGGGGATAGGCTCCGGCAGCCCCGCGACCCTTTTAAGCATGGTTCAGAAGACGAAACAAAATTTTAAAATGATTTAATCTTCTGATCATTTTATTTCGAATGGAGTCGCTGGAGGTGCCGGAGCCTTCCATGGCTGACTGAGGCAAGAGGCAGGATACACCCCGAACAGGTCACCAGTCTGTTGCGAGGCCACACACACACACACACAGACTCATTCCTGGGAAAAAATTTTAGTGGCCTGTCAACCTAACATGCATGTTTTTGGAGGGCGAGGAGTCTGAGTTTTGCTTCGTCTTCTGAACTTCTTATCTCCAATGAGGTCTCGAGGAGTGCCGACCCTTGATTTCAGGAGAAAGGCAGGATACACCCTGAATAGGTTGCCAGTCTTGATACGGGGCCACACACACAAAACCAACCACACACACACTCATTCTGAGGGACATTTCTGTAAGCAGCCAATCCAACCTAACATGTATGTTTTTGGAGGAAACCAGAAAAAAACCCACACATATACGGGGAGAACACGCAAACTCCACACAGAAAGACCAGGGATTCAAGCCTTGCTCCCCACTCTCGGATTCAAACCCTGACCTTCTTGCTGAGGCCACTGTGCTAACCTGGTGCAGCATTTTAAAATAGCTCCGTGAAGCTGACCCCTCTTTTAAAAAAAATATGAACAAAAATAAACAAAAAAAATGTCAACCTTTTGTGCTAAAAATTTTTGTTTGTGCTATTTTAGTTTTTTGGATATTTATAATTCTTTTTAGGTCAATATGACGTCATCCAGCCCCTCATTCTGCTTAAAAAATGCAAGAAAACTCCTAAAAATGGCGTCAATCGTTTGTGCTGTTTTAGTTTTGTTTATTTTTACGAAATACAATTTGGACTATGACGTCATCCAGCTTTTTATTTATTTCCGGGCGTTGCCATCTTTGATGACGTCATAGTCCAAATCGTATTTCTTAAGATAAATGAAAACTAAAATAGCACAAAATTTGTTTTTTACAGCACATAACAGCACAAACGATCGACACCATTTGTCGGAGTTTTCTCGCATTTTTAGGCAAAATGAGGGGCTTGATGACGTAAGATTGACCTAAAAAAGAATCTTAAATATCAAAAAGAAAATAATAAAATAGCACAAACAAAATTTTTTACAGCAAAACAATGGACATGTTTCTATGTTTATTTTTGTTTATATATATTTTTTAAGAGGGACCAGCTTCACGGAGCTTATTAAAATCAAAGATAGGAATTAGTTTAAAAAAAACACCAGAAAGACTTTGATAAAAACTCATAAGTTTATTTATAGATTATAACAAACAATCGTAAAAAAGTAAAAAATAAAGATACAAATACATTAAAAAACAACAAAATGCAAGTTTAGATTAGTGGACTGTAATGAGGTTGATGAGGGAGGGACAGTTTAGTCTTGTTATTACTTTTATCTTTCATTCATTCATAATGAGGTCATTAGCTTAAAATAATGCCCAACCGGTCGATAGCGGTCTACCGGTAGATCGCGGACTGGTCCCGAGTCGACCGCGAGACATGTAGAAAAAAAATGAAGAAAAAAAAAATTATGACTTTTGTTTTTTTTTTTTTTTTTAATGACAAAAAGTCAGTGTTGCCAATTTAGCGACTTTGACGCTAAATTTTGCGACCATTCAGCCGCTCAAAAAAGCGACCAGCAACAATCTAGCGCCTTTCTTGTGTCAAAGAGCGCTTTCACCCACGTGAAAACCCGGACATCGGTCGGGATCAGGATGAAACTATCAAAGGAATATTTTTTGATGACTGGTGGAGAAGATCCTTATACAATTCTAAATCATTTATTTTCAAACAATCCCGATTTGACGCCTGTATTTCAGCCCGAATTTCTACTCAGCTGCAGATCTGAAGGTTAATAAAGGAGTGGATGCATACTTCTGGGTTGATGACGTCATGTAAGACGTCAGAAAGAGAGAGCTGAGAAAGAGAGAGAGAGAGATGAGCCGAAAAGCAAAGCTCTCGATTTACAAGTCGATCTACGTTCCTACCCTCACCATGGTAACCAGGATGTACGTTCCTACCCTCACCATGGTAACCAGGATCTACGTTCCTACCCTCACCGTGGTAACCAGGATCTACGTTCCAACCCTCACCGTGGTAACCAGGATCTACGTTCCTACCCTCACCATGGTAACCAGGATGTACGTTCCTACCCTCACCATGGTAACCAGGATGTACGTTCCTACCCTCACCATGGTAACCAGAGTCTACGTTCCTACCCTCACCGTGGTAACCAGGATCTACGTTCCTACCCTCACCGTGGTAACCAGGATCTACGTTCCTACCCTCACCGTGGTAACCAGGATCTAAGTTCTTACCCTCACCGTGGTAACCAGGATCTACGTTCCTACCCTCACCGTGGTAACCAGGATCTACGTTCCTACCCTCACCATGGTAACCAGGATGTACGTTCCTACCCTCACCATGGTAACCAGGATGTACGTTCCTACCCTCACCATGGTAACCAGGATCTACGTTCCTACCCTCACCGTGGTAACCAGGATCTACGTTCCTACCCTCACCGTGGTAACCAGGATCTACGTTCCTACCCTCACCGTGGTAACCAGGATCTACGCTCCTACCCTCACCGTGGTAACCAGGATCTACGTTCCTACCCTCACCGTGGTAACCAGGATCTACGTTCCTACCCTCACCGTGGTAACCAGGATCTACGTTCCTACCCTCACCATGGTAACCAGGATGTACGTTCCTACCCTCACCATGGTAATCAGGATCTACGTTCCTACCCTCACCTATGGTCACCAGCTGTGGATAGTGACCGAAAGAATGAGATCGCGGGTACAAGCGGCCGAAATGAGCTTCCTCCGCAGGGTGCCTGGGCTCTCACTCAGAGATCGGGTGAGGAGCTCTGCCATCCGGGAGGAGCTCAGTGTCGAGCCGCTCCTGCTCCAGTTCGAGAGGAGCCAGATGGGGTGGTTTGGGCATCTGGTCAGGATGCCCCCCGAGCGCCTCGCAGGCGAGGTGTTTCGGGCACGTCCCACCGGGAGGAGACCAAGAGGCAGACCCTGGACCCGCTGGAGAGACTATGTCTCACAGCTGGCCGGGGAACGACTTGGGATCCTTCCGGGTGAGCTAGAGGATGCAGCCGGGGAGAGAGAGGCCTGGGCTGCCCGTTTGAGGCTGTTGCCCCGCGACCCGACCCCGGAACAAGCGGAAGATGACGGAACGGAATTTTCTAATTGGCTGTGGATCCGGAGGAACTACTCAGGACCAATATTAGTTTTAATACAGGTGGAAAAATTTGTGATGGTTTACAATGCTGCCGTGGACTGGTAGATCTCAAGAGGTGTGGGACCTAAAAAGTAGATCTTGGGACCAAAAAGGTTGGGCACCCCTGGCTTAAAACAAACCCATTTAAATGAATCATAAAGCCGTTTATTTTTAGGGAAGCTTGAAACAGAAAAGCCAGTCTTCGGTGGGTGTCAGAAGGGGAACCAGTTTATGAACCAGTTCAAAAACCAGTTTTTGGACAGGTGCTAAGGTGTGTCTCCTTATCAGGAGTATGGATCTAAACTAACCTATGGTAGTTTCTATAGAACCAGGTCTCAGGGTACTTTTATCTGACTCAAATGACTTTCAGAGGAGAGTCAAAACATCTCGACCATCAAACACGATGTCCAGAAGAGACTGTTTCCTGATCTGAATCCGATCCAAGACCGGAGGAGATTCAAACCTCCGGGTTTTAATATCATGGTTTTTGTTGAAGGCTGGATTCATGTTTGTTTTGACCAATTGAAGTAGAACTGAAGATCTAATCTAGACCATTCTTCCTAATTAAATTAAAGAGTTAAATAAGATCCGTTCCATTGTCTTCAACTTATCCAGGGCCGGGTCTCGGGAGCCCAGGCTTCTCTCACCCCGGCTGATTCCTCCATCTCACCCAGGAGGATCCTGAGGTGTTCCCTGTTCAGCTGTGAAATGTAGTCTCTCCAGCAAGTCCAGGGTCTGCCTCTGGGTCTCGTCCTGCGGGATGGAACACCAAACCAGCGAGGCGTTCGGAAGGTATCCTAACCAGACGCTTGAACCACCCAATCTGGCTTCTTTCGAACTGGAGGAGCAACAGCTCTACTCTGAGCCCCTTCTTCTATCTCTGAGAGAGAAACCATCCATACTGCAGAGGAAGCTCATTTCGGCCGCTCGTTCTTTCACCCACAGCTGGTGACCATGAGTGAGGTTAGGAATGTCGATTGACTTGTAAATCATGGTTGTGGGAGTTTATCCAACCAGTCTACATGTGTTTTGTGGATCTGGAGAAGGCATTCGACTGTGTCCTTTGGGGATTCATGGGGGGTACTTCAGTAGTACGAAGTCTCGGAGCCCTTGGTTCCGTCTGTCTGGTCTCTGTATGACCGGTACCAGAGTTTGGTCCGTATAGCCAGCAGTATGTTGATTCCACTGAGAGCCGGACTCCCTCAAGGCTGCCCTTTGTCACAGATACTGTTCATTACCTCTATGGACAGGATATCTAGGGATCGGATCTCTGCTTTTTGTGGATGACGTGCTCCTATTGGCTGAATCGGTCCGTGATAACCAGCTCTCACTGCGTCGCCCAATCAAATGCTTTGAAGCACTTTTATGCACCAAACCTTGACGTGAAACATCAAGCGAGTGCATTTTTTTTCTGCTCTTATTATAGTGTGTTTCTATAAAATGAGATTTTCTGATGAAGGGAGGGACTGAGTGTGAGCAAAGCACCTGCACTAAAACACTTCCTGCTTGGAATGGAAGAGAACAAAATCCATGGCCAAGAACGACCTTACTATTGAGAAGAATCTGAATATTGGACGGTAGAACTTACAAATAACTGAAAGCGTCGTGATTGAAATGAATGAATTTTAAACATATTAAAAACCTTTAAAAGGTTGATTTAAATTTTTTTCTAAAACTTGCAGTTTTGTTGTTTGTTTTTAACATTTTGTACAATTAATCTGACAGGGAAGGTCCACTTCATCTGGGTTCTTATGATGGAGGTGCAGCTTCAGCAGGCCTGGGATGTCCTGGTTGGACTCGAAGGCCAGGAAGAAGTTCTTATGCACGGTGGATTCAAACATGTAGCGCCCAGGAGAGACCATCGTACAGTAGAACAAGGCCTCATGTGAAATGCCCGGAATGTCCCGAGGAACGTCCTGGAGACAGAAACAGAAACATGTCGGCCCATGCTTACCCAACACGTCGTAAAACACAAACCTCTAATTTCTATCAGAAATAAGTGGAATTCGTTTTTATGAACAGGATCAGAGGAACAGCACATGTTAGAGGTTTTAAAGTCAGAGAGACCAGACTGAGATGGTTTGGACATGTGCAGAGGAGAGAGAGAGAGTACATCAGAAGAAGGATGCTGGATTTGGAACCACCAGGAAAGAGGACTAGAGGAAGACCAAAGAGGAGGTTCATGGATACAGTGAAGGAAGACATGAAGATAGTTTGTGTGACTGAAGAGGATGCAGCAGATAGGGTTAGATGGAAGAAACTGACTTGATGTGGCGACCCCTGAAGGGGACCTCCGTGAAGCTGGCCCCTCTTAAAAAACATGTACCGTAATTTCACGGCTATAAGGCGCATATAAAAGTCTTAGATTTTCTTCAAAATGAGCGGTGCGCCTTGTGTGTGAGAAAAGGCGGACCTAAAAGAAAACGCGGTGCCCGCGAGGCGGACCTGAAAGAAAAGACATGAGAATGTTAAAGAGTGAAGTGTGAGCGGCGTGGGAGCGATGGATGGCCGAAGGAGAATACAGTTTCATGAAGGGTGGAAGGCAGCGCCGGGCGAGTTACGCTACAGTTTGCCAATGGATTGTAGATGCTTGGACTAACGTGTCTGCTGGTACTGTTATCCAAGCTTTCTCAAAAGCTGGTATCCTTTCTGAGGAGCCGCACAGTACAGACAGTGACTTTGACAGCGAGGAGCGAAGTGGACCTGCTCTGTTGGATTTTGCGCAGCTGTTCGATTCCGAAACAGAGGATGAGGACTTTGACGGATTTGAATAAAGACTATTACCGGTAATGTGCTTGTTTAGTATCGTTACTACTTAAATAAAGTACAACCAAACTCAGTTTTACTCCCGATCTATTTTTTAATACACACATTTGCATGCTTGCGTGTGTGTTGTTGTAAGGCGGTGTGTGACTGAGACTGCGCCTTTTCGTACGGTGCGCCTAATGGTCGTGAAATTACGGTAAACAAAAATATATCAATCGTTTGTGCTGTCGTAGTTTTTTTTTTAAAGAAATACGATTTGGATGTATCAAGCCGCTCCTCCTCCTGGTTGAGAGGAGCCAGATGGGGTGGTTCGGGCAACTGGTCAGGATGCCCCCCATGCGCATTACTAGTGAGGTGTTTTGGGCAAGTCCCACCGGGAGGACTCCAGGAGGCAGACCCCGGACCTGCTGGAGAGACTATGTCTTTCCAGCATCGTCCAGATTTGGACGATGACGTCATCCGAACCTTCATTTATTTCAAGGCGTCGCCATCTTTGATGACGACAAACAATTGAGATTTTTTTATGTTTATTTTGATTCTTTTTTTTAAGAGGGGCCAGCTTCACGGAAGTCTGAAAGGAAATGCCGAAAAGAGAAGAAGAAGAAATATACCAGTAAAAACAAAAAAATCACTTTTCTCTCCAGTAAAGCTGGTTTTAGTGAAAAAGGATAAACTTTTCTAACCTGTTGTTGGTAAATCTGCAGTATGGGAGAACAGCTTCATTTAAACCAGGGGTCACCAACCTGATGCCCGCAGGCACCGGGCCACCCGCAGCAACCGCATCAGTCGCCCGCAAGCCAGTTAAAATAATAGCACTAATAACAAATTAACTCTGTCTAAAATTTTATTTAATTGTGTTGATATTCTATTTGAATTTTATTTAGTGATGTAAATTTAAAAACGAATACATAAAAACGTAAAAGTGAGCGCTGCCAAGATGAGGTTACGAACGCGTTTTCTACCCACAAAAACATGGCAGAAAAAAGGAAGCAAACTTATTATTTTCACAGTGAATGAGAGGAAGAGTTCTTTTTACTAACGTGAAAGAAAACTGTGTGCGTCTCATCAGCCGTCCATATTTTGAAAGTAGATTTTTGCTAAATCTTACATAATTGATCATTTTCACAAACATGGGTCAGAGTTTATAATTTGATAACTATTGTAAAAAAGTTAATGCCCGGAAAAGGGTGGAATGCCCCCTGCAGGTCAGGGACAGGGTCCTGCCCCAAGTGGAGGAGTTTAAGTATCTCGGGGTCTTGTTCACGAGTGGGGGAAGGATGGAGCGGGAGATCAACAGGCAGATCGGTGCGGCGTCAGCAATAACTAGGACGCTGCATCGGTCCGTCGTGGTAAAGAGAGAGCTGAGCCGAAAAGCAAAGCTCTCAATTTACAAGTCGATCTATGTTCCTACCCTCACCATGGTAACCAGGATCTACGTTCCTACCCTCACCATGGTAACCAGGATCTACGTTCCTACCCCTACCATGGTACCTAGGATCTACGTTCCTACCCTCACCATGGTAACCAGGATCTACGTTCCTACCCTCACCATGGTAACCAGGATCTACGTTCCTACCCCTACCTTGGTAACTAGGATCTACGTTCCTACCCTCACCATGGTAACCAGGATCTACGTTCCTACCCTCACCATGGTAACCAGGATCTATGTTCCTACCCTCACCATGGTAACCAGGATCTACGTTCCTACCCTCACCGTGGTAACCAGGATCTACGTTCCTACCCTCACCGTGGTAACTAGGATCTACGTTCCTACCCTCACCATGGTAACCAGGATCTACGTTCCTACCCTCACCATGGTAACCAGGATCTACGTTCCTACCCTCACCGTGGTAACCAGGATCTACGTTCCTACCCTCACCGTGGTAACCAGGATCTACGTTCCTACCCTCACCATGGTAACCAGGATCTATGTTCCTACCCTCACCATGGTAACTAGGATCTACGTTCCTACCCTCACCATGGTAACCAGGATGTACGTTCCTACCCTCACCATGGTAATCAGGATCTACGTTCCTACCCTCACCTATGGTCACCAGCTGTGGATAGTGACCGAAAGAATGAGATCGCGGGTACAAGCGGCCGAAATGAGCTTCCTCCGCAGGGTGCCTGGGCTCTCACTCAGAGATCGGGTGAGGAGCTCTGCCATCCGGGAGGAGCTCAGTGTCGAGCCGCTCCTGCTCCAGTTCGAGAGGAGCCAGATGGGGTGGTTTGGGCATCTGGTCAGGATGCCCCCCGAGCGCCTCGCAGGCGAGGTGTTTCGGGCACGTCCCACCGGGAGGAGACCAAGAGGCAGACCCTGGACCCGCTGGAGAGACTATGTCTCACAGCTGGCCGGGGAACGACTTGGGATCCTTCCGGGTGAGCTAGAGGATGCAGCCGGGGAGAGAGAGGCCTGGGCTGCCCGTTTGAGGCTGTTGCCCCGCGACCCGACCCCGGAACAAGCGGAAGATGACGGAACGGAATTTTCTAATTGGCTGTGGATCCGGAGGAACTACTCAGGACCAATATTAGTTTTAATACAGGTGGAAAAATTTGTGATGGTTTACAATGCTGCCGTGGACTGGTAGATCTCAAGAGGTGTGGGACCTAAAAAGTAGATCTTGGGACCAAAAAGGTTGGGCACCCCTGGCTTAAAACAAACCCATTTAAATGAATCATAAAGCCGTTTATTTTTAGGGAAGCTTGAAACAGAAAAGCCAGTCTTCGGTGGGTGTCAGAAGGGGAACCAGTTTATGAACCAGTTCAAAAACCAGTTTTTGGACAGGTGCTAAGGTGTGTCTCCTTATCAGGAGTATGGATCTAAACTAACCTATGGTAGTTTCTATAGAACCAGGTCTCAGGGTACTTTTATCTGACTCAAATGACTTTCAGAGGAGAGTCAAAACATCTCGACCATCAAACACGATGTCCAGAAGAGACTGTTTCCTGATCTGAATCCGATCCAAGACCGGAGGAGATTCAAACCTCCGGGTTTTAATATCATGGTTTTTGTTGAAGGCTGGATTCATGTTTGTTTTGACCAATTGAAGTAGAACTGAAGATCTAATCTAGACCATTCTTCCTAATTAAATTAAAGAGTTAAATAAGATCCGTTCCATTGTCTTCAACTTATCCAGGGCCGGGTCTCGGGAGCCCAGGCTTCTCTCACCCCGGCTGATTCCTCCATCTCACCCAGGAGGATCCTGAGGTGTTCCCTGTTCAGCTGTGAAATGTAGTCTCTCCAGCAAGTCCAGGGTCTGCCTCTGGGTCTCGTCCTGCGGGATGGAACACCAAACCAGCGAGGCGTTCGGAAGGTATCCTAACCAGACGCTTGAACCACCCAATCTGGCTTCTTTCGAACTGGAGGAGCAACAGCTCTACTCTGAGCCCCTTCTTCTATCTCTGAGAGAGAAACCATCCATACTGCAGAGGAAGCTCATTTCGGCCGCTCCTTCTTTCACCCACAGCTGGTGACCATGAGTGAGGTTAGGAATGTCGATTGACTTGTAAATCATGGTTGTGGGAGTTTATCCAACCAGTCTACATGTGTTTTGTGGATCTGGAGAAGGCATTCGACTGTGTCCTTTGGGGATTCATGGGGGGTACTTCAGTAGTACGAAGTCTCGGAGCCCTTGGTTCCGTCTGTCTGGTCTCTGTATGACCGGTACCAGAGTTTGGTCCGTATAGCCAGCAGTATGTTGATTCCACTGAGAGCCGGACTCCCTCAAGGCTGCCCTTTGTCACAGATACTGTTCATTACCTCTATGGACAGGATATCTAGGGATCGGATCTCTGCTTTTTGTGGATGACGTGCTCCTATTGGCTGAATCGGTCCGTGATAACCAGCTCTCACTGCGTCGCCCAATCAAATGCTTTGAAGCACTTTTATGCACCAAACCTTGACGTGAAACATCAAGCGAGTGCATTTTTTTTCTGCTCTTATTATAGTGTGTTTCTATAAAATGAGATTTTCTGATGAAGGGAGGGACTGAGTGTGAGCAAAGCACCTGCACTAAAACACTTCCTGCTTGGAATGGAAGAGAACAAAATCCATGGCCAAGAACGACCTTACTATTGAGAAGAATCTGAATATTGGACGGTAGAACTTACAAATAACTGAAAGCGTCGTGATTGAAATGAATGAATTTTAAACATATTAAAAACCTTTAAAAGGTTGATTTAAATTTTTTTCTAAAACTTGCAGTTTTGTTGTTTGTTTTTAA
The DNA here is from genome assembly GCA_902685375.1 of Neostethus bicornis. Classification (NCBI taxonomy): domain Eukaryota; kingdom Metazoa; phylum Chordata; class Actinopteri; order Atheriniformes; family Phallostethidae; genus Neostethus; species Neostethus bicornis. The sequence goes on from LR738546.1 coordinate 29,855,246, forward strand.
CATTTTGTACAATTAATCTGACAGGGAAGGTCCACTTCATCTGGGTTCTTATGATGGAGGTGCAGCTTCAGCAGGCCTGGGATGTCCTGGTTGGACTCGAAGGCCAGGAAGAAGTTCTTATGCACGGTGGATTCAAACATGTAGCGCCCAGGAGAGACCATCGTACAGTAGAACAAGGCCTCATGTGAAATGCCCGGAATGTCCCGAGGAACGTCCTGGAGACAGAAACAGAAACATGTCGGCCCATGCTTACCCAACACGTCGTAAAACACAAACCTCTAATTTCTATCAGAAATAAGTGGAATTCGTTTTTATGAACAGGATCAGAGGAACAGCACATGTTAGAAGTTTTAAAGTCAGAGAGGTCAGACTGAGATGGTTTGGACATGTGCAGAGGAGAGAGAGAGAGTACATCAGAAGAAGGATGCTGGGTTTGGAACCACCAGGAAAGAGGACTAGAGGAAGACCAAAGAGGAGGTTCATGGATACAGTGAAGGAAGATATGAAGATAGTTGGTGTGACTGAAGAGGATGCAGCAGATAGGGTTAGATGGAAGAAACTGACTTGATGTGGCGCCCTCTGAAGGGGACCTCCGTGAAGCTGGCCCCTCTTAAAAAACATGTACCGTAATTTCACGGCTATAAGGTGCATATAAAAGTCTTAGATTTTCTTCAAAATGAGCGGTGCGCCTTGTGTGTGAGAAAAGGCGGACCTAAAAGAAAACGCGGTGCCCGCGAGGCGGACCTGAAAGAAAAGACATGAGAATGTTAAAGAGTGAAGTGTGAGCGGCGTGGGAGCGATGGATGGCCGAAGGAGAATACAGTTTCATGAAGGGTGGAAGGCAGCGCCGGGCGAGTTACGCTACAGTTTGCCAATGGATTGTAGATGCTTGGACTAACGTGTCTGCTGGTACTGTTATCCAAGCTTTCTCAAAAGCTGGTATCCTTTCTGAGGAGCCGCACAGTACAGACAGTGACTTTGACAGCGAGGAGCGAAGTGGACCTGCTCTGTTGGATTTTGCGCAGCTGTTCGATTCCGAAACAGAGGATGAGGACTTTGACGGATTTGAATAAAGACTATTACCGGTAATGTGCTTGTTTAGTATCGTTACTACTTAAATAAAGTACAACCAAACTCAGTTTTACTCCCGATCTATTTTTTAATACACACATTTGCATGCTTGCGTGTGTGTTGTTGTAAGGCGGTGTGTGACTGAGACTGCGCCTTTTCGTACGGTGCGCCTAATGGTCGTGAAATTACGGTAAACAAAAATATATCAATCGTTTGTGCTGTCGTAGTTTTTTTTTTAAAGAAATACGATTTGGATGTATCAAGCCGCTCCTCCTCCTGGTTGAGAGGAGCCAGATGGGGTGGTTCGGGCAACTGGTCAGGATGCCCCCCATGCGCATTACTAGTGAGGTGTTTTGGGCAAGTCCCACCGGGAGGACTCCAGGAGGCAGACCCCGGACCTGCTGGAGAGACTATGTCTTTCCAGCATCGTCCAGATTTGGACGATGACGTCATCCGAACCTTCATTTATTTCAAGGCGTCGCCATCTTTGATGACGACAAACAATTGAGATTTTTTTATGTTTATTTTGATTCTTTTTTTTAAGAGGGGCCAGCTTCACGGAAGTCTGAAAGGAAATGCCGAAAAGAGAAGAAGAAGAAATATACCAGTAAAAACAAAAAAATCACTTTTCTCTCCAGTAAAGCTGGTTTTAGTGAAAAAGGATAAACTTTTCTAACCTGTTGTTGGTAAATCTGCAGTATGGGAGAACAGCTTCATTTAAACCAGGGGTCACCAACCTGGTGCCCGCAGGCACCGGGCCACCCGCAGCAACCGCATCAGTCGCCCGCAAGCCAGTTAAAATAATAGCACTAATAACAAATTAACTCTGTCTAAAATTTTATTTAATTGTGTTGATATTCTATTTGAATTTTATTTAGTGATGTAAATTTAAAAACGAATACATAAAAACGTAAAAGTGAGCGCTGCCAAGATGAGGTTACGAACGCGTTTTCTACCCACAAAAACATGGCAGAAAAAAGGAAGCAAACTTATTATTTTCACAGTGAATGAGAGGAAGAGTTCTTTTTACTAACGTGAAAGAAAACTGTGTGCGTCTCATCAGCCGTCCATATTTTGAAAGTAGATTTTTGCTAAATCTTACATAATTGATCATTTTCACAAACATGGGTCAGAGTTTATAATTTGATAACTATTGTAAAAAAGTTAATGCCCGGAAAAGGGTGGAATGCCCCCTGCAGGTCAGGGACAGGGTCCTGCCCCAAGTGGAGGAGTTTAAGTATCTCGGGGTCTTGTTCACGAGTGGGGGAAGGATGGAGCGGGAGATCAACAGGCAGATCGGTGCGGCGTCAGCAATAACTAGGACGCTGCATCGGTCCGTCGTGGTAAAGAGAGAGCTGAGCCGAAAAGCAAAGCTCTCAATTTACAAGTCGATCTATGTTCCTACCCTCACCATGGTAACCAGGATCTACGTTCCTACCCTCACCATGGTAACCAGGATCTACGTTCCTACCCCTACCATGGTACCTAGGATCTACGTTCCTACCCTCACCATGGTAACCAGGATCTACGTTCCTACCCTCACCATGGTAACCAGGATCTACGTTCCTACCCTCACCGTGGTAACCAGGATCTACGTTCCTACCCTCACCATGGTAACTGGGATCTACGTTCCTACCCTCACCGTGGTAACCGGGATCTACGTTCCTACCCTCACCATGGTAACCAGGATCTATGTTCCTACCCTCACCATGGTAACCAGGATCTACGTTCCTACCCTCACCATGGTAACCAGGATCTATGTTCCTACCCTCACCATGGTAACCAGGATCTACGTTCCTACCCTCACCATGGTAACCAGGATCTATGTTCCTACCCTCACCATGGTAACCAGGATCTACGTTCCTACCCTCACCATGGTAACTAGGATCTACGTTCCTACCCTCACCGTGGTAACCAGGATCTACGTTCCTACCCTCACCGTGGTAACCAGGATCTACGTTCCTACCCTCACCGTGGTAACCAGGATCTACGTTCCTACCCTCACCATGGTAACTAGGATCTACGTTCCTACCCTCACCGTGGTAACCAGGATCTACGTTCCTACCCTCACCGTGGTAACCAGGATCTACGTTCCTACCCTCACCATGGTAACTAGGATCTACGTTCCTACCCTCACCATGGTAACCAGGATCTACGTTCCTACCCTCACCATGGTAACTAGGATCTACGTTCCTACCCTCACCATGGTAACCAGGATCTACGTTCCTACCCCTACCATGGTAACTAGGATCTACGTTCCTACCCTCACCATGGTAACCAGGATCTACGTTCCTACCCTCACCATGGTAACCAGGATCTACGTTCCTACCCTCACCATGGTAACCAGGATCTACGTTCCTACCCTCACCATGGTAACCAGGATCTACGTTCCTACCCCTACCATGGTAACTAGGATCTACGTCCCTACCCTCACCATGGTAACCAGGATCTACGTTCCTACCCTCACCGTGGTAACCAGGATCTACGTTCCTACCCTCACCATGGTAACTAGGATCTACGTTCCTACCCTCACCATGGTAACCAGGATCTACGTTCCTACCCTCACCATGGTAACCAGGATCTACGTTCCTACCCTCACCGTGGTAACCAGGATCTACGTTCCTACCCTCACCGTGGTAACCAGGATCTACGTTCCTACCCTCACCATGGTAACTAGGATCTACGTTCCTACCCTCACCATGGTAACCAGGATCTACGTTCCTACCCTCACCTATGGTCACCAAAAGAATGAGATTGCGGGTACAAGCGGCCGAAATGAGCTTCCTCCACAGGGTGGCTGGGCTCTCCTTCAGAGATCGGGTGAGGAGCTCTGCCATCTGGGAGGAGCTCGGTGTCGAGCCGCTCCTCCTCCAGGGCGAGAGGAGCCAGATGGGGTGGTTCGGGCATCTGGTCAGGATGCCCCCCGAGCGCCTTGCGGGCGAGGTGTTTTGGGCACGTCCCGCCGGGAGGAGACCAAGGGGCAGATCCCAGACCTGCTGGAGAGACTATGTTTCACAGCTGGCTGGGGAACGACTTGGGATCCTTCCAGGTGAGCTGGAGGATGCAGCCGTGGAGAGAGAGGCCTGGGTTTCTCCTCTGAGGCTGTTGCCCCCACGACCCGACCCCGGAACAAGCGGATGATGACGAGTTTTTTTTTATTTATTGTAAAAATTGAAAACAATTTCATGCAAAATGTTGTGGAAGTGATCATTTGAAAATGAAACCTTTGGATATAGCATATTGAAATGTATCTGTTTCCTACCTTGTTTAATTATACTGAAATAATTATTTTAATGGATCATTAATTTTAAGATAGACTTAAGCTTGTACTCTTTATAACTTTATAATGTGTGTTTTTCACATTTTGCTAAGTATACATGGGCGTCAACCATCTTACGTGTATCAGCTATTGTTCTCCCATTCTTGAAGGATTATTCAGCATATAATGCTCTCCCACCTCTGAAGTGTTACTCAGCATGTATAGTCTTAGGTAGAAAATACATATCCTTATATACTTCTTTATTCCTATCATGTAAAAGTGTCTTTTACTCTTTGTTTTATTGAGGACGATCCAGATTCCACTAACACCTGACATTAGTTTGTGAACTATAGCTGGGTGATAATGTCATCTGTTAAAACAGTGTTTTCTGTTAAGATAGTGTTAAAACAATGAATGAGTTAATAGCCTCTCTTCACCAATGTTTACCCTTACCCCTGTAAGCAGAGGTCTGATGCTTTTTCCAACTGATAATCAGAAAACTTCCTGCCCTATCAGTTAATCACAAATAGTTGCAGGACATGAGGTCCACTGTTTTGTTGAAACCATTTTGTATACAAACAATGATTGGGTGGACTTTCTGCCTTTTTGATTAACTCACTCTTCAGACTGATTAACTCATTCATTAGACACCTGTGAGTGTCCTTATGTAAACTGTGACCTACTTTTTCTAATAAAATAAGCAGTCGGGGTGAGTTGATTTGAGAGAAGCTTGTAGGAGACAGCAGAGCTAAGTCTTGTCCTCCTCTTCATCTCTCCCACACTGCAGTGTGGAAAAACGTTCGCTTCCTTATTGTTGGTTATGATATTAAGTTACTGAATTGCATAAAGCCTTTTAGACCCAACATTAACAATCAGTGTCTTCACATCATTAATAATAATATCAAATTAAACTGTGTAACTTTGTTATTTTAGAAGTGTATTATCAAAGTGGGAGCCCGTCGCATTACTCAGTGCTCTTAAAGTAACTCTCAGTTTCAAAGAAGTTCATTACCCCTGCTTTAAACACATCACAGTAACTCTTTAGACTCCTAGTATCTTAATGTTGATGTAACTGGAGGAAAAGTAACTAATTACATTACTACATAAATAGATTCTGTCCTCACCATCGGTTTTGCGATGACGTTCTTGTTGTCGCGGCAACACACCACCATCTTCTGTCCGTCTTTGTTGGCGTAGAGCATGACGGCCTTCCCCATCCGGCTTTCCATCCGACTGTCTGCGTAGTCGTGGATGCAGAACTTGCACTCTACCATGAGAGAGGAAACCTTTACAGTCCTGAGACGGCCAATCAGACGCCGCTTCGCTTTACCTGGATTTTGTCTGGCCATCGAATCCAAATCCCGTGCTTTCAGGTTCCCGTCTGCCTCCAGGATCAGGAACTTTCTGTCCTGGCTTTGGATCAGGTAGGTCTTCACACACATCCTCCTGAAATCATCCACATGGAGGTCTGTGGGAATCACAAGATCAGAGAGCTCAGGAGCTGGGAGAAGTGGGACTAATCCATTGGTAATCTGAAACGTGTTCTGGGATGTCTCATGAGAGTGTGGTCCATCGTTATGTCACAGAGATTAAGACGAGGATATTACCTTGTTGTAATTCTGCAGAGACCAGAGTTTTTAGGTCCAACGTTCATGTGGAGTAAATAAAAAGGAGATGAAGGGCGAGGCCGATTGAAAGAAAAGCAGGATGTTTTTACCAGAGAAGTAGAACGAGTCATCACACACATCTTCGTAGCTAACGCTGAGCACTGAAGAACAAAGATCAGCAGCCATCTGAGGAGTGGAACAGATCTATGAAAACATCTTGTATCGTCACACACCCATGAATATACACCCAGGTCTTCAGCAGGGTTCATCTGCATCACCCCAACATCTGCGTTATGATTAGAAACGACTTTATCATTTTAAACAGTTTATCATAATAATAAAAAAAAGTCTTTATTCTAAAAAATGCTGTTTGGACCTCTCCCATCAGGACCATCAAAACCACCACCTCACATCTCAGAGACAGTCCATCTACATTTCTACCCTCACCATGGTAACCAGGATCTACGTTCCTATCCTCACCATGGTAACCAGGATCTATGTTCCTATCCTCACCATGGTAACCAGGATCTATGTTCCCACCCTCACCATGGTAACCAGGATCTACGTTCCTATCCTCACCATAGTAACCAGGATCTACGTTCCTACCCTCACCATGGTAACCAGGATCTACGTTCCTACCCTCACCATGGTAACCAGGATCTACGTTCCTATCCTCACCATGGTAACCAGGATCTATGTTCCTATCCTCACCATGGTAACCAGGATCTATGTTCCCACCCTCACCATGGTAACCAGGATCTACGTTCCTATCCTCACCATAGTAACCAGGATCTACGTTCCTACCCTCACCATGGTAACCAGGATCTACGTTCCTACCCTCACCATGGTAACCAGGATCTACGTTCCTACCCTCACCATGGTAACCAGGATCTACGTTCCTACCCTCACCATGGTAACCAGGATCTACGTTCCTATCCTCACCATGGTAACCAGGATCTATGTTCCCACCCTCACCATGGTAACCAGGATCTACGTTCCTACCCTCACCATGGTAACCAGGATCTACGTTCCCCCTGCGCCCCCGTCAGGGAATAAGTGGTTCAGAAGATGAATGATAAATCTTTTTTTTAAGTTTGTTCTTCTAGTTTTCAGTCCCGTAGTCCCAGGAGAGCATGGGCCCAGTGGGACTCGATCCCGGTTCTCTCGGTAGAAAGACGGTAACTCTACCACTAGACCAACGCCCCCTGGGACCATGAATGATAAATCTTAAAGTGTCTGTAAATCAGATTATTTGTCACTTCACAGGGTGTTGAACCAAAACCCGCCCTGGTCTCAGACGTTCTGAGGGTGGCGGGTTTTCCATGTGCCTCTGAGCAAGGAATCAAACTCTAAAACTCAGGGTGTGAGGAAAGTAAAGCCCCGCCCTCAGGTATAAATAAATAAAATAATTAGAATGTCTACTGTAAACATATCAATAAACATGTTATACATTTCACAGCGCATGCGTGTGGGGCTCTCAGCGTCAGTGCATGTGTGAAGGTTTTTTTGGGGGGGGGGAAACCCACTCTTCTTAAGGCGGGTTGATGAACCCGTTGCACCTTCCTGAGGGCATCAGGTCCAACAGTCCAGATCCAGAGTGGGAGCTGTGTTTTTCCAGCTGTGCTGAGACAGCGGGAGGAGGAGAGAGGGGGAGCCGATGCGGAGCCGGTGATCCTCTGCGCTGGTTTCTAGCCTCTTCGGTCTGAATAGATCCATCTCACATAGTCTGTTAAAAAGCAGCTGTCTCTGACTCACCTGGAACGTGTTCGGTGTCCGATCCTCTCTTTCTGTCACACCTGTAGGAAAAAGTTTCGGCGCCTGCGCGTGGAATAGATCCTTATGACGTTCGAGGAACGAGTTCCTTTTTTGTTTAGTTTCAAAATAAAGTTACACGCGGTGATTTAATAATAAATACATTTTATTTCTAAGGCGCCTTTTTGGATACTCAAGGTCACCATACGTCACTTTATAAATATAAATAATAAATAAAGTTCGTTTCTTTCACACAGTTCACGAAGTCGTAAAGAGCTTCAAATTCAGGCCGGTGTTTTTTACCCAGTCTCTTTACGACACCTGATTGGATAAAAAAAGACGTTAATAATACGTCATTATTTAAATACTGTTTAGCCTCTATAATGTTTATATGGATTTATTTGGCTTTTAATTTTTTTTTATTTCTAGTAGATCTTTCTAGAGGAGCGGCTCGACACCGAGCCGCTCCTTCTCCAGGTCGAGAGGAGCCAGATGGGGTGGTTCGGGCATCTGGTCAGGATGCCCCCCGAGCGCCTCGCGGGTGAGGTGTTTTGGGCACGTCCCACCGGGAGGAAACCTAGGCGCAGACCCCGGACCCACTGGAGAGACTATGTCTCACAGCTGGCTGGGGAACGACTTGGGATCTTTCCAGGTGAGCTGGAGAGTGCAGCTGGGGAGAGAGAGGCCTGGGCTGCCCGTTTGGGGCTGTTGCCCCCGCGACCCGACCCCGGAACAAGCGGAAGATAACGGAAGGGATCTTTTGGACTTGGACATTTGATTGGTAGCCCACATGTTGAAACTGTGTGCACCCCCCTGTTCTCCACCAACATTCAGTCTTTTTGATTAACTTTATTTATTTTTAATATACTTTATTCATCCCTCACAGGGAAATTTGTGTGCTGCATTACACTGCAGCAGGCTGCCACCTATAACGGCACCAATGGTGGGGGAGCTAGGGGTTTAGTTTGTCTTCTCCAAGGACCCCAGACGTGAACTCAAAGGGGTGCGAACCTGCTAACTTCCGGTTAAGTTCCGGTCCGCGAACGAACACTCTAACCACTGAGCCACCGTCTCAATCTCAAAACACAACATATATCAAACAAATAAACCGGTAATAATAACTAAATAAAGTCACTCTGAATCTGTGTTCCAATGTATTTCCGTTCGGTTGTCTTCCACTCATCCGGGGCTGGGTCACAGGGGCAACAGCCTTAGACGGGAAGCCCAGGCTTCTCTGACCCCAGCTGCATCCTCCAGCTCACCCTGGAGGATCCCTAGGTGTTCCATGTCCACCTGTTCGACATAGTCTCTCCAGCGGGTCCGGGTTCTGCCTCTTGGTCTCCTCCTCGTGGGACGCGCCTGAAACACCTCACCAGTGAGGCATTCGGGAGGCATCCTAACCAGATGCCCAAACCACCCCATTGGCTCTTCTCTGAGCTCCTTCATAACGGCAGAGCTCCTCCCTCTAACTCTGAGTGAGAGCCCAGACAGCCTGCAGAGGAAGATTATTTCAGCCGCATGTATCCCTGACCTTGTTCTTTCGGTCACCTCCCAGAGCAGCTATTACTGTACAATGGGTTTTTTAAATAGAAGTTTTTTTTCAGTGACTGGGCTGCATGGTGACGCACAGTGGCTTCACAGCAAGAAGGTCAGGGGTTTGTGTCCCGGGTGAGACAAGGCTTTGAAACACTGGCTTTTCTGTGTGGAGTTTGCATGTTCTCCCTCTGTATGTGTGAGTACCTGGAACTCCAGTTTCCTCCCACCCTCCAAAAACATGCATGTTAGCTTGATTGAAAATGTCCTTACAAATGAGTGTGTGTGAATGGTTGTGAGTGTGGCCCTGCAGCAGACTAGGGACCTGTTCAGGATGTATCCTGCGTCTTTCCTGAAATCAGCGGGGATAGGCTCCTGCACCCTCGGCACCCGTCAGTGGTATCACATACAGAAGATGAATGATAATCAAAATAATTAACTAACATAAATAACTTACTTTCACATGCTAATAATATCCGTTCCGTCATCTTCCGCTTGTTCCGGGGTCGGGTCGCGGGGGCAACAGCCTCAAACGGGCAGCCCAGGCCTCTCTCTCCCCGGCTGCATCCTCCAGCTCACCCGGAAGGATCCCAAGTCGTTCCCCGGCCAGCTGTGAGACATAGTCTCTCCAGCAGGTCCGGGGTCTGCCCCTTGATCTCCTCCCGGTGGGACGTGCTGCTTTGGGCAGATGCCCGAACCACCCCATCTGGCTCCTCTCGACCTGGAGGAGGAGCGGCTCGACACCGAGCTCCTCCCGGATGGCAGAGCTCCTCACCCGATCTCTGAGTGAGAGCCCAGCCACCCTGCGGAGGAAGCTCATTTTGGCCGCTTGTACCCGCGATCTCATTCTTTCGGAGAATGATATAACTAACAATAATACACACGTACAGTGTGTGTCCGTGTGCCAGTGACCATAAAAGTCAGTCGATCATTAACTCATTGTGAAACATAATTAATTAAAACAAACATTCAACAACCAAGCCCGGCATTTTTGATAGCAGGTTATTTAAGGTCAACGTCATTGTTTTGAAAGCTGATTTAAACTAATGAATATTTAAACGTTGTTTGAGTTTTTTTATTACAAATTGTTGCACAGGTTAAGTAAGAGTAACCAGGTAACCAGGTATTTGTCCCACAATTCATCCATTCAATAGCTTCATTCCGCACACACACACAGACACACACACACACACACACAAACAAACAAGCTTAAAGTTGTTCACATAGCTTTGACTTTAAAGTTATCTTAACCCCCCTTTGCCCCCCCTTCTCTCTGTATGATGAGTGTTTAAAGATTCAACAGAAGAATAAAACAACACCCTTCTTATCCATCCATCCTTCAGGGTGACAATGGACCAAGACACCTGCTGGAGATTTGGAATAGTCACCATCTGCCATACAGGCTAACACAACTGTGACCTGAGTCTTCTCTTGACCCGTGGTCCTGATCTGGACTGTGTGCTTTCCTTTGCTGTCAGTCGTCCTGCTCGATGGTGGGTCAAAGCACATGGGGGTTTCATCCATGTTGCCAAACTTCCAAGTTCAAACTTATTGTCCTTACGTAGGTTGATTACAAAAGTATTGAGTAAATTGATCTTTTCTTCTAAATCATTTGGCAGCTTCTGTGCTATCTTAGTTTTTTTGTGTATTTAAAGTCCATGCCATCTCATGAACGTTTGTGCCCATCCATTGGAAACCTAGAAGTTCTCATCTTTGCAAATCGTTTGCGCTTGGGGTCTGACATGAAGTGACGAGACAATGCACCCATTGGATCTTTTGTAGAGAAACAATATTTCTGTAAACCTGTCGCCTGCTGAACTTTTTCTTGTTGATTTTGATTCATTCCATCATTTTATAAATAATATCAGATGGAGAGTTACACCCCAAACAGGTAAGCTACAACTCTTAGATCCAGATAAACCCAGAAGTATACCCGCAACCGTGGCAGTACGCCCATGAAGACAAAACTTATAGAACAAGCTCTGTCTAGTTTTGCTGGTATAGTGTGAGTGGTTCACTCGCAGCAGACTATCAGATTGTACTCTGTGTGCACAGTTTCTGGTCACAATGTTTTGTTTACTTTTACTTTTGGGTTGCTTGGCTCTCTCTTAGAGATAGAGGGAGGAGCTCTACCAGCCAGGAAGGGGCTCGCAGTAGAGCCGTTGCTCCTTCAGCTCGAGAGAGGTCAGATGGGGTGGTTCAGGCATCTGGTTAGGATGCCACACGAACGCCTCACTGGTGAGGTGTTTTGGCCTCCCTACCGGGAGGATACCCAGAGGCAGACCCCGTATCTACGTCTCACAGCTGGATAGGGAGCCATTCGGTATCTTCCCAGGTGAGCTGGGGGATGCAGCTGGGGTGAGAGAAGCCTGGGCTTCCCGTCTGAGGCTGTTGCCCCCGCGACCCGACCCCGGATAAGCGGAAGAACGGAACAAAACGGACACAAATAAAGTTTAAGTTTTGCAAACTAAAGGAAAAGAAACCAGCATTTCTAGGAAATAAATGTAGCAATATTTCTTTTTATTTTCCACAGTAATGAAGAAGTACCGTTAACTTTTCAGCCAATCACTGTCCTTGTTTTGAAGCAAACGCAGCTCACTGACTTCTCATATTTAAAAAACATTATTGGCTGCATTTCCAACCAAAAAGGAAACTTTTCAAATGAAAACTGAGCTTTCAGGACTCACAAAAAGCTGTGCAAGAAGCTCTGTCTAGTTTTTCTGGTACAGTGAGAGCGGTTCACTCGCAGCAGACTATCATTGTGATACATTGTGATGAGCTGATTAGAACCACACATTGTAATTGAAAGGTCAAATGATCATGTACTTGGTTTTTTTGGGGATTATTGTTTGCAAATCGCACAGAGAAAAAAAATATGTACAGATACGATGATTGTACACCTGGCAGCGCTGGAAGAAAGCAATGTGTAAGTAAGTGTGCCTCAGGTGGAACACGAGGGGAACGAGGACCCAGTTAATGAGTCAGAGATGTTTGCAGAGGGATTCTGGGTAATGTAGTAAATTAGGAACATAGAACGAGGGAGAGAAGAACAAAACATGGCAGTGGTTTTAATCTAATAAACCATGTAGAAAATTAAAGATTAAATTCTAAACTAGAATTAATTAATGAAAAATCTAATGAATGAACATGTTGTGACTTTAACCTTTGCTTACAGTACATGAACCTGGAAACCTAATAAGTTCATCTATTGATGGTACTGAGTAGCTATGGGGAGTTTCATTATATCCCTCCAGTGATTTGGGAGGAATTGTGTTAATTTTCTTTTACATGAAGAAAACCTGTTAAAAAGTCTTTTATTTCTCTGGTTTCTGAGCTGTGAACAGACTGGAGACCTGAAAGAAATCAGATTGGATTCAGTAGATAATCCACTTTGCTGCCACAGGGTTGCAGCATTGATCTGCAGTTAAAGCCACGACCTCGACAGCTTAGTCCTCTTCATTGTATCCAGTGTTTATACACAGAGGAGCTCCAGTCTTTTTTTTTTAATCTTTTTTTTTACTTGTCCATTGTTGTGACAAGTACAAGTAAAATAGTGATCTGTGTGTCAAGTATTGCTGGACAGATTTGCTCTGCCAAGGTTGGCACATGGTGCTGACCCTGGCAGACCTATTTAATTTGTTTATTTCAAATGCTTTACATCCTGTTGTGTTTTCTGTGGCTTTTTTCTGCTGGACCTGGTAAGGAATGCTGAGGAGAGAGGAAAAAGGTAAAGTAGGGAGAAACTAAAGGATTGAATATTGTAGAAGAAGTGAGGGGGACAACGTGAAGAGATCATTTTCAGAAAAAAATCGAAATAAGCTTTTTTTTTTTTTTTTAAATGGCAGAAATATATAGCCATGCTCCAAATGCATTTTTAACACAAGTGAAAATTATTATTTCTATATGAACACTTTTTTGGGTCATGATGACAGGGAACACTGCCTCCCTTCCCTCCTCTGACCGCACGTCACTACTGAAATGCTTTGCTCGCAGGATGCCCTATATCTCCACTTAAAAGTCTTCAACTTGTTCAAAATGCAGCAGCAAGACTTTTAGCAGGAACTAATTGAAGAGATCATATTACTCCATGCCAGCGTCTCTCCACTGGCTCCCGATTGAGTTTAGAATCAAGTTTAAAATCCTCTTACTACCCTACAAGACCCTAAATAGCATGACCCATCTTACATTAGAATAGAATAGAAAACTTGGGTTCACACAGTGCATAAAACAATCAGATGTAAAAGCAGACAAACATATTAAAGCCATAAAAAAACAAGACAAAACAAGCCATAAAAACAACAAATACTATAAAAACAAGACGTAAAAACATTTAAAATCACACGTTAAAAGCTAATGAAAGGCTATTGTTCTGGGCTTTGATTGCCAAATGGAATTTTGTACCGCCGGCCTGAGGGGAGAAGGGTGAAGGAGAAATGAAGGGGGTGTGATGGATTTTCTGGGATCAGGGTGGCTTTCCTAATCCCACACGTTCCTACAGAAGGGTCAGTGGGGTTTGGGGTGAACCAAGTATTTTCCAGCTTGATTTGTAATTTTTATTTTCTGTTTGCAGGAGAGGAAGTTGTACCAGGATGTGGCGCTGAAAGTGAGGATGAATTGTATTGCATTTTAATCCTTAAAGCAAAGTGCTTTTAGTGACAGTATATCACCTTGTCAACCAATCAGAACACTCCGCTCCCAAAATGCAGGGCTGTTAGTGATTTCTAGGATTTCTAATAGTACAGTTGGAGGTAGAGCTTTTACCCAGCAAGCTCCAGTTTCATGGGATACTGTAAGCTCCCAGCTCAAGTGAGGGAGGCAGACAGTGTTCCTACATTTAAAGGGAGGCTTAAAGCATTCCTGTTTGAACAAGCTTATCAACAGGCCAAATAGAAACAGAGACATCTAGCTGCTGCTGGATCCTAGAAGCTGGGGAAGTATGGTACATTGGGTTCTGTCCTCTTATTCTATCTACTATTCACTGCCAGGCTGCCTTGGCAGCCTCATGCATCCACATCACCCTTACCTATTTCCTGACTCTCATATCTTGTGACCTCTAGTTTCTCTCCTTTGAACCCTCAGTTGTTCCCTTCTTGAAACCCATCATGTGAATTTCCATCAAGTATAATTTCCTCTCTGGAAAAGGAGGATCTAAAGGCAGGAATGAATGACCTAGTTTGCTTCGTTAGTTTAAGAATTAGCTGTTGTTAACAACTAATTTTTGGTTATCTGTTCATCCGTTCCGTCGTCTTCCGCTCATCCGGGGCCGGGTTGCAGGGGCAACAGCCTCAGAAGAGAATCCCGGGCTTCTCTCACTCCGGCTGCATCCTCCAGCTCACCCGGAAAGATCCTGAGTCGTTCCCCAGCCAGCTGTGAGACATAGTCTCTCCAGCGAATCCAGGGTCTGCCTCTTCATACAAATTAAATCAAATAGATGGATAAGTGGAGATATTTTGCCCCATCAGCAGTGATCACAACTGATTTCGTCTTGGTGTTTATTTATAGCAGCGATTCCAATCAGAGCAGAACCTGATTAAATCCTGATGAACGGGCCTTTATTAACTATGTAGCCCAGAGTCATCACTGCGAGAAGGATTTAATCTGCCATCGGATGACCTCGTCTAATCTTTGTTTGTGTCTGATCAGGATGACTAGGAAAAAACTCTTGTCCTAATTCAAAGAGAAAGAGTCTGACCCTCAGAAGGCCGCGCTCTCCATGACCTAGCAAACCAGTCTATTCTACTTCTTTTCCTCTACCTCAAATACCACAGCAACCCCAGAGGTCTCACTTATAAAGGATCTTACACTAAAATCCACACATAGGAATCAACTTGCACGTACAGAGTGTACAGAGTACAGAGTGATCACAGGGGTGACAGAGTTCGTGGACTTTAGCGTAACTGTCATGATCCCCTCTCCTGCCGCCAGAGGGAGTCCTGGATGTTTCTCATCGACCTGATTGGGATCACCTGGGGATACCACATCAGGCTGCGCCAAGCCACGCCAAGCCACGCCAAGCCACACCACAAGATCTTTGACCACCTGAGGTGGTCGTTGAGGAGGCGGTACTGTCATGATCACCTCTCCTGCCGCCAGAGGGAGCCCTGGATGTTTCTAATCGACCTGATTGGGATCACCTGGGGATGATTGCAGATTCCACACATCTGTGCTCCCTGCCATCTACATTTAAGGGCAATGACCCTAGACTTCCCTGTCGGGTCATACCATCTCTTCTAGCCAGGTCTCACTGGTTGCCTGACCAAGAACACATTCTTGCAATAAACTTTTACAATGACATTAAAACTTTGTTTTTCTTTCCACATTATTAATGGACCGCCAAATTCAAATAAACCCTGTTTTCTGTCTGCAAATGGGTCTTCCTCTTTCCACCTGCACTCCGCTTCATGACAGTAACTATCTGTACAGTCAGAAGCTGCGTAAAGGAAGAGGTGGGGAATCGAGGAGACTTGTGGACAGAAACGGACGTAAACAGAGGACAGTGAGATGAAGCGTTCGAAGCAGTGAAGAAACAATTAGACAGTAAACAAACACCAGTCTGTGTAGGGCCGTACATAAGAAAAGATTGTTAATTAGGATATACGAACATCGTTAATCACCATGTTTAAACTAATTTTGAAAGCGTGCACCCGTCGGGTTCCTGCTTCTACTCAATACATCGCATCCTGCACATGAGGATAATATACAGTAGCTACAAACAGATGAAAGATAGGCTCTTTTGTGTTTGATGTCATCATATCATCTCGGATGGCAGATAGGATGACTGTTTTTCAGGTGGCTCTTAATGAAAGCTAATGTCTGCAATCCCTGACCTACTAACTGGAGGAAAATAGAACAGAATACACTTTATTTATCCCCGAAGGGAAATTTGAGTGCTGCTGTGCAAACAGTGTTTTATGTTTTGTACATTGTTAAAAAGACTTCAAAATGTCTTCATTTCAAACTTGAGACATTTCAAATTCCGTTTCGTCGTCTTCCACTTATCCAGGGCCAGGTCGCGGAGGCAACAGCCTCAGACAAAAAGCCCAGGCTTCTCTCACCCCGGCTGCATCCTCCAGCTCACCCAGAAGGATCCCGAGTCGTTCCCCAGCCAGCTGTGAGACATAGTCTCTCCAGCAGGTCTGGGGTCTGCCTCTCGATCTCCTCCCGGTGGGTCGTGCCCGAAACACTTCACCAGCGAGGCGCTCGGGGGGCATCCCAAACCACTCTATCTGGCTCCTCTTAACCTGGAGGAGTAGCGGCTCAACACCAGCTTTTCCCGGATGGCAGAGCTCCTCATCCGATCTTAGAGAGCCCTGCCACCCTGCTAAGGAAGCTCATTTCGGCCGCTTGTATCCATGGTCTCATTGTTTCAGTCACCACCCACAGCTGGTGACCATGGTGAGGTTAGGAACGTAGATCCTGGTTACCATGGTGAGGGTAGGAACGTAGATCCTGGTTACCATGGTGAGAGTAGGAACGTAGATCCTGGTTACCATGGTGAGGGTAGGAACGTAGATCCTGGTTACCATGGTGAGGGTAGGAACGTAGATCCTGGTTACCATGGTGAGAGCAGGAACCTAGATCGACTTGTAAATTGAGGATAATCTTACATGTAGGAACAATCCATGTTTACTTATTTGATCCAGATAGAGTCTGTCTTCAGTCAGTGTGTAAATATAACTGTTGGTTCATCACAGTGACACTGCAGTGTTCACTGTTGTTGTTAGAAAGACTTTGTCATGTGGATGAAACTCTAAAATCTGCCATCACATGGTGACTAACTGAGATTGTTGTTGCTCACACAAACCTCTTTTTGTTTGTGGTGAAAAGAAGCCAGTTTGTTCTGAATTGTCGGGACATTCAGTCAAAACAACTTCTTTAGAGGATTGGATTAGTTTTACTTCAGCTTTTGGCTCTTGTCTTTTACATCCTGCCATGTGGTGGAGGTGCAGGAGTAAAACCAAATGCACAGCCAAATTTTACAGGTTCATTGAGGATGAAAGGCCAGGGTTGGGACACCTTGGGGATCATTAATGTTACATCAGGACATTTGCTGCCGAGTGTGAAGCGACCGGGATGGGAATCAGCGCCTCCAAATCTAAGCCCATGGTCCTAGCCCGGAAAAGGGTGGAATGCCACCTGCTTAAGTATATCAGGTTCTTGTTCACAAGTGGGGCAAGGATGGAGCGGGAGATCGACAGACGGGTGGGTGCAGTATCAGCAATAACTAGGACGATGCATCGGTCTGTGGCGGTAAAGAGAGAGCTGAGCCGAAAAGCAAAGCTCTCCATTTACAAATAGATCTACGTTCCTACCCTCACCATGGTAACCAGGATCTACGTTCCTACCCTCACCATGGTAACCAGGATCTGCGTTCCTACCCTCACCATGGTAACCAGGATCTACGTTCCTACCCTCACCATGGTAACCAGGATCTACGTTCCTACCCTCACCATGGTAACCAGGATCTACGTTCCTACCCTCACCATGGTAACCAGGATCTATGTTCCTACCCTCACCATGGTAACCAGGATCTACATCCCTACCCTCACCATGGTAACCAGGGTCTACGTTCCTACTCTCACCATGGTAACCAGGATCTACGTTCCTACTCTCACCATGGTAACCAGGGTCTACGTTCCTACCCTCACCATGGTAACCAGGGTCTACGTTCCTACTCTCACCATGGTAACCAGGATCTAGGTTGCTACCCTCACCATGGTAACCAGGATTTATGTTCCTGCCCTCACCATGGTAACCAGGGTCTACGTTCCTACTCTCACCATGGTAACCAGGATCTAGGTTCCTATCCTCACCATGGTAACCAGGATTTATGTTCCTGCCCTCACCATGGTAACCAGGGTCTACGTTCCTACCCTCACCATGGTAACCAGGATTTATGTTCCTGCCCTCACCACGGTGAGGGTAGAAACCTTCATCGGTTTCTCAAAGTATCCTGGTCTGATGGTTCTTTCATAGTTTGGAAGTAGACTTGGAGGAATCTCTAAAAGTTTCCAAATGAAGATGAATCTTTTCCACACTCTCCATTGCTCTGGACTGTTGATCCTAGATACTTAAAATCTTCCACCTTCTTTATCTCTTCTCACTGTAACCTCACTTTTCCATTTGGATTCCTCTCATTCACACACGTACTCTGTTTTATTCTGACTAATCTTCATTCCGATTTTTTCTCGTGCAAACCTCCACCTCTTGTAAAATTTAACCACCTGTTTATTCTGGATAAATTTTCATTGATTAGCAGATAAATTAAATTTATTAAATGAGGTCCAGCTGTAATTAAATTATTTACCAAATTATTACTACTTTCTCTTAAACTTTCAGAGCTCCGGGTCTTACACACACCAACACGTACGCCAAGGGATTTCCCCTCACAGAAGAAGAAATCAGTTTGAGGATAAACTCATATATATTTAGAGAGATAAATTAATTTAGAAGGGTTATTAGAAGCGAAACTTGCCTGCAGCACTCGAACTGAGCAATGAGTGAAAAATAATCTGTGTGAAAAAGTGGCTTATTTCAGACCACACTGTACAACTGTTCTCCGATGGATTATACAAGCATGAAAGTAGTTCATCGGCTGTTAGGGGGTGTGGGTGGGGATGTGGGGAAGGTCTGTAGTATAAAGCAGCAGGTTGGAGACGCAGCAGGAGAACAGCAGCAGCAGCAGCAGCAGGAGAACATCAGCAGCACCACAGCCACCATGACCAGCATCAGCCATTCAGGTAAAACCAGCATCTGCTTCACTACTTTCATGCTTTTATTTTGTAGGAATTAACTTTTTCTCTCTACAGGAGGAAAAACATCTAAGTCCAAGAAGAAGAAGATCAACTACTTCACAGACGTGCACGGTCTGCCCTGCATCGAAAACATTGTGTCTTCAGTGACTGAGACTCCACACCCCATCGGCACTGTCGTCTCCGGCTCCATCCCAAAATGGATCAACGGAAACCTCTTGAGAAACGGACCTGGCAAGTTTGAGATTGGCAATCAGAGGTGAGTAAAACACAGCCTCCATCGTTTGGTTTGAGAGACGCTGAAAGTCTTGACTCTTCAGGTTCAACCACTGGTTTGATGGGATGGCGCTCCTGCATCAATTTAAGATTTCCAACGGTGAGGTGACCTATAAGAGCCGCTTCCTGTCCAGTGACAGCTACCAGACCAACACGGAGCACAACCGTATCGTGGTGTCTGAGTTTGGTACGGTCACTATGCCGGATCCTTGTAAAAACCTCTTCCAGCGCTTTATGTCCCGCTTCGAGCTTCCCAGTGAGTTCTCCTCTATATAACACATCACCGTGGAAACCTGATGATGTAAAAATCACCTTCTCTTCCACCAGAACCTACAGATAATGCCAACGTCAGCTTTGTGACCTACAAAGGCGATTACTACGTCAGCACAGAGACCAACATCATGCACAAGGTGGACCCCGAAGCGCTGGGGACTGTTAAAAAGGTATGGCTCTGCATGAGGGTTTTACTGGGAGGCTTTGGTCCATAACCCGAAGCTCCTGTTGGGTCTGGAACAGGTGGATTGGAGTAAGTTCATCGCTGTGAACGGAGCAACGGCACACCCTCACACTGAGCCTGATGGAACCACCTACAACATGGGAAACTCCTACACGCCCAAAGGTAAATATTCACTTTATTTCATGCAGTCATCAAAACAGAGAAAACAGAAGAAGCTTCCAGAAAATAAATCAGAAGGAGACCAAAAGGGCTTAGTCTGCCGGATCTGATGATGATCTAACTGTTGGGATGTGGGATGTGGAAGGAGGAAGACCCAAATGCAGGACAACAAAACAGGATTTATTTATCCCAAAAGTCCAGTAAGGCTGTAAGGCAAAGGATTAACACAGGACCAGAAGTTCAAATAATATAACAGAGTTCAAGAATATAGCTCATGGTCAGGCAACCAAGAAGACCTGGCTGGTTGCCAGGTCTTCTTGGACCAGCAGCAGCCTGAACCAGCAGCCTGGTCCAGCTGGTTGCTGGACCAGGCTGCTGGTTGCTTTTAAACGTTTAAATCTTTTAAACGCTTTAAAAGATTGAAAATAAAGACATTTTTAGTCAAATATGTGAACCTGTCACAAAAAATAAGATAAGACGCTGCCATGTGTTCTTTAAAGGCAGTCTCTCTCATGAGGAGAGACTGCCTTTAAATAGACACCTGGCTGATTAACATCAGGCTAATCAGACAGGTATTAGGGATCAGGTTGAGATCCAGGAGAGGAAGGTCCAGCGCTCCCTGTGGTGACAAGTGAGAGGATCATGACACTACCTAAAGAAACAGCTTAACTCAAAGCTGACAGAATTTATAAAGCGAAATAAAAACAACACTAGAACAAGAAGCAAAAAGAGCTCAAAGATTATAATTACCGTAATTTCACGGCCATAAGGCGCACCTAAAAGTCTCAAATTTTCTTCAAAATGAGCGGTGCGCCCTATCTGATTTGTGATTTGCGGACGTATTAGAGAACCATCGGACGGACGCAGTTGAAAACATGAGAATGTTAAAGGGTGAAGTGTGTGTGTGGATTATGTCTAAAAGAACAGGTGTGTTCTTTATGAAGAACATTGCTGTTTTAACAACACTGAAAATGGAAAAGAGACACGCTTATGAAGCTCAGCTTAAACTGATGGCGATCAGCTGCGCCGGGCGAGTTACGCCACAGTTTGCCAGTGGATTGTAGATGCTTGGGCTAACGTGTCTGCTGGCACTGTTGTCCGAGCTTTCCCAAAAGCAGGCATCATTTCCGAGGAGCTGCACGGTTCAGAAAGTGACTCTAACAGCGAGGAAAGTGAACCTGCGAGGTTGGATTTAGAGCAGCTGTTAGATTCTGAAACAGAGGATGAGGACTTGGATGGATTTAATAAATGACTTTATGACGACTGTAAATAATATTTAAATAAAACCAACCAAACTCAGTTTTATTCCTGATCTATTTTTAAATACACACGCGTGTGTGCGTATGCGCGCGCGCCTATGTGTGTATGTGTGTGTTGTTGTAAGGCGGACTTACGTAGTAGAGGATATGTATATAACACCCGCGCCCTTTCATCAGGTGCGCCTCGTGTGTGTTAAATAAAGAGCACGCAAAATTTGCACCGTACTTTTAATACGGTGCGCCCTATGATCATGAAAATACGGTAATTAAGATTCAGAAGTGAAAAAAAACGTCTTCATATCAATGCTACTTCGTTCCTCTGAGAGTTTTTGCTGTGTTATGAGATGAGGAGACATTATCAGACCGATGCTCTTGGACTGGCTAGAATAAGTGATCCGTACAACTTACATACTTCTACCACATCTCTTGGTCGAACACCTGAAGCAATTTGAACCAGATGTGAAGAATCAGGGCAGAACAAGATGGAAAGAAACAGGGCCTGAAAGGGAGGATTATGAACATGGAGTATTATGTCTACCTTGACAGGAGCAAACTACCACATCATCCGGGTTCCACCTGCGAAGAACCAAGAGGACGAGACCCTGGAAGGAACCACGGTGCTCTGTTCGATTCCTGCGGTGGACAAGACCAGACCGTCCTATTATCACAGCTTTGGTGAGTTTGATTCTGTTTCACTCTTTTTTGATCAGTAATCTGACGCTACCGTAGCCAAGTGTATGTATTTGCATCAATGGATGTTAGATAACAAGGAACAAGACGACGTGTAACAACACTACCATCCACCACTTCCTGTTCTGAACTTATCACAATAAAAGAACTGGAAATATTATAAGATTTTAGAAGAAATGATGCCATTTTTAAGTTAAAAGTAATGGAGTTGCTGATGTAGAAGTACACAGAGCTGCTGCACGTAAACGTAGTACTAACAATGATACGTTTGGAACATGAGACGTTGCCGTGATACCGCTGTGTTATTGGTGCAGCATCACAGAAAGAAAAGTTAAGGTCTTCTTCTTCTTCTTTCGGCTTTTCCCTTTAGGGGTCGCCACAGCAAGTCAGTTTCTTCCATCTAACCCTATCTGCTGCATCTTCTTCGTTCACACCAACTATCTTCATGTCTTCCTTCACTGTATCCATGAACCTCCTCTTTGGTCTTCCTCTAGTCCTCTTTCCTGGTGGTTCCAAACCCAGCATCCTTCTTCTGATGTACTCTCTCTCTCTCCTCTGCACATGTCCAAACCATCTCAGTCTGGCCTCTCTGACTTTAAAACCTCTAACATGTGCTGTTCCTCTGATCCTGTCCATCCTGGTCACTCCCAGAGAGATCCTCAGCATCTTCATCTCTGCTACAAACATCTCTGTTTCCTGTCTTTTCCTCAGTGACACTGTCTCTAGACCAATCAGCATGGCCGCTCTCACCACGGTTTTCTACACTTTTCCTTTCATTTTGGCTGAAACTCTTCTATCACACATCACACCTGATACTTTTCTCCACCTGTTTTAACAGAAAGAAAAGTTATGGTATGTTATTAAAATAACTCGTGGTGAAGCTGCGTGACTTATATTTTTAAACACCAAATCTATCCTCCCTTCTTTTTGTATCTCTATCTCTTCTACAAAGGTAGCGCCGTTGTTGGCTGCATGCTTTAATTCTTGCAAAATCCCCACTAATAATTGATTCTTGATTAAAACTTTGAAAACTCTTTCTGTGTTCTTTCTTTCTTTGTTTTACAATGTGGCTCATCTGACTTATGTTTGTACAAAATATGTTTTCCTCTAAAAATGTAGCGGGTGCGGCTTATGTTCAGGTATGCTCTGTTGGGGAGAGGTGAGGTAGAATCCAAGCGCGGGACACAGGACGAAAAGGAGAAACATCACATTTATTTATAATCAGGTAAAAACAGATTTTTCGAAGTAGGCGGGTTCTTCTGAGGCAGGCGGGTTGTCCGGGGCTGGCGGGTAATCCAAAGCAGGCAAGTTTCGAATGGAACTCAATCTGACACAGGCTGGGAATGGAGGATGGCTTATGTAGTTTGCTGATTGCTGATGATCTGCAGGAGGTGAGCAAGTTGCCACGGAGACAGACACCCTCTTAGAAGCAGGAGCAGGGATCACAACATGCTCTAAAAACATTGGACTGGATAATATTATATTATTTTTTATGCTTCTTCTTTCCAGCCATGTCTGAGAACTATGTGGTTTTCATCGAGCAGCCCGTCAAGATGAACTTGCTAAAGATCGTCACAGGGAAGCTAACAGGGAAGAGCATCAGCGACGGTTTCTCCTGGGATCCCAAACTTCACACTGTCTTCCACCTGGTCCACAAGCAGACCGGGCAGGTAACAGACCAAATGATCATGCTGTGTTTCTAACTTTCATGAAGAAAAACACCAAGGTCTTCATTTCTGTTCTGAAGAGAAGTACAATCACCTATGTGGCCAAGGCACTGTGCTGCCTTCACCAGATCAATGCCTACGAAGAGAACGGCTTCCTGGTGGTGGACATGTGTGCGTCTGATGACGGTCAGGCCATCACTAACTATAACATCCAGAACCTACGGAAGTCTGGAGAAGCTCTGGATGAGGTAAGGGAGTACATGAGGACAGATCTGATCCAGTTCTATCAATCAGCTGATTGATCGTGTGCTTCTTCTAAGGTCTACAACACATTGAGCAGGATTTTCCCTCGGCGCTTTGTGCTGCCGCTTCAATTGGACAACGGAACACCCTACAACCAGAACCTGCTCGACCAGGCCAACACCACCGCCACGGCCATTAGGATTGGCCAGAACAAGGTGGGGAACCACACCTGGTCTATTTACATCCTTCTACCAGCTCATTACTGTAAGACATGGAGCTACTGTTGTCCCGGCTTTGCTCGTTTCTACTTTTACCTTTTTATGGGACCTCAGCTACTACGTCAGGGACCTGGCGAACACAGATGATGCCATCATGTCAAACAGAAGTGTCCATGGAGATTTGTTTGTAATTTGGAAGCTCAACATGAAGGTAGACCGAGCTTTACGGTCTTTGTTAGAAAAAGCGAGAACAAAGTTAATCCTTTGAGAGTTTTATTCAGGAAAAGATGTGGTTACGCTGCTGCTGCTGCTGGGATTTTACACTCTGTTTTCTGGACTACACTGACTGTTCGGGTGCATTACATACTACGTCTTGTCTGATCCCCACCAGAAAGGAATGATTGGTTAAATAAAAAAGTACCCACCCACCCCAAAGCGAGTGAACTTCAATGCTGCGAGGTCGGGCTGTTTTCATGGAGACACAGAACCTCGGAGTTTTGGTTTTTCAGAAAAGATCAGAAAGTTTAAATAAAAAACTTGACCAGAGTTCAGATTAAAGTACAGATTGGAATCCTATCAAACGGTCTGTCTCAGCCTTGACTTTAACCTGGGTTGGAGAGCAGAGTCCAGTGTAAGTTAGAGATCATTGACCATATTCACCAAAATGATGATTATCGTCTAGACCAGGAGTCACCAACCTTTTCATTATTTAGGATACTGAGTGATACGAAGAGCGGCCAGTTTGACAGACTCTTCTGAAATTACAGATTTACTCAGTTTGCTTTTAATTTTACATGATTATTAATGGTTAATGATACTCATCGATGTGAAGACACCGGTTACACCAAGGATTTCACACAGAAATTATTGACAGTGGCAACAAGGTGGGAAACAGATTTTAATCTTCAGGACTTTATCAGTCTCACTAATTGTTAGATTTTCAGATAAACACTTTCATCACAACATCTCAGAGGAAAAATTGTCCTATTTTCATTTTGTTGCTCCGGGGGTAACACTCTCAGATAGGAAGTCCAGGCTTCTCTCACCCCGGCTGCATCTTCCAGCTCACCCGGAAGGATCCCAAGTCGTTCCCTTGCCAGCTGTGAGACATAGTCTCTCCAGCAGGTCTGGGGTCTGCCACTTGGTCTCCTCCCGGTGGGATGTGCCCGATACACCCCATCTGGCTCCTCTCGACCTGGAGGAGGAGCGGCTCGACACCGAGCTCCTCCCGGATGGCAGAGCTCTTCACCCGATCTCTGAGTGAGAGTCCAGCCACCCTGCGGAGGAAGCTCAATTCAGCCGATCTCTTTCTTTCAGTCACCACCCACACTGGTTACCATGGTGAAAGTAAGAACGTAGATCCTGGTTACCATGGTGAGGGTAGGAACGTAGATCCTGGTTACCATGGTGAGAGTAAGAACGTAGATCCTGGTTACCATGGTAAGGGTAGGAACATAGATCCTGGTTACCATGGTGAAGGTAGGACCGTAGATCCTGGTTACCATGGTGAGGGTAGGAACGTAGATTCTGGTTACCATGGTGAGGGTAGGAACATAGATCCTGGTTACCATGGTGAGGGTAGGAATGTAGATCCCGGTTACCATGGTGAGGGTAGGAATGTAGATCCTGGTTACCATGGTGAGGGTAGGAATGTAGATCCCGGTTACCATGGTGACGGTAGGAAGATAGATCCTGGTTACCATGGTGAGGGTAGGAATGTAGATCCTGGTTACCATGGTGAGGGTAGGAACATAGATCCTGGTTACTACGGTGAGGGTAGGAACGTAGATCCTGGTTACCACGGTGAGGGTAGGAACGTAGATCCTGGTTACCATGGTGAGGGTAGGAACGTAGATCCTGGTTACCATGGTGAGGGTAGGAACATAGATCCTGGTTACTATGGTGAGGGTAGGAACATAGATCCTGGTTACCATGGTGAGGGTAGGAACGTAGATCGAATTGTAAATTGAGAGCTCTGCTTTTCGGCTCAGCTCTCTCTTTACCACGATGACTTGAAACAATTATCGTTTATCTTCCCCATGTGCAGGTATTCTGTATCTATGAGGACCTGCACGGGGACGACCTTCATCAGTATGGAGGCCTGGAGTTCCCCCAGATCAATTACGGCCAGTACAACACCCGTCCGTACCGGTACTTCTACGGCTGTGGCTTCAGACATCTGGTTGGAGATTCTCTGATCAAGATGGACATCTGTGAGAAGCAGATGAAGGTGAGCTGGGAAACGTTTTTATTTTCATCTGATAGTTTAGCTGAATGAAGTATTTTCTGGCAGGTGTGGGAGCGTCCAGGCCTGTACCCCTCTGAGCCAATCTATGTACCATCACCGGGGGCAACGGAGGAGGACGATGGGGTCATCTTGTCAGTGGTTATCACTCCAAATAAGGTAAGCAAGACTCAGTGGAACATTTTAAAGATGATTTACATATCAGTACATTGTGAATATTTTCAGTTGTGGGAAAATCCAGGTATGCAAAAAGAGACACAACTTTTTCTTTTTTTTTTAATCTGTGCAGCAGAAAAGCTGAAAAAGCTGATGTCAGCTTAAAAATTTTTATGTTAGTACTTTTTGTTTTTTTGGTCTCCTCCCGGTGGGACGTGCCCAAAACATCTCACCAGTGAGGCGCTTGAGGGGGCATTCTGACCAGATGCCCGAACCACCCCATCTGGCTCCTCCTCCAAGAGAAGCCAGATGGAAGCCAGATGGGGTGGTTTGGTGAGGTGTTTTGGGCATGTCCCACCGGGAAAAGACCAAGATGCAGAACCCGCACCCGCTGGAGAGACTATG
Source organism: Neostethus bicornis (assembly GCA_902685375.1). Lineage (NCBI taxonomy): Eukaryota > Metazoa > Chordata > Actinopteri > Atheriniformes > Phallostethidae > Neostethus > Neostethus bicornis. Next base: position 29,881,995 of record LR738546.1, read on the forward strand.
TCTCACAGCTGGCCGGGGAACAACTTGAGATCCTTCCAGGTGAGCTGGAGGATGCAGCCGGGGTGAGAGAAGCATGAGCTTCCTGTCTGGGGTTGTTGCCCCCACAACCCGGCCCCGGATAAGCGGAAGATGACGGAACGTAATGTTAGTACTTCTCAAATAGTGGGGGTCACGTTGCAATGCCGAGGTAAAGGGAGTCGGTTGTGACCTCAGCGAACATGCTTTTTCTTTTTGTCGCACTAGATTAAAGTGTAGTTGCATTTCCACTATCGTAGTTGGCATTGACACTCTGATTTTCAGTGTGTGTAGGGAATATTATAGTGAAGGCTATCCTCTCCAATGGTAAGCACCCTCTCCATGAAACTCTGGCCTCTCAGAGACGGTGTAAGGCTTCGTTCTCTGTTCTGCAGAACTAAGAGATTCAGGAACTCAATCGTCAGTAGTCATCAGACATCAGATTTACATCCAGGAAGCTGGATGGAGCTACCGAAGCTAACCGCTCTTCTTTTTTTAACTTTTTATTTTCACTTTTTATCATATTAAATCACAAACACAACAAACATAACATTCCTTGAAGCATGGTCAGATTAACAATAAATTCACATCCACCATGATGTACAAATAATCGGTCATTTATCAAGACGAGACAGAGCAAGGGAAACTTTTAACAACCCGTAGGTAAAAAAAAAAAAAAATTCAACGTTCAGTTGGAGCATAAAGAAAACAAACAGCATGTTTACATTTTGATAAACCTGGTTTAAATAGAGTTTAACCATGCGCCATCTCTGTTCAAAAACACCTGTATTTAGTTGTAGGGATGCTGCCATTTTTTTCCATTACATAAACTTGTTTGATCCTTTGTGTCCATTCAGTCAGAGAGGGTGGAGTTATGACTTTTTTTAGCAACCAATAGCAAAATATGCAAGATTATTCAACGCCATTTATAGATGGCTGTCAAAGTTGGTGAAAGAATGTCGTTTGACGTGTTGCTGTCGATTTAATCCTGTTTTTTTTTTTTCTTCTTCCAGGACAAAAGTACATTTCTTCTTGTTTTGGATGCAAAGACGTTTGAGGAGCTGGGCCGCGCTTCAGTTCCTGTCAACATCCCGTACGGTTTCCACGGCGCTTTCAATGCTACCGGATAAACATCTGTTCCATTTAACCCATCACACAGCGGAAACAAATCTCCTGTACACCTCGTACTTATAATAATAATAATAATGAATTCCTCTAGTCCTCCCTCACCGGGGAAATTTGTGTGCTGCACTCCTTACACCGCAGCAGGCTGCCCTTCGACGGCGCCAATGGTTATGTTAGTCTTTTACTGAATACTTTTTACTGTAAGCTAGGAGAACAGGGTGTACAGTCAGGTCCATAAATATTAGGACTAGGCGACACAACTCCAACATTTTTGGCTCTATACATCACCTCAATATGCTGTAATTTAATTTAATTTGAGGGTATTCACATATAAATCAGGTGAATGGTGTAGGAATTACAACAGTTTGCATATGGGTTGAGGGACCAAAAGTAAAGAACAGAATAAAAATCATAAATAAAACCTTCACTTTTTAATACGTCGTTGCGAATCCTTTGCAGTCAATTGCAGCCTGAGGTCTTGAACGCACAGACATTACCAGGTTTTTATCCCTGGTGATGCTCTGCCAGGCCTTCAGTGTAACTGTCTACAGTTCCTGCTTGTTTTTAAACAGATTCATGTTAGGTCAGGGGTGGAAAAACATTTTGGTTCGTGGGTCACTTTGGGTTCTAACATTTGACAAAGGGGCCGAACAGGATCAGATGGATGGCATGATTTGGTAACCGCTAGATTGGACCGATAGAATGAGGCTAGATTTTAAACAAGTGTGTTAAATGTTACATAAAGAGCGTTAAATTCCAAATCTGGTGACGCTAGGTCTGAAATCTAGTGCGATAGCGCTTCAAAACGTGCAGTTTGTTCCGTTCGGTTCCGTCATCTTCCGCTTGTTCCGGGGTCGGGTGGCGGGGGCAACAGCTTCAAACGGGCAGCCCAGGCCTCTCTCACCCCGGCTCCATCCTCCAGCTCACCCGGAAGGATCCCAAGTCGTTCCCCAGCCAGCTGTGAGACATAGTCTCTCCAGCGGGTCCGGGGTCTGCCCCTTGGTCTCCTCCCGGTGGGACGTGCCCAAAACACCACGCCCAAAACACCCCGCCCGCTCTGGGGGCATCCTGACCAGATGCCCGAACCACCCCATCTGTCTCCTCTCAACCTGGTGGAGGAGCGGCTCGACACCGAGCTCCTCCCGGATGGCAGAGCTCCTCACCCGTCCCTAGAGTTAGCCTGTGCAGCTGAGGATCCGACCGCCAGGGTCCCCGCCGATGGCTGCCACCCATCTCCTCCTTCACTTGACCCCTATGGCCCCTCCTGCAGGTGGTGAGTCCGCTGGAAGGGTGGCTCATGTCCCCTGTTCGGGCTGAGCCCGGCCGGGCCCCATGGGTAAAAGCCCGTCCACCAGGCGCTCGCTCTCGTGGCCCACCCTCGGGCCTGGCTCAAAGGGGGGGGTCCCGGTGACCTGCGCCTGGGCAAGTGCAACTTGGCCATGTTTGATCGCTTCATGGGGGTATTTTTGAGCCACGCTTTGTCTGGCCCCTCACTTAGTGGCACTAGGTTTAAAATCTAAGCGCTCGATGTAACATTTTGCTTGTTTTAACATTTAACACTCTTGTTTACGTGCGTGTATTGGGTCCGATGGCTTTCCATACGATACAGTGTGCCATCAAGTGAGGAAACATCAGAAAACATTTACAAGGTTTATTTATTTAATTTTTCAAGTTCAGCGGGCCGGATTAAACTGCTCAACGGACCGCATGTGGCCCGTGGGCCGTAGTTTGCCCATGCTTGGGTTAGGTGATTGACCCGGCCAGTGCGTAACATTCCACTTCTTTCTTTGAGAAAGTCTTTGGTTGTTTTGAGTCATTGTCCATCTGCATTGCGAAGCGCCGTTCACTGAGTTCTGAAGCATTCGGCTGAATATGAGCCCAAAACACTTCAGAACACCTCCTGGGGTTCGTGGGGAACGACTCGGGATCCTTCCGGGTGAGCTGGAGGATGCAGCCGGGGTGAGAGAAGCCTGGGCTTCTCGCCTGAGGCTGATCCCCCCGCGACCCGGCCCCAGATAAGTGGAAAACGACGGAACGAACTTCCAAATTCGTTCCACTGCCTTTGTCAGGAGTCACGTCATCAATAAATACAAGACGACCAGTTCCATTAGCAGCCACCCATGAGGGGGAATACAATTAAAGCTGACAGTCTGCAGTTAAAGCAGGTCTTGTTTGTTTAATTCAAAATCCTTTGGGTGGTGTACAGAGACAAAAATATTTGAATTGTGTTGCTGTCTGAATATTTATGGACCTGACTGTATGTGGTTTGCTCATGTACAGTTTGAAATGTGAGCTTGTAAATAAAGAAAAAAATAAAAACGCAGTTTTTGTACCTCCACACCGTGAAGTCCTGCCAAGGGAGACCCGTAGCAGGGATGGGATCTATTACAGGCAATATATTACCATTACTTTTGTATTAATCATTACTATTATATTTACATAACTGTGCCGCCAAGTCTGGACTTTCTTTCTTCTTTTTTTCCTTCAATATCTTTATTGATTTTATTGTAAACATATTAACAAACAACAAAACAACAACCTATTAAAAAATGTGTAAATAAAGTCATTAGACAAGGTTTTCAGGAGGTTTGGGTCATTAGAGATTTTGGGGATAAAGTCTGAGAGGCAAGACTGAGATGGTTTGGACATGTGCAGGCAGGCTGCATCAGGTGTGATGTGTGATAGAAGAGTTTCAGATAAAATGAAAGAAAAAGTGTAGAAAACCGTGGTGAGAGCGGCCATGCTGATTGGTCTAGAGACAGTGTGGTGAGAGGGCCATGCTGATTGGTCTAGAGACAGTGTGGTGAGAGGGCCATGCTGATTGGTCTAGAGACAGTGTGGTGAGAGGGCCATGCTGATTGGTCTAGAGACAGTGTGCTGATTGGTCTAGAGACAGTGGCACTGAGAAAAAGAGGAAACAGAGATGTTTGTAGCAGAGATGAAGATGCTGAGGATCTCTCTGGGAGTGACCAGGATGGACAGGATCAGAGGAACAGCACATGTTACAGGTTTTAAAGTCAGAGAGGTCAGACTGAGATGGTTTGGACATGTGCAGAGGAGAGAAAGAGTACATCAGAAGAAGGATGCTGGGTTTGGAACCACCAGGAAAGAGGACTAGAGGAAGACCAAAGAGGAGGTTCATGGATACAGTGAAGGAAGACATGAAGATAGTTGGTGTGACCGAAGAGGATGCAGCAGATAGGGTTAGATGGAAGAAACTGACTTGATGTGGCGCCCCCTGAAGGGAAATGCTGAAACTAGAAGAAGAAAACAAGGTTTTCACAAATAATCCATACGTAATACCAAAAGAATACAGAGTGTATATATTTTCAAACAAACAAAATAAGAAACAACACAAGACAAAAAAACAAACAAATAATTAAATTGTGCTGCTGGCAGACGGTCCCAAATCTGGTAAATCGTCTTCGACAGTGGTCCTCAACCACCGGGCTGTGGACTAGTACAGGGCCGCACAGAACTGTTATTTTTATTCACTTTGTTTTTGTGATGTCTTTTATTTTGAAGGTACATGTTCATCGTTACCATGACAACAAGAATGCGTTCGAGCAGAGAGAATGTTTCCACATTATAAAGGCTGCTAATAAATTTTCTCGTGAAGACGAAGCGGATTTAAGTTTATTATTATTGATCAAAGAGCCATTTTTTTCAGGCTGGTTTCATCACCTTTGGACCAGGCTGTGAAAATATTGTCAGACACTAAACCGGTCTGTGGCGCAGAAAAGGTTGGGGACCCCTGGTCTACGGTGAGAGGAAAACATCAGCTACTCCAGATTATCTAGAAAGATCAGGTTCCTGGTGTATTCAAAGAAAGGCTCCCATATTCTAGAATATTTCTCCTGGGAGCCCTTCAACCCGTGTCTAATCTAAGACATCCATAACCCAGTGGTGGTGGTGAGGTTGATTTCCACTTTATGAGAATCTGTCGTCTTGCAAGCAAAGTGACAAAGGCTATGAATGATCTCACCTCTGAAGAGAGGGAGGCAGTTTCAGAGGTCACCCCAAAGAGTGCCGTGACTGCACAGGTTCCAACCTCTTCCCCGTGGCGTCATCCAAAGACTCAAAGATCTTCTGCTGATAAGATGATAAATCAGAGCAAGACCAAACATATGGATGTGGGAAGCTGCTCCTAGACGACCATGATTACAAGTTGGATCAACATTCTGGAACATTTTTGAAAGTCTGACTTCGGTTAAGTGCGTACAATCTACTGGATCAGGCCATGCTTTGCACATACTGATGAGTGGTGCACATTGTTTAGAATGTTTCTCCATGTGTTCTTAACAAATACCACCCCCATATCGTCTTCCCAAAGTGCTTTAATAGTGGTCAGAGATGCCATGTGTAAAGAGGGAATCTGAGAGTATAAAAATGAGACCATACTTTTGAAAGTAAGTAGTGGTTTCATGCACAAAGAAAGCACTATTTACAGTTCTTAATGAAATCACTGGCCATCGTCAGGTCATCAAACCGCTGCGATGTTTCATCTGGGAAGGTTATTCTCAGGATACAGAAGACCATACTTTACACCAGGAAAGGAGCGCAGTGCGCGCTTCACTGGGCCAAAGTCTGGGAATATGGAGATCCTCTGGCCCGTATATAGGAGTAGGGAGGACTCGCCGGCGCGCTGTAGAATCGTGTTGCGGATGTGAAAGAAATGCACCTGCGCCAGAACAGGACAAGGTGGGGCTCCAGGTCGGTTTCTCCCGCAGGCTGCGGTGAGCGTGGTCCAGTAGCGGTTTTTCCTTCAGTCCCAGTAACTCCTGGCGCGGGGTCCCTCCGGTATACCAATCACTGGGATATTATTCCTTCTTGATCTGCTTTGTAAGTCCTCACAGTTTTCCTCCAGATGGTTGACCGGTGCGGCTGGCTTGTCCACATTGGTTTGTGGCTCTCCTATCTGGGAGTCATGGTCGTTAGCGGCCTTCTCCAGATCCTTTAAGGCTGCCTCATGTGAATCCGCTGATGTGGTTCGATGGAGGTTTTTAACTCATCTTTCACAGACGAGATTTCAGCGCATAAATTAATGGACTTCTTCTTCCATCGTTTCCCTTCAGGGGTCGCCACTGCAAGTCAGTTTCTTCCATGTAACACTATCTGCTGCATTCTCTTTGGTCACACCAACTATCTTCATGTCTTCCTTCACTGTATCCATGAACCTCCTCTTTGGTCTTCCTCTAGTCCTCCTTCCTGGTGGTTCCAAACCCAGCATCCTTCTTCTGATGTACTCTCTCTCTCTCCTCTGCACATGTCCAAACCATCTCAGTCTGGTCTCTCTGACTTTAAAACCTCTAACATGTGCTGTTCCTCTGATCCTGTCCATCCTGGTCACTCCCAGAGAGATCCTCAGCATCTTCATCTCTGCTACAAACATCTCTGTTTCCTGTCTTTTCCTCAGTGCTACTGTCTCTAGACCAATCAGCATGGCCGCTCTCACCACACTGTTTCTAGACCAATCAGCATGGCCGCTCTCACCACACTGTCTCTAGACCAATCAGCATGGCCGCTCTCATCACACTGTCTCTAGACCAATCAGCATGGCCGCTCTCACCACGGTTTTGTACACTTTCTCTTTCATTTTATCTGAAACTCTTCTATCACACATCACACCTGATACTTTTCTCCGCCCGTTCCAGCCTGCCCGCACACACTTCTTCACCTCTTTTCCACACTCTCCATTGCTCTGGACTGTTGATCCTAAGTACTTAAAATCCATGCCACTCTCCTATATGTTTTAATTTCAATTCAGTTTTTGTTGACAAAAACTCAAGAGTTTTACTGTAAATAAGCAAAGAACAACAAACACTCTTTCTTTAATAATCATGGCTTTATTATTGAAATTGGTGCCGGTTATTTGTTATTAAAAAAAAAAGAAAAGAAAGACCACCCTGCCGAGCTTTAACGTGTATAAAACAGGAGTTAGGGTTAGCCCTAACCCTAAAAGGACTTATGACTCACGTTGGCATGAATCAGGGTGATGAGCTTTTGATGCCACTTGAGATTAATGGTATTCTTTCCACCTTTTTTGTCCACATTTACGTTCGTCTCCCACAACAATGTGTTCTGTTTTATTCTCTGATTGGTTGTAAATAAAGTATGCCCATAGACCATCGCGTCGTTTCCAACCACCAAGCCTCTTTGTTGCTGTTGCCAACATGGTGTGTGACTTTCTCCTGGCCGCAGGTGTGTTGCGCTAGATTCGAACATTCAGCGTGCTAGATTACATCTGGGTAGCAGCCCAAATGGCAGACTGTGTTCACGTGCAGCATCGAGGGGGGCGTTTCCTTTAAGACCCTGTGCTATTCCTTCACACAGTCAGAGTGTGTAGTCAAAGCATATATTTAAAAAGTTTCAGTTGCCAGTTTTTGTTTTCATGTAGGTTTTTTTTTTTTTCTAGAGTAGCACGGATGCTGCGCGCTGTTCGAAAGAACAAGTCCTTTTAGCGTCGTAAAGCCTCGGGGTATCTTTGTTCTTTTACCTCATTCACAAAGCTACACCCCATAACAAACACTCACACACAAAAGCAGATTAAAGAACAACGTCTGAGGAAGACAATCTTCGGTCTGCAGTCCTTTCGTGTGATTTTTTTAGATTTGTTTGAGACGTTCGCTGTCTGTACAGCTCAGACTACAGTACGTCTGTGTGAGGACAGAATACAAAGTACACACACAACCGAAGGAAATGTGAAAATATTAAAGTCTGACGCCCATTTTTTGTTCAATTTTGATCTCGTTAACAGAAACTTGCAAACGTCTCGTCACATTTTAGTCACCTAAAAGCCGCATTTATTTTGTTATCGTTACGACATCGTCATAAAAAAAGCCTCGTCAACAACATCGTTATTGTTGACGAAAACGATTCTGCTCTAAACCACGAAAATGGATAAAGCCTGAAAAAGTCACGTGTCTGTAACCTCCAAAGAAACCCTAAAGAAAAAAGAGGGTAAGTTTAGTTTTTTTTTTTTTTCTATGAAACTTACATTTTAATGACTTTCATTGACTTACGGGTAGGTATGGGTACCGAGAACAGGATTTTTTCCGAACCGGTTCGGCGGCCGTCATTTTACCGGGACAGTTAAGTGCCATTCCTACGAATCTACTATCGGTTTCAGTTCCGCCCCCTCACTCGCGAAGGGGCGGTGCGCATGGGCTGCTGCTGCTCGACAGCCAAAGTTCGATTTTGAAGCCGAGGGAGGCGTGAGACAGAACGAGCAAAGCAATCTCGAGTTTGGCTTTTTTTTCACCAAAATCGATGCCGACAACACTTCGTTGTCTAACGTGCAATAAAGTATTTCATGTAAAAGTGGAACCACAAGCAATCTGCGACTCCGACTCCGGTGCAACAGGTACGCTAATAATTTATGGCACAAGCACGTTTGAAAATGCACGTGCTGCATGTTTTATCATAAAAAAAAAAAAAAAACAATAAAAGTGAAGTAAAAGTATCCTATTTTATTAAAGTAAGTTACATTTTATTTAAATATTATTCTATTTTTTTAATTCAACCATCATCCAATTAAAGTTTTTATGTTCTTGATACTTATTTGTTTCTAAAAGTATCGATAAGCGATTCGTTAAAGAACCGGTCCGTTAAGCGGTATCGATAAGAGGACTAGTGTACTGTTACACATACATTTAAAAATAGCTTGTATTGTTTACGTTTCTTTGTCACCCCCTGTTGACCAGTGTCAGTTAGGTTTTCGTTTTCATTCGAGTCGAACGGTTGCTTCGCGCTGTACAAAAAAAGACCGTCGTTTAGCGTCGTAAAGACTGTAAAGTCAGTGTGAAATGCAAGGAGTGCAACAGAGAGAGACACATCACTGCTCTACACCCACGCCTGCTCCTTCGACCACAGAAGCTCCAGCAACACCACAAGAACTCACTTAATATCAACTGACTCACTTACTGCTCTAGAACATCTCCAAATCCACAGACCTTTCAGTTCCGTTGTCACACACTCAGAGAAGGGAGTTGTGCATCTTCTCAGACGCTTCAACAATGGTGATGGCAGCTGTAACATATCTTAGATACTGGTGGCCAATGCCATGTTGGATTTATGATGGGTAAAGCTAAGTTAGCCCCATCTTCTGCCCACACAATCCCACGTCTGGAATTATGCGAAGCTGTGGTTGGCTCAAGTGGTCGCAGATGAAAGTGAGATCGAGTTCCATACAGTGGACTTCTACACGGACAGCCAAAAAGTTTTAGGGTACTTCCACAATACCACTCGCAGATTCTATGTGTACGCCTCAAATAGAGTCGCTCGGATTCACAAACTGACCAAACCAGACCAGTAGCATCATGTCGCTACACACCGGAACCCTGCAGATCATGGGACTAGACTTATTTTAGCTTCTCACTAAGCGAGCTGATGAAAGGTCTTACAAATACTGCAGAAATCTCACGAGCAACAACCATAAACATTCGGTGCGTTCAGAGACATTCATAGAAGAAATTGAGTGCCTTAAAAAAGGAAGAGCGATCCCTTCCTGCAGTCCTCTGAAAAAACTTGACCGTTTCATCGACAGTGAAGATATGTTAAGGGTTGGAGGACGCTTGCCGTCTGCAGACTTTCCAGAAAAACACCCATCGGTAATCCCAGGTACTCACCATGTAGCCGTTCTTCTGGTTAGACATTACAACCAAGTAACTCACATAGGCCAATATTTTACCAAAGGCGCTGTGTGCTCAGCAGGTCTATAGGTGGTTGGGGATAAAAGACTAATTACAGCACACTACACATATGTGTAACGTGTAGGAAACTTGAGGACGACTTGAGGAACAAAAAAATGGCCAACTTGCCCGCTGACAGACTTGCAGCGGACCCATATTTACTCATGTAGGCCTGGACGTGTTTGGGCCTTGGAATGTTACATCCCGCCGCACAAGAGCAAATAGTGCTGACAGCAAAAGGTGGGCTGTATTGTTTACCTGTCTGAGCACCAGGGCTGTGCATTTCGTAGAGTCAATGTCAACCTCAAGTTTCATCAATGCCTTGCGTCGTTTCTTGTAAATCAGAGGACCAGTCAAACACTTAAGATAAGACCAAGGCACAGACTTCATTGGTGCCTGTAAGGAGCTACAAATCAATACTGAAGATCCAAAGATCAAAGAGTACTTATAGGACCAAAGCTCCACCTGGACTTTCAATTCCCCGCATTCATCCCTCATGGGAGGAGTGTAGGAGAGAATGATTGGACTCGTCCGGGGCATTCTCGATGGCTTGCTATCAAAAACCTCGAACACACGCCTCACACACGAGGTGTTGGTCACTCTCATGGCGGAGGTCATGGCCATAATGAAAACCAGGCCCTTAGACCCTGTTTCTACTGAGCCTGACCTGCAATTCTTCTAACCCAGAAGACTAGTGCTGTTTCAGCACCACATGGAGACTCTGAACTCAGAAACTTTTACAAAGCCCAATGGTGGCAAGTTCAAGGCCTTGCGGACAGTTTTTGGAAGAGATGGAGACAAGAGTATCTTGCTACCATGCAGACGAGACGAAAATGGACGAGACAGAAACCAAATGTTAAAGACGGTGGCCTATTGGTATCATAGTTAAAGCCATTCCCAGTGATGATAACAGAGTGAGAAAAGTTGAGGTTAAGACTGTAAAACAAGGTACTGCTAAAATCTACCTCAGGCCTGTAGCTGATGTAATAGTACTCTTGTCTGATAAGGATAGAAATGGGTAGATAATAGTGGTACATCTATTAATATACCAGGCGGGGAGTTTACTGTTATACCTCTACCTCTCATTGACAGAGCTACATCCCATGACAAACACAGCAAAGCAGATTAAAGAAAAACATCTGAAGTAGACAAACTCTTTGGTCTGCAGTCCTTTTGTGTAATTTTTTATGGTAAATTTGTGACCGAGAAGTTGGCTATCTGTATAACAACGCTACGTCTGTACGAGGGCATAATAATACCCGTCCCTAGTTATGGGACAAGTTTAAATATAGAATAAAACAACTTATTGGATTTGACGCTGATATGATGAATATTTGTTTACAGAAAGAAGACGGTGTAGAATCAGAATTCTCACAGAGAGCCAAGTAGGGCCGTTTTCAATAAGAGAGTCCGACATTGATAAGTGGTGAGTTACAGCATGCTTCTTACCGAAAAGAAAACGACAGGAGTTTTTTTCTATTGCTTTTTACAGGCACAGAGAAAACCTCACTCTGCCCGTAACGGTGGGTCTCGAAAGGCTGGAACTCAAAAAACAGGATTATGTAAGAAGATATAGTCTCCTTCCTGATCTCACATGTGTCCCGAATGCAGGGTATTACACATAAATATCCGAAAACAATTCACATACAAAGTTTCAGACACCCTAGATCAGGGGTGGGCAAACTTTTTGGTTCGCATGCCACATTGAGTTCTAACATTGGACCAGGGGGCCGGAACAGGAGCAGATGGATGGCATGTTTTAATAATCCACTAGGTTAAACAGATAGACTGGCACATTACATATTAAACAATATCAAATCTAGCGCGTTAGGTCTGAAATCAGACGTGATCCCAGGTTAAAAACGTGCATTTAGCGGTGCTATGTTTGAAATCTAAGCGCTTGATGTAATATTTTGCTTGTTTTAACATCTAACACGCTTGTTTACGTACGTGTATTGGGCCCGATGGCTTTCCATAGCTGTGTTGTTGTATCCTCAACATAGCCGATATTCCAGAGTGCGCCATCCAGTGAGGAAACATCAGAATTGCAGGGGAAATAAAACTAACAAGGTTTATTCATTTAAATTTTCAAGTTCGGCTGCCCGGATTAAAACGCTTAACGGGCCGCATGTGGCCCGCGGGCCATGCCTCCCCTAGATGAATGTTTTGGGCCCCTGGCCAACCGAAAGGAATTAAGGAACACACTTGCCTTTGGCTTCTATATTGGCTTCTAAAAGCTCTAGGTTCTACTGTATATGATAGATGAATATAAAGGATTACTCTATTCATCCCTCACCGGGGAAATTTGTGTGATGAACTTCTTAAACCGCAGCAGGCTGCCCTTCGATGGGGCCAATGGTCTGAGAAAACGAGGGTTGAATGTCTTCTCCAAAGACCCTAGACATGCTCTCTTTGGGATGCAAACCCGCAAACTTCCGGTCTGCGCATGAATGCTCTAACCACTGATCTGCCGTCTCCCCCAAATACAATGTCTATTGTATTTATGTAGGCAAGAGATTGTGCACGACTCCGGTGAAAGTCGAAGCGAAGCGAATGGTTTTGGATTAATCATTCAGATTCTACGAGGTATTTAAAGACTACTGATGGTGTAACCCGCCACCTGGCAGAGTGGTCTTTCTCAGCATTTTTTCGTACTTTAGCCTGGTGGCTTCTTAAAAACAGACGAAAACAATTACAAGACGTTGTAATTGTAAAATAGAGTCCGGGCTCAGTCGGGCGCCATGTGCACGATGGGACTCCCCAATCTGTAGTCATATGGTAGTGCTTGATGTAACATTTTGTTTGTTTTGACATCTAACACGCTTGTTTACGTACGTGTTTTGAGCCCAATGGCTTTCCATAGCTGTGCACACTGTTTATTTTGACAGCGTGCGCATCACAGAGACGCACACATTTTAATGGGAGCAGTGTTGTTGTATCCTCAACACAGCCAATATATCCAGAGTGCGCCATCCAGTGAGGAAACATCAGAATCGCAGGGGAAATAAAACTAACAAGGTTTATTCATTTAAGTTTTCAAGTTCGACTGCCTGGATTAAAACACTTAACGGGCCGCATGTGGCCCGCGGGCCGTTGTTTGGCAATGCCTGCCCTATATGAATGTTTTGGCCCCCTGGCCAACTGCAAGGACTTATGGAACACACTTGCCGATGGCTTCTATATTGGCTTCTATATGATCTATGCTCTTATGATTTTTGGTTCAGAAACAGAAGATAACAATTCTGACGAATATCACTAAAGATATTGATATTTTATCCACTTTGGGTTACGATGGACAAGGTGGACAAGCCAGTGTAGACATAAGTATTCGGGTTTCCTGCCGAGTTTGTGCTTGGATGATGAATATAAAGGATTACTCTATTCATCCCTCACCGGGGAAATTTGTGTGCTGCACTCCTTAAACTGCAGCAGGCTGCCCTTCGATGGGGCCAATGGTGGGAGAAAACGGGGGTTAAGTGTCTTCTCCAAAGACCCTAGACGTGCTCTCTTTGGGATGCGAACTCGCGAACTTCCGGGCCGCGCGCGAACGCTCTAACCACTGAGCTGCCGTCTCCCCTAAATACAATGTCTATTGTATTTATGTAGGCAAGAGATTGTGCATGACTCCGGTGAAAGTCAAAGCGAAGCGAATGGTTTTGGATTAATCATTCAGATTCTACGAGGTATTTGAAGACTACTGATGGTGTAACCTGCCACCTGGCAGAGTGGTCTTTCTCAGCATTTTTTCGTACTTTAGCCTGGTGGCTTCTTAAAAACAGACGAAAACAATTACAAGATGTTGTAATTGTAAAATAGAGTCCAGGCTCAGTCGGGCGCCAGGTGCATGGTGGGACTCCCCAATCTGTAGTCATATGGTAGTGATTCTCCTGACTGCTTTCATGTGATGATGTAATAATTTGGTCGTCCTATCGGTGGCTTCTTAAGGCCTGAAAGAAGAAAAACAAGGTTCAACTAGAAAGTGAACGAGAAATGTTGCTGAAAAAAGGGTTGAAACTGATGAAAAATTATGAAAGTGGAAGAATGTTTTAAAATAATGGAGAAAACAGATCCATTTCTCTGTGTTCCTCTTTACAGGGTGGCTGGCGAGCTGCTGTCGATCCATCACTGGACTCCACCCCTCCGCCTTACAACCCTCCTGTTCCACCTGGCCAATTCCTGCCTGAGCAAGATCTGTCAGGAGGAGTAGAGGACTGCCCCCTTCTCTTTGGACGTTACACCACCACTGGACTCCACCTCATCTATCCAAACACAATCCCTCTCTCTGCTGTGGCTTTCCATACCAGGTTGCACCAACAGCATCAAGAGGAAGAGGTGGAACAAGTGTTTACTGCTCCAGTCCAGAGCAATGGAGAGTGTGGAAAAGAGGTGAAGAAGCGTGTGCAGGCATGCTGGAACGGGTGGAGGAAAGTATCAGGTGTGATGTGGGACAGAAGAGTTTCAGATAAAATGAAATGAAGAGTGTATAAAACCGTGGTGAGAGCGGCCATGCTGATTGGTCTAGAGACAGTGTGGTGAGAGCAGCCATGCTGATTGGTCTACAGACAGTGTGGTGAGAGCGGCCATGCTGATTGGTCTAGAGACAGTGTGGTGAGAGCGGCCATGCTGATTGGTCTACAGACAGTGTGGTGAGAGCGGCCATGCTGATTGGTCTAGAGACAGTGTGGCGAGAGCGGCCATGCTGATTGGTCTAGAGACAGTGTGGCGAGAGCGGCCATGCTGATTGGTCAAGAGACAGTAGCACTGAAGAAAAAGACAGGAAGCAGAGATGTTTATAGCAGAGATGAAGATGCTGAGGATCTCTCTGGGAGTGACCAGGATGGACAGGATCAGGGGAACAGCACATGTTAGAGGTTTTAAAGTCAGAGAGACCAGACTGAGATGGTTTGGACATGTGCAGAGGAGAGAGAGAGAGTACATCAGAAGAAGGAGGCTGGGTTTGGAACCACCAGGAAAGAGGACTAGAGGAAGACCAAAGAGGAGGTTCATGGATACAGTGAAGGAAGACATGAAGATAGTTGGTGTGACTGAAGAGGATGCAGGAGATAGGGTTAGATGGAAGAAACTGACTTGCTGTGGCGCCCCCTGAAGGGAAATGCCGAAAGGAGAAGAAGAAGAGGGCTGTGATTAGTGTGTGTAATAAGTAGTGTTTAGTGCTTGACATAAAGAAGAAGTAATAAAAACATCAGTTCCAGAGGTTAGAAATGAAGTGAGGGTTACCTCCAACGGGGCAGGGCAGCATCTCTCCGTCCAGCCTGGACTCCACGTCTCCTCCCCTGCAGCTATCTCCTGGTACCTTTCTGTAGCTGCAGAAGCACAACCTCCATCAGCATCGACCAGACTCCTCTCTGATAGGGGACGGCTTACCCTTTACTGTGTTGGTAGGTGGTCCTGACCGGACTGGAACCGGGGTAGTGTACAGGTCACCCAGGAAGGCCCGGTCATCTAAGTAAAACTCATCCAGCCCACCATTATTAAGAAGCTCGAGTACGAAGATGGCACCAGCCTCCTGCTGGAGTCTAGAGTCACGACTAAACATGGAGAAGCTGCATTTCAATTTTATGCTGCAAAAGTCTGGAACAAACTTCCTGAGGCTGTGAGACAGACCGACACTGTGACCATGTTTAAATCTAGACTCAAAACAGCTCGGTTTAACTGTGCTTTTGATTAATTACTTTTTTAAATTATTTTATTTATCTGATTGTTTTTAAACATTTTGATTCTATGTTTTATAATTTTAATGTATTTTTTTCTTCTTGTGAAACTCTTTGAGTTACATTTTGTATAAATTATGCTACAAATAAACTTACCTTGCCTTCATAGTTACAGTGGGTCACGTTATAGTGGGGTGCACATTACACCTCCTCATCGCTCCCAGCAACAGAGCTCCGTCAATAAAGACCAATCACGTTTTCTTTACTGTCCTTCCAAAAGGGACGGAAATTTGTCCTGCAGAATAATCACATAAAAACAATGTTACATAAAAAACAGACTGAATAAAAAGACAAACATTGAGATAAAAATAAATAGTTTGGTATACATTTAAAAAGTGCTACCTGTGATTTTTAAGCTTAACAGCCGTGTGGATAAAAGTAGCCCCAACCTCTTTGTTCGAAGAAAGTAGTGAAGAAATTAAAGAACCGACTTAATTTAAGCGGAATAAGAGTGTTTTATGTCAAGTTTAAACTCCACTAAAGATAGATAGCGCAAGCCTAAAGATACTTAGTACCTACCAGTGGTGGAACTTCGTTACTGTACTTAAGTAAAAAACTTGTGTATCTGTACTTTACTTAAGTAAAATTTGAAACCTGTACTTTTACTTCACTACATTTTTAGAGTAAATATCTGTACTTTTACTTCGCTACTTTTTAAAAGTGTGTTTTACATTTTCATTCAGGAATTTGAAAAATATATAGTCTTTTTTTAAGCGCATCTTGAAGCTGCATCGGCAAAATCAAAAGGAGCAGTTGATCAGGAGGAGAAGTAATGAATCGAGGACCAATCAGAATCGAGAGTAAACATTTTCTGCATTCATTCAGCGCCAAAAACTAACATGAAATGTAACAAAAATTAAAAAGAGTCAGAAGATCGTTGTTCGTTGTGTTTACGTCTAAATAAAAAGTTGAGTCATCATTACACAGAGCAGGGGCGGTTCTAGAATTTTCTAAAGATGGGGGTGGGGGTGTGAGGTCATTGACAAATATAGGGTGACTGGGGGGCCTCCACCCCCAAAACATTTTAAAAAATAAGTGTCATTTTCCTCCATTTTGGTGCCCATTCACTGGCCCTTTAAGGGGATAGCTTGACTTGTCCCCTTTCCTTTCTTCTTTTTTTTTTGTGGACCAAAAGAGGCGGGAGAGGGGGGCGGGGTCACACCCCTGCAGAGTATTTATCCTGGTTACCATGGTGACACCCTATAGCACAAAAAATAACATTTGAATTATGGTCGAATACTTTTACTTTTTACTTAAAAAGTAAAATTTACACCAATTACTTTTGTACTTTTACTTAAGTAGATTTTTTATTGATACTTTTACTTTTACTTAAGTACAAAAAGTGAGTAGTTCATCCACCACTGGTACCTACTGAACGTCGGTTGTTTATTTTTATTTAAATTTTTGAAGTTAGTAATTGTGTTTAAAGTTAAACTGAACTCTGTGTTTGTTTGAATTTAAAAGTAAACACAGCTTGTTTACATTCAGAAATTTAATAACTGAAGATGTTCATGAAGTAATCATCGAGCCATGGCCATACCAGCCTGTCCATGCCCGATCCCGTCAGACCTCAGAAGCTAAGCATGTTGGACCTGGGCTGTACTTGGATGGCTGACCGCCAGAACCCCAGGTGCCACGATGGGACGGGCATTGAGATTAGATTGCCATTGTGTCCCTGGGACACACTTCACCCACGTTGCCTGGTCTGAATGGTGTGTGTGATTGGTTGGTGATGGTCAGAAGGGCCGATGGTGCAAAATGGCAGCCTGGCTTCTGTCAGTTTGCCCCAGGGCGGCTGTGGCTACAACAGTAGCTTACCATTACCTGGTATGGAGTGAAGCGTCTTTATTATTGAGTAAAAATAACATCTGACTTATCGGACGAGATGCCTGACCAATCCAAAGAACCAAAAAAAAAATCAAGCGTAAACAAACATTTGCAGAACTGAAAGAAAAACAAACATAAACTGAAAAGGGAAAAAACTTCAGGAAGAAAAGTTCAAAGTCCTGACCCAGAAATACAAAGTTACTTATGAAAAATGAAGATACGAGGAAAGATGAAGCAAAGTAATTCTGACTGATGACTCATGATTAACTAACTGACTAACAGAGTTAATAAATAACGTCACACACACTCGTCGACATGTACAAGCTACTTACGATGAAGTACCTCAAACTGAAGCTCCGGATTCGGACATGAGACGTAAGGTCGACGCATGTACGTCCGTTTCAGATTTCATTGTAAAAAAGGCTCAAAGATGGCTTCAAGTACAAACTGAAGGTGACGTTAGGGATCATCTTCACCACCGCGTAGTCCGACGGAGGACCGAGGAAAGGAGAAACCATACGAGCCTAAAACATGACAAACGTCTTCAGTTAATCCCATGGCAGCACGTTTATACAAATAAATGCTCCACGTCTTTAACCGACATCCAGTTTCAGACGATGCTGTCCTCGTCTCAAGTTGGCTCTCGCAAAGCACAACCATCTGGATGGTTAGCGTTTAGATGTTTCACTGAGAAGTACGACATCTAAATGTACAATAAAAATAATAAATAATAAATAAAAAAGGATAAAAAAATAAGTAAATAAATCTGACCTAATGTTAGTATGTAACAGCGATGGCTGGAACATGATAGAATTTTTTAAAAATTCAAAAAAATGGCAAACGTCTGTTTAAGCAAAACAAACCATAGCTATTAAAAAAATACTACTAAAAAAAGTAAAAACGATGACAAAACTGGTAACGTTTTTATAAAACTGTCCTAAGCTGTTAAAGAATAATGGAACTAAAAATTATACATATTATACAAAAATTATACAAAAAATAAACTGTTTAAAGTAATAGCAATTATTTATAAATTCAGATTTGTTCTAAATAAAAACAGTTTGTTTATGTTTTATAATACATTAGTAATAAATAAAAACAGTTTGTTTATTTATTTTAATACATTAGTAATAAATAAAAGCAGTTTGTTTATGTTTTATAATACATTAGTAATAAATAAAAACAGTTTGTTTATTTATTTTAATACATTAGTAATAAATAAAAACAGTTTGTTTATTTATTTTAATACATTAGTAATAAATAAAAACAGTTTGTTTATGTTATATAATACATTAGTACTTCCATATTTAATTTATTGGATCGAGATTTGGGGAAAAACGTACAAAACTAACACAAAACCAATTTAAATTTTACAATAAAGCAATACGAGTAAAAACATTTTCATCTTAGAATCAACCAATAATCTATTTATAAATTTAAAAACATTAAAGTTCTATGATTTAGTGGAATTACACACTTTAAAATTTATGTTTAAGATAAAAAATAATTTAATGTCAAAATCTTTACAAAATATGTTAAACATCAAGTCCAAACGAACTAAGAAGAAATGATGTGTTTATTAAAAATAAATTTACAACAAATGTTAAAAAAATCTGTATTTCTAAAAAGGTGTGGATCTTTGGAAAAAAATATGATGATGAACTTAAATTATGTTTAAATCTTTTCTGTTTAAAGAAGAAATTTAAGTTATTATTGCTTAAAAAATATGCAAGTCTTGATGGTTAAATTCAAGCTTATATATAATGTAAACAATTATAGTAACAATTGTATTACTTTTTCGTTTGATGTTCTAATTTTCATTTTATGTTTTATGATTGATTTATAAATATTTACTTATATGTTTTTTTCTTTCATAATGATTTAAAAAAGCGTCGGTGAAATAAACGTTTGCTTCAGCCGATACCTTTTCGGTTCTTTGGTAAAATATAATTTTTCTTTCTTTTTTGTGAAATTACACTGTGACCGAAAAAATAAATAAATAAATAAATTACCAGAGTTTTGTGCGACGATTGCCTGATTAACCAAATTCATAACCTTGGCTAATAAAAGAAAAAAAAAATAAATAAAACAATAAAATACACAAAACTAAACATAGCGATAAAGAAACTTTTCAACTGTAAAGAAAATGTTCTGAACTGTTAAAAACGGATAGATAACTGTTGTGGTTCCCTCAACCACCACCAGAGGGAGCCAGGAACCATCTCACCTTGCCCCAATTCTGGCTACTGGGACCATCAGCACCTGTGGGCTCACCTGCATCTAATCTTCTGGCTGCCTATTTAAAGGCAGTCTCACCTGCCTTCCTCGTCAGGTCTTACTACTACCTTTCCCGGCCAGGTCACCCTGGTTGCCTGACCATGTTTTGTAACCTTCAGTTAATCATGTTCTACAGACTTTTCTGATTTAAGTTAATAAATCATGTTCAAAGTTCTGCATTTGGGTCCTCCTCTTTCCACCATCTTTCCACACCACAACAGATAACAACTTAATTTGGATTGCGAAAGAAGAGCTCCAGAAAGGGCTTCCTGTTGAGCAGGTGCATTAAAAAAAAAAAACATTTACATTTAGTATTTAGATCCTTTGAATTTTGACCTCCATCTTTGTGGAATCCATGTTTTGTAAATATTACTGTATCGTGTCTAAAGGTTGTCGGTTTGTTTCTTCATCGTGTTAATTAATGACTAAATTAATGAACGTTGAACTTATAAAAACCTTAATGAAAACTGAAGTCGATGCTAGATAAAGTAACTTTATCTTCCGCCCTGGCTGCGAGTTTTCGAGGGTTCTAGGACATTTGAGCCAAAAAACTGCAACCTAGAATATTTGAGCCATGTGCGCCCCCGAATTTAGAACATTTCAGCCTCGGACATTTGGGCCAAAAACCTATTTTATGTAGAAAATTGTGATATTTTATGTAAAAGTTTTATCGTAAATAAACAGTTGCGCCCAGGTTGCAGTTCTTCAAATGTCCATGGCTTAAATATCCGTGGCTGAAAAGACCGTTCATCGTTTTCGAGCCCAGCTTAGACAGCGAGTTAACGTCTAGTGCTTACCGTGGCGGGTCTTCAAGCCGTTAAAGTCTTCAATACTTTTGAATTTCCTGAAGCTGGCGACAGAGAAAAGGATGATAAAGTGATGGAGGAATTCACTGCGTACTGTTTGTTTACCACAGAAGAAGACTGTTTATGAGAGGAACGAGTTCAGAGGACAGGTGCAAAAGATCGTAAGACTTCTGATAGCTTAGGAAGTGGGACCACTTCCCACTGGATGCATTTTCGTTTTTTCCGTTTTAACTTGTTTTTTATCTTAACGGAAAGTCTAAGGTTCTTGGAGAAGACACCTAACCCCCGTTTCTCCCACCATTACCGCCATCATGGCAGCCTGCTGCGGTGTAAAGAGTGCAGCACACAAATTCCCCGATGAGGGATGAATACAGTAATCCTTTATCGTTTGTGAAAAGGCTATGTCGGGTCTAGACTCACCAAGAAATAGTCCTTCGGAGAAAAAATAACGCCTTCAAAAACCATTAAGAACTGTCACGAAATTGAGACTTTTTTAAATTTGTTATGATCTTTTGAATGGACGTTGCTAGGCAACGCAAAGCTACTATTTAAAGGGATACACGCCAACCGAATCTCAAATTAAAGAATCACATAACGGATCGTGGGACAGGACACTTTAAATAAGGCTCTTGTTTTGTTTTGATGCTGAACTTATTAAACAAATAGAACCAGATGTTTAATTAAGTTTGATTTGAATCTTTAATTGTAAATAATAGAGGTTGGTTCCAATATGTTTTTTTTTTTTACCTTTTGAGCATAAATGTGATGATTGTTTTCGTAATGCTTTGCTTTGCTTTGGTTTCTTTTGTTTACTTTGTATGATTTCATTTTGTTTTGTCTTTTTTTTTCAACGTTTCTGCTCAAAATAAACTGAACTGAATTAAACTGAAATCCTGTTTTTTTAAAAAGTAATTTATTAAAATTTTGAGTTTAAGCTAATTTTTTTACACCTAAATATTGTTTTACAGTAAAAAAAATTTTTTTAGCAAAAATCTCATAAATCTAAAGAAACCAATTCTTTTGAAAAGATAATAACAAAGATAAAACAAAGATATGACACACCTTTTAAACAATAAACAATAATAAAAACATCCATTAAACATCCACAAAACAACTTACAACATTGATTCCTCGATTCTAACAGTAAGAGTTAAGCTGCAGATTCTGTGGCTGCCTTGTTGCCTCGTTTGTCTGCTGTTAACAAAACACAGGAAGTGACGCAATCGAAACTGACAATGTGAACACTACAAAATAAAAGAAGAACAAGGGTAATTTCCTGACAATATGAGAAAGATAGGGCAGCACGGTGGTGCACTGGGTAAGCACAGTGGCCTCACAGCAAGAAGGTCGTTGGTTTGGGGATGAGGCTTGGAACACTGGTCTTTCTGTGTGGAGTTGGCATGTTCTCTCTGTGTCTATGTGGGTTTCCTCCAGGTACTCCGGTTTCATCCCACCCTCCACAGACATGCATGCTAGGTTGATTGGTCGGTGCTAAATTGCCCCTAGGAATGAGTGTGTGTGGCCCCGTAACACACTGGCAACCTGTTCAGGGTGTACCCTGCCCCTCGCCTTGAATCAGCCCCCTCAAAGTATAGTCGAATAAGAAGGTGACTGACTGACAAGAAAGATAAATATTTATAAGATTTACAAAAAAAAAAACAAGAGAGAAAAAATAATCAGAAACCATAATTATATCAAAGAAACATCTAAGAATGAAAAATCTTTATTCTGTAAAAACAAAAAAAAAAAACTCCATCATCAACCAAAATATCCGTTGCATCAATTCCATTTTTAATTTTGGATCTAAATTTAGTTTCAGGATACCGAAAAGATACCGAAAAGGAGTGGCTTATCCACCCCTACCCCTCAAACAGATCACACAAACCATAGATATGTGGCTTATATATTTACATTTAAATAGTTAAATGTAAATATCTACATTTATATGTAAATTTTTCTTTACATATAAATAAATAAAACAACATACAATAATAAAGTTGGAGGGATCCGGTTTGGTGACCTCAGGATCAGATCTCTGCTTTTTGTGGATGATGTGGTCCTGTTGGCTTCATCAGACCGTGATCTCCAGCTCTCACTGGATCGATTTGCTGAAGAGTGTGAAGCGGTCGGGATGGGAATTAGCGCCTCCCAATCCAAGACCATGGTCCTCACCCGGAAAAGGGTGGAATGCCCCCTGCGGGTCAGGGACAGGGTCCTGCCCCAAGTGAAGGAGTTTAAGTATCTCGGGGTCTTGTTCATGAGTGGGGGAGGGATGGAGCGGGAGATCGACAGGCGGATCGGTGCGGCATCAGCAATAACTAGGACGCTGCATCGGTCTGTCGTGGTAAAGAGAGAGCTGAGCCGAAAAGCAAAGCTCTCGATTTACAAGTCGATCTACGTTCCAACCCTCACCATGGTAACCAGGATCTACGTTCCTACCCTCACCGTGGTAACCAGGATCTACGTTCCTACCCTCACCATGGTAACCAGGATCTATGTTCCTACCCTCACCATGGTAACCAGGATCTACGTTCCTACCCTCACCATGGTAACCAGGATCTATGTTCCTACCCTCATCTTGGTAACCAGGATCTACGTTCCAACCCTCACCATGGTAACCAGGATCTACGTTCCTACCCTCACCATGGTAACCAGGATCTACGTTCCTACCCTCACCATGGTAACCAGGATCTACGTTCCTACCCTCACCATGGTAACCAGGATCTACGTTCCTACCCTCACCTATGGTCACCAGCTGTGGGTGGTGACCAAAAGAATGAGATCGCGGGTACAAGCGGCCGAAATGAGCTTCCTCCGCAGGGTGGCTGGGCTCTCACTCAGAGATCGGGTGAGGAGCTCTGCCATCTGGGAGGAGCTCGGTGTCGAGCCGCTCCTCCTCCAGGTCGAGAGGTGCCAGATGGGGTGGTTCGGGCATCTGGTCATGATGCCCCCCGAGTGCCTCGCGGGCGACGTCTTTTGGGCACGTCCCACCGGGAGGAGACCAAGGGGCAGACCTCCGGACCCGCTGGAGAGACTATGTCTCACAGCTGGCTGGGGAATGACTCGGGATCCTTCTGGGTGAGCTGGAGGATGCAGCCGGGGAGAGAGAGGCCTGGGTTGCTTGTTTGAGGATGTTGCCCCCGCGACCCGGGAGCAAGCGGAAGATGACGGAACGGAACAATAATAAAGTTACTGTTCCTAGTGATAAATTCTCATTAGATTTGTACGACATGCTCATACAAATGTTCTTCTCATAAAGTTTTATTTAAGTATAGAATTTTTTCCTCCATGTTTGTCTTCAGTCTGCTTCTCTTCTGATCCACAACCTCTCCAGCTTTAGAGAAGACTCGCCACGTTTGAATCTCCCACGAGCTGCTCGGCATGTAATATGTAAGGTTTGCATGCGCTGCTCGAAGCAAAGCTCGCGAGTCTTTATTTTCATTTGGTTCGACATGGCTTACACGGACACTTGAACCTGCCATTCCTATGCTGCTGTCATGCAGCCATGATGGTGCACCCTGCTGTTCTGGTCCCTCGTCCTGCAGAGCTCATACCTCTGTTCCCTCGTCCTGCTGAGCTCATACCTCTGGTCCCTCGTCTTGCTGAGCTCATACCTCTGTTCCATCGTCCTGCTGAGCTCAGACCTCTGGTCCCTCGTCCTGCTGAGCTCATACCTCTGGTCCCTCGTCCTGCTGAGCTCATACCTCTGGTTCTTCACTCTGCTCCTGGTGCACACTGCCGAGCTCTATGTCTGATTCTGCACTTCTACAATAAACTGGTTGAAACTGCCTTTGCATCAGAGTCCTGCTCACCGCCTCCACCACCGTCATGACAGGAACAACTTCAAAACATGTTCTCATTGTTTGAAATTTTGGGACAAAAAGGGTTGGAAACCCATGATTTAGAGACAGTGAGGAAAAGATAGGAATCAGAAATGAAGATGCTGAGGATCTCTCTGGGAGTGACCAGGATGGACAGGATCAGAGGAACAGCACATGTTAGAGGTTTTAAAGTCAGAGAGGCCAGACTGAGATGGTTTGGACATGTGCAGAGGAGAGAGAGGTACTGCCTGAATTGTGACATGTTACACTTCTGTAACAAATACATCAGCGTATTCCAAGGTTTACCCCTCTTAAGTGAGAACAGACTTAAACTCCTCAGAGTTTCAAGGACATTTTTTAACCCTTCACATGAGTTTGAAAGTTTGGTGGAACTACTTGTTTTCAAGGAACAGTTCAGAGCTGCCGTTCAGGGTTTGTTTTTCTTTTGTGTCGATAGACTGAGGGCTGGAGGATGAGAGGCAGGGGGTCACACCATCCTGATCATGTTTGTTGGACTGAGAGTCTTGATACCACCCAGAGAATCAAAACAACAAATCAAAAGACACCTCATTGGTCGGTCGGTCTTTGGTCCGACCGGGCTCCATAGTCTCTCATCCCTCCTGATGGAGCAGGCGGGGTATTTTATTTTGTGGATTTTCTGTTTTTATTCTGCACGTCTTAAATGTTCTGTTCCGTCATCTTCCGCTTGTTCCAGGGTTGGGTCGCGGGGGCAACAGCCTCAAACAGGCAGCCCAGGCCTCTCTCTCCCCGGCTGCATCCTCCAGCTCACCCGGAAGGATCCCAAGTCGTTCCCCGGCCAGCTGTGAGACATAGTCTCTCCAGCGGGTCTTGGGGCTGCCCCTTGGTCTCCTCCCGGTGGGACGTGCCCGAAACATCTCGCCCGCGAGGCACTCGGGGGGCATTATGACCAGATGCCCGAACCACCCCATCTGGCTCCTCTCGACCTGGAGGAGGAGCGGCTCGACACCGAGCTCCTCCCGGATGGCAGAGCTCCTCACCCGATCTCTGAGTGAGAGCCCAGCCACCCTGCGGAGGAAGCTCATTTTGGCCGCTTGTACCAGCGATCTCATTCTTTCGGTCACCACCCACAGCTGGTGACCATGGTGAGGGTAGGAACGTAGATCCTGGTTACCATGGTGAGGGTAGGAACATAGATCCTGGTTACCATGGTGAGGGTAGGAACGTAGATCCTGGTTACCATGGTGAGGGTAGGAACATAGATCCTGGTTACCATGGTGAGGGTAGGAACATAGATCCTGGTTACCATGGTGAGGGTAGGAACGTAGATCCTGGTTACCATGGTGAGGGTAGGAACATAGATCCTGGTTACCATGGTGAGGGTAGGAACATAGATCCTGGTTACCATGGTGAGGGTAGGAACGTAGATCCTGGTTACCATGGTGAGGGTAGGAACGTAGATCCTGGTTACCATGGTGAGGGTTGGAACGTAAATCGACTTGTAAATCAAGAGCTTTGCTTTTCGGCTCAGCTCTTTCTTTACCACGACGGACCGATGCAGCGTCTTAGTTATTGCTGATGCCGCACCGATCCGCCTGACGATCTCCCGCTTTAAGTGTATCTTTTTTTTTTTTTAATCTACTTCACCTGCTACTAAGAAGTGAAGCAGTACCCAAGAACATGATGAGCGGCAACTGTGGATGGAGGACAGAGCAGCAGCCGAAAGACACATTGGGGAGACCTATGCAGGTGACGGCATGGTGGTGGTGTCAGCCAACACGCCCCCATACTGTGAGGGACGAGGCTCCCCCCCGGAAAGAGACACTAGGTGTTGGATGGTTGATCAAACCGGGCGTTAGAGGCAATGGCAGCGGTCCAGGCAAGAAAGATCTTGTAGGCGGTGCTCCAGGCAAAGACTGAGCTCACAGGCTGCAAGCTGGGGACTGAAGGTGCCCGTAGGCTGTGGACCAGGACGTTGAGGTGCACGTGGGTTGTTAACCAGGAGCGTGGAGGTGCTGCAGGCTGCGGACCAGGACACGAAGGTCTCTGTAGGCTGCAAACCGGGGGCGTTGAAGTGCACGTAAGCTGCGGACCAGGACGTTGAGGTGGCTGTGGGCGGTGCTCGGAGACATTAACTCTCTTTTTAAAGATATTTAAGAAATATTTTAATAAATAATGTTTGACAGTTCTTATAGCCTGTGCTTCTGCTTTCCTGGCGCTCCCTGTTCATTCTCGAACCGGTGGTCTGGTTACAATCCATTCTACAGAAACATCTGGAGCCTTATCGGTACGCCCAATGCCTTCACAGGGACGCTGGTTCTGCTGCACGTCTTTGACCTCGCCATGGCTTAGAGGCACACGGGCTTGAGGGCAGTCTGTAGGATGAGAGGAGCCATGGTAGAGCTAGAATCCCTGATTGGTGATGAAGACTCATGACCAGACGTCAGCTCGTGTTCGGAGTCAGAAGGATCCGAATCAAAGTCAAGATAAAAGAATTGAAGCAGCAGCATCTCAAGAAGTCTTAGCTTTGATGGAGACACTGGCAGAGACACCAGGACGTACCGTTATGATCCTAAAATAGTTATTCAAGCTGAAACCAGCTCGGGCTTAAGGCTGAATATGGCAGAGCGTCTGCCCAGCTTTACATACTCATTAGAGACCCGTAAGAGGACAAAAAACTGAGACTGGACACGTTTTATTTTCACCAAGTTTATTTCAATATAAGTGGTTTGTTTAAAACACCTCAAACTGTTTCTTTAAGCTTTTCTTTTTCTTTCATTTAGCAGAACGAGCAAGCAAAACAAACTCCGTGTTACATGATGGTGACGTTCAGACGGGTGCGGAGCTAACGCTGACTAACGACCAAAGTGATTCCGTCTACATGTGGGAAGGAGTGTCAGTGAAATGACCGATGCCCGGACACTGCCTGGTGTACCGGTGGGTGATAACGCTCATGCCTGTGAACGTGTTCCATCGTACAAACATTACTAATGAACCTAACGTGGTCTAGTAAGGCATTATGTGACAAACAGACAGAAAATAAAAACATCATCAGTACCAGAAAAGTCGCTTTAAGGCCGTAAAGCAGAACAAAGAACAGCAAACGGTTTGGTAGGAACAGCGGGGGGTTCCAGTGATCCTCTGTGAAAATCGTGATTTACAGTCACATCAGCGAGTTCACAAGTGAGCTTAAAAAGTTCAGGTAAAAATACATTCATGGAGACGAGACACAGAAGCGGGAGGACGCCATCAGTTCACACCGGAAACACCTCAGGCAGACACACATGGCAAGGGCGGCACTGGCTTGGGAGAGAGATGGTGCTGCAAGAAGAGCGGTACGATGGGATAAGGAGGCGGTACAATGGGATAAGGAGGCGGTACAATGGGATAAGGAGGCGGTACGATGGGATAAGGAGGCGGTACGATGGGATAAGGAGGCGGTACGATGGGATAAGGAGGCGGTACGATGGGATAAGGAGGCGGTACGATGGGATAAGGAGGCGGTACGATGGAATAAGGAGGCGGTACGATGGGATAAGGAGGCGGTACGATGGGATAAGGAGGCGGTACAATGGGATAAGGAGGCGGTACGATGGGATAAGGAGGCGGTACGATGAGATAAGGAGGCGGTACGATGGGATAAGGAGGCGGTACGATGGGATAAGGAGGCGGTACGATGGAATAAGGAGGCGGTACGATGGAATAAGGAGGCGGTACGATGAGATAAGGAGGCGGTACGATGGGATAAGGAGGCGGTACGATGGGATAAGGAGGCGGTACGATGGAATAAGGAGGCGGTACGATGAGATAAGGAGGCGGTACGATGGGATAAGGAGGCGGTACGATGGGATAAGGAGGCGGTACAATGGGATAAGGAGGCGGTACGATGGGATAAGGAGGCGGTACGATGAGATAAGGAGGCGGTACGATGGGATAAGGAGGCGGTACGATGGGATAAGGAGGCGGTACGATGGAATAAGGAGGCGGTACGATGGAATAAGGAGGCGGTACGATGAGATAAGGAGGCGGTACGATGGGATAAGGAGGCGGTACGATGGGATAAGGAGGCGGTACGATGGAATAAGGAGGCGGTACGATGAGATAAGGAGGCGGTACGATGGGATAAGGAGGCGGTACGATAGGATAAAGAGGCGGAGTGATGGAATAAGTAGGCGGTGATGACGACTGCTGCAAGAGAGACTTGGACCAATCAGACTGTTTGTGATGGCACCAAGGTGACCAATCCACGCCGTCCTGCCATGGGTCTGCTCTGGTGTCCACTCTAACAGTTCCCTGAGAACCCCAAACATACTTCTTATAGGACGACAGCTCTGGCTAAATTTTGGGGAAAGTGGTCCAAAACAAACAAACCGACATGTTAACGAAGCAACGCGGCATTACGACATCAGAAAGCAACTATTTACAAACAAATCAAATCGTCTTGGCAACGATCGGAGGAGTTTTAGACCTCAGAATCTGAGGAAAAAGTCTCTGATCAAAGCACACACACACATACACACACACAAACCCGTGGAACAGTGTGCTGGTGATGGAAATAAAAGTGATTTATTGATGCTAATCACAGTTCAGCTTCTAAAATATTTATGAATAAAACTTTCTATAAAATGAGTTCAACCGTTACCCGACGTTATTTCAGACCCAATAAAACCTGTTAGTCCGTCCTCTACACACCATTAAACTTTACATAGACATAATATCTGTATTTTTAAGTGTGTATTTGTGAGTTTTTTGCATTATTTTCCAGTTTTGTTTTGGCTTAAAGCGATGAAGAGCTCCTATGGACGGTGAGTTTGTTTTTCTAAGAGGGTCTTTCTTCCTCTGGTCAAACTCAGATCCTTCACAGTTTGTTTCTAACTCCTCCCAGTCCTTTTCAGACCCCCCACACACACATTTACACACACATACACACACCATACACACATATCTACATATAGATACATGGACATATCTCTCTGTACACGGGTGTATCCATCGATCTGTAACGATATGTGTGTAAATATACGGAACGATATAAAAAATAAGTTATTGCGCATCCAAAAAAAGTGCATCGTATTGTCAAAAATATCTTTTTTTTTTTTCCACCTTTTCCTTTTTCTTCATGTTTCCTGCTGACCGGGCGGATTCCCGATGACGGATGGAGAGATCGGAGTGAGGGAGCAAAGGGAGCGATGCAGGAAGAAGAGAGGAACGGGGCTATGCGATCACCATGGGAACGTCGTCGGAGAAGCCGCTGATCATAGGAGCGTCTTCATCATCGTCACCTGCAGACGGAGAGAAGAGGTGGAGATGTTTATGATAAATCTTCTTCCCTCACACACATCGTTACACACACTGTGTTCCAGAACATCTCAACACTTTATAAATGGGTATTTTTCAGCAGCCTGAGGTCTATTTGAATGATTTTTGTGTCTCTGTAAAGAAAATTTTTGGCAGAATTTGAATCCATTTATTAAAACAGAAAAAATTAGAATCAAACACAGAAAAAAATGTAAATGCTTTGCCTAAACTTCCCCCCAAAAAAACTGTTTTCTGTTGTAAACATTCCATACGGTCATCTTCCGCTCATCCGGGGCCGGGTCGCGGGAATCCCAGGCTTCTCTCCACCCGGCTGCATCCTCCAGCTCACCCGGAAGGATCCCGAGTCGTTCCCTGTCCAGCTGTGAGACATAGTCTCTCCAGCAGGTCTGGGGTTTGTTTCTTGGTCTCCTCCCGGTGGGATGTGCCCGAAACATCTCACCCACGAGGCGCTCGGGAGGCATCCTGACCAGATGCCCGAACCACCCCATCTGGCTCTTCTCGACCTGGAGGAGGAGCAGCAGCTCGACACCGAGCTCCTCCCGGATGATTAGAGCTCCTCCCCCGATCTCTGAGTCTATTGTAAACATAAGCCTTTTTCATTTTTAAAATAAAAATATAACATGTAAACAAATATTTCTGTAAAGTTTGAAAATGATTAAATAAAGTTTTAGAAGGAAATCAGACATCGTTTGGGACACAGTGACGTTTACATTTCTGCCACGTAAAGGTTATATAAGGTTAAGGTGCCGCCCTGGCCGGCTGCTTGCTGCAGTGCTTCCTGTTACTGGAGCGTTTAAACCCCTCTCTTTCTCTGAGTTTCTGTCCTTCTTCTGTTATGTTTTGTCTTTTTCTGAAGATTTCATTTTGAGCTCACTTTGGACGTCATTTTGGACTTTGTTGTTTTGTGTTGGAGAGATGATTTTTCAGAAATCGTCCAGCTAGCTCCCATCGGCTGGCCGTTGGGAGCTAGCTGGTTATGAAGTCATTCTGTCGTTGACGTGCATAGAGACATGCGTTACCAGCTGCTGGTCTGTGTGTGGATGGGGGGGTTGGTTTGGTTCTAGGGTAGCTGATCTGGAGGAGGTGCGGAGAAGGAGCCTATCTAGGGGCGGAGCTTTGGGTCCTGTGTTTTTGTGGTTTCCATGGAAACGTCCGGTTGCTCGCTTGAGGAACTGGAAGCGCTCACTCAGACCCAGTGAAATACAGAGAGACCAGTGTAGAGGGAAAATGGGTTTCAGATGACAGGACACAAGATTGTCTTAACTGTATGTCGGGATGGCCTGTTCCTTAGTATCTGATATAGAGGGTTTACATCTTTTTGGATCGAGTACAAGATGGCTAACAATCTTCTAATAATCTTTGTGCCAATGTGTTTCATAGTCCAGACATACCTATGAAGGTCATGCTACATGCAAGAGGTTGTTATCAACATGTATAAAGTAAACTTGCTCCTTGGGTAACTCAGGACTCTGTAGACTCCTCCACTCGTGCACGGTGTTTTCACAATAAATCTCTGTTAAAGGACACTCGACTGTTTGATTTATTCTCATTGATTGTTTTCCACAACACCAGTTTGGTGTTCTTCACTGCGGCCTGGCTTTGTGACCCATTCCGGACTCCAGCTTTGGGGTTGCCAGGTTGGACACAGTGCGACCGGACTGGGACGCCGGTGGATAGGGGCGAGGGGGCATCGATGTGTTAAACACTGCACTGCAGAACTCAAATTTCCCTTCAGGGATTAAAAAGTATTCAATTCAATTATAGAAATTTTAAATGATATAAATAGGTTTTTTTTGCCCCACTTGTAACATTTTCAGATGTAAAAATGCATAAAAGAACCAAACTTTATTCCTTCAGCTCGATCTGGGTCCTGCTGGCATTTATGAGGTTTTTATTTTAAGCATGGAGCCCGCAGACCAGCCGATTGGTCTATATGCATAACTGGCCCCTCCTTTTATTTGTGAAAACCAATAGATTAATGCAATAACGTGAAATAAAAGATTGACAGCAAATTTAGCCAATCAGAAGGAGGTAAACAAAGTCATGTGAAACTTTCATACTTTGCTATTGGTTCACTTTAAGAGTTCAACAGGAAACAAATTTCAAGATAAACAAAGAGGGAATGTTTTAAATGATGCACAAAAGTCAGAGTTAACAGAAAATAACTTTAAATTTACCAACGAGATGCTCTTTAAACAACAAAACGACAAAGAGGAGACTAAGAATGTGGTAGTAAGGGTTTCTAATGTTAAACACTGACAAATGAAATGAAGAAAATCAGGGGTCTTTTCAAGATAAAATGTCATTAAGGCTTGAATAACAAACCAAATGGAAGTTTTTTTATTTTTTCTAAGCGTCCCGACCAGAAGTGACCAGAGGTTGGGAGTCCCTGCTGTAACACATATTGATGGAAATGATTCAGATTGTTTTATTACAGAGTATTTAAAAAGATCCCAATAATTTGTAAAGTAATGGTTCTAAGCTCCTCCCACTAAAACCCGACACGTCCTCATGAATATTAAAGAGTTTTTACCCAGTTCATCTCCAGATGAGAAGATGGCGGAGCCCAGGCGGGAGTTGTAGTGGGAGTTTGCGAACGCTGTGAAGTTGTTCTGCAGCCGTCTGTGTCGGAAGTAAAGCACCCCCAACCCCGCGCAGACCCCCAATAAGAGCAGGAACAGAACTGGAACCACCACCGCTGCCATGTCTTTGGACTGGGCGTCGCTGCGGGACGCGTCGCTGTTTCCTGAACACAGAGAAGCAAACAGTAGTAACTCATAAGAGGCTGATATTTTGTGGACGTGCACCAAAACACCAGTTATTAAATAGTCATTTGTGACCATTTTATAAATCAAAATAATCAGAAACATCAGATCAACACAGAAATGACTGATATGCATGTTTCCTCTTTCATGAGACGGATTCAAATTGTTTTAAAAAATATCGCTCTTGCCAAAAAAAGCAGATGGTAAACTCTACCAGGTTTCATGATTGTAACTGTTGGAGGTGAGACCGTGGTGAGAGCGGCCATGCTGATTGGTCTAGAGACAGTGTGGTGAGAGCGGCCATGCTGATTGGTCTAGAGACAGTGTGGTGAGAGCGGCCATGCTGATTGGTCTAGAGACAGTGTGGTGAGAGCGGCCATGCTGATTGGTCTAGAGACAGTGTGGTGAGAGCGGCCATGCTGATTGGTCTAGAGACAGTGTGGTGAGAGGGCCATGCTGATTGGTCTAGAGACAGTGTGGTGAGAGCGGCCATGCTGATTGGTCTAGAGACAGTGTGGTGAGAGCGGCCATGCTGATTGGTCTAGAGACAGTGTGGTGAGAGCGGCCGTGCTGATTGGTCTAGAGACAGTGACACTGAGGACAAGACAGGAAGCAGAGATGGAGGTCGCAGAGATGAAGATGCTGAGGATCTCTCTGGGAGTGACCAGGATGGACAGGATCAGAGGAACAGCACATGTTAGAGGTTTTAAAGTCAGAGAGGTCAGACTGAGATGGTTTGGACATGTGCAGAGGAGAGAGAGAGAGTACATTAGAAGAAGGATGCTGGGTTTGGAACCACCAGGAAAGAGGACTAGAGGAAGACCAAAGAGGAGGTTCATGGATACAGTGAAGGAAGACATGAAGATAGTTGGTGTGACCGAAGAAGATGCAGGAGATAGGGTTAGATGGAAGAAACTGACTTGATGTGGCGCCTCCTGAAGGGAATAAAGCGCTGGGGAAAATTCGGGTCGTATCCGTATTTATGATTTAAGGAGCTACAGATACCTGGAGAAACGGGCTGCTCACCTGTCAGCTGGCTGTAAAGGAGCATGGCGGGCTCCCCGCACAGCTGGCCCCCCACCAAACATCTGGCCTGTACTGAAAAGGTGTAGTTGTGACCCTTCAGGAGGCTGCTGATGCGGAAGAAAGTATCCGTGGTGTTTCCCAGGTACGCTGTCTGATTGGTCACGCTGTCAAACACGTGCACTTCATACCCCTGTAGGCAGAACAGAGGGATCAGATACACCATATCACACACACACACACACACACACACACACACACACACACACACACACACACACACACACACACACACACACACACACCACACGCACACCAGATCCAGACTGACCATTACCAACCAATCACACACACACACACACCAGATCCAGACTGACCATCACCAACCAATCACACACACACACACACCAGATCCAGACTGATCATCACCAACCAATCACACACACACACACACACCAGATCCAGACTGACCATCACCAACCAATCACACACACACACACACCAGATCCAGACTGACCATCACCAACCAATCACACACACACACACACCAGATCCAGACTGATCATCACCAACCAATCACACACACACACACACACACACACACACACACACACACACACACACACACACACACACACACACACACACACCAGATCCAGACTGATCATCACCAACCAATCACACACACACCAGATCCAGACTGACCATCACCAACCAATCACACACACACACACACCAGATCCAGACTGATCATCACCAACCAATCACACACACACACACACACACACACACACACACACACACACACACACACACACCAGATCCAGACTGATCATCAACAACCAATCACACACACACCACATCCAGACTGGCCATCACCAACCAATCACACACCAGATCCAGACTGGCCATCACCAACCAATCACACACACCAGATCCAGACTGGCCATCACCAACCAATCACACACCAGATCCAGACTGACCATAACCAACCAATCACACACACACCAGATCCAGACTGACCATCACCAACCAATCACACACACACCAGATCCAGACTGACCATCACAAACCAATCACACACACCAGATCCAGACTGACCATCACCAACCAATCACACACACACCAGATCCAGACTGACCATCACCAACCAATCACACACACACCAGATCCAGACTGACCATCACCAATCAATCACACACACACCAGATCCAGACTGACCATCACAAACCAATCACACACACCAGATCCAGACTGACCATCACCAACCAATCACACACCAGATCCAGACTGACCATCACCAACCAATCACACACCAGATCCAGACTGACCATCACCAAACAATCACACACACACTAGATCCAGACTGATCATCACCAACCAATCACACACACACCAGATCCAGACTGACCATCACCAACCAATCACAGACCAGATCCAGACTGACCATCACCAACCAATCACACACACACCAGATCCAGACTGATCATCACCAACCAATCACACACCAGATCCAGACTAGCCAATGTGGGTGAAGTGTCTTGCCTTCTGGTAGAAAGAAATTAAATCATCAGATCAAAGTTTCTCACCCGACTCTCGTTGAATTCTTTCTCTCGAACAGTCAAACTTTTCCAGACCAGGAAGACGTGGTCGTTTTCCACCAGGATCTTTAGAGCTTCTGGAGCCGGGAGAGGAACTGAAGCAGAAACATTTTAAACAGATTATATCTTTCAATGGGAATAAAATCTCTGGGAATATTTATCTACGTACTCAGGTTAAAATATGAGTTATCACAATAAATTTGGTTTTGTTGTGGATCAAAATTATTTTTCTAGGAAAATAATCTGTTCTACTGAGAATAAAATTTGTTGTATCGGGGAAAAAAACAAATTCTAATGGACGTTGTTACGGGCAAAGCCATTTGGGAGATGTTCGGAGTTTTGTTTTTGTCGCTCTCTTGTGTTTTCCCCCTACTTCTGCCACCCAGGCTCCCAACTTCCCCACCTGTTGGCAGTTTAAGATGATTGCTAGTTGGCTGATGAAGAAGGTCTGGTGCCAAGCTGAGAGAGGACCAGTCTGCAGCACTCCCAAAAGAAGCTTTTCAGTTGTTAAAGGGCCCATTTCATGCAAAATCGACTTTCCAGAGTTTTCTAGCTTGTAAGAGTGATGTCTGGGTCTTGTGTGTGTGTGTGTGTGTGTGTGTGTGTGTGTGTGTGTGTGTGTGTGTGTGTGTGTCTTTCTAGATTGATTTAGCCCGTTTTTCTGTGGATTTCTGGAACGCTCAGACAAAACAACCAATGAGCAGATGTCTAAAGTATGACGCATTTGACGTAGCCAGGACGGACTTCACACACGCCCCCCTCCCTCCTCACCACCCGCCCGCTCTCCTCACTCCACTAATCTACAAGCATTTTGTAAAACTTTACCAATCAGTAACATTCATCCCATGCCGCCGCGGTGCTTGTGCTTCGTGCACCTCAAAATCCTCGTCGGATTCTGGATCCAAAATGTAGGTCTGAACATGATGAATCGACATGATAAAATCTTATTTCAGACGCTACCGAACCGCTACGCACGGGTTTACGCCTGCCTTCCCCCTCCCGCTCAGAGATGGGCGGAGGAATAGCGGCTCAGTGAGAGCAGAGGGCGGAGCTTGTACTTTCTCAGGACGGGCGGGGGGATGAGCGATACCCGGTCTTTCATAGTTCCAGGTCTGTGACTGCGCTCCACCAAATCAATATATTTTCATAACTATGGTGTAATGCATGTTGCAAAGCCCACATTTTGCGTGTGTATGTGCAGAGGATACAATGTGAAAAGAGTGATTTTACATGAGATGGGCACTTTAAGATTGATTGTAAATAAAGTTTATTTCTTCAACATTCTGCCTTATTCTTCAATTGTGTTCCACTCTTGGGGATTAATCAGAACATCCGTAGCCTAACCGTAGACCAGGTGTGGGCAAACTTTTTGATTTGCGAGCCACATTGAGTTCTAACATTTGACCAGCGGGCCGGAACAGGATCAGATGGATGGCATGCTTTGGTAAACCGATAGATGGCGCACTCGATTTTAAACAAGCTCTTACATCTTAAACAAGTTGTTACATCAAGAGCGTTAAATTTCAAATCTAGCGGCGCTAGATTTAAAATCTAAGCGTTTGATGTAACATTTTGCTTGTTTTTACATGTAACACGCTTGTTTACGTGCGTGTATTGGCCCCGATGGCTTTCCATATATGAGCACACTGTTCATTTTGAAGGCGTGCGTATCACAGAGACACACACACTTCAATGGGAGCAGTTTTGTTGATTTTTTGGTGCCATCTAGTGACGAAACATCAAAATTACAGGAAAAATAAAACATTAACAAGGTTTATTTATTTAAATTTTTTCAAGTTTGGCAGGCCGGATTAGGACATTCAACGGGCCGCATGTGGCCCGCAGGCCGTACTTTGCCCATGCCTACCCTAGACCATACGAGTCGTAACAAATGGATGCTCGTCCCGGGATCTCCATTTGTAACAGACATAGAATGAGTTCTGTACTGTATGTGATGTATTGGTATGCACTGGTATGTATCGTACTGGTGTGCAGTGGGAACATGTGTATGGGTTCTACCTGTACTGAGAGTGAAACTGGCCTCTTTGCTCATGTTCCGAAGGCGAACAGACACGCTGTACCTCCCTCCTGGTTCCAAACCCTTCAGATTATATTCCACGGTGTTATTCTGCGTGCTAAGTTTGTAGTCGCTCTCCACTTTCCGGATGGCGTCTCTCACATGGATGGCGTAGCTCTGAGAAAAGATACACACATGTTCCTCAGGAAGCCGTGACGATGCCAGCCAGAGTGCATGTTAGTGCGCTACCAAGGGTGTGTCTGGCGAGTCGTACGGCGGCTGCCATTTCAAGGTGGCCTGGGTTTTATCCACACGAACACGGTGGAGGTTCCTGGGAGGAAGCCTCTCGTTAGGGATCATCTTCACCACCGCGTATTCCGAGGGCGGACCGAGGAAAGGAGAAACCACACGAGCCTAAAAGATGACAAACATGTTGTGATGGTTCACAAACACAGATTTACCCAGTGTTCTATAGTCTATCTCGAGTGTTTCCACCTGCTGATTCGATACCTTTCAGCTTCTCTAAGCTGTGTTCGTCTGATTGGTTGATGAATTCATCATAAATTTGCTTCCCATTAAAACAGAGCAAAGAAAATTTGACAAATTTTTGTGAATTTTTGAAATTTTGGCAAAATTATTCTGCAACAAACTCAACCCGATGTCCGAGCAACACGATCCGTTCACCATACGCCAAAACACTGCGTGGTTCGGTTTGACTCGTCACAAAATCAGACGAAACGTTTCACATAACGGCCGTCAGACGAAGACTTAACACTTGAAGAAATGTGAATTTATACATAGCTGGATAATCTAGGTTCCAACCCTCACCATGGTAACCAGGATCTACGTTCCTACCCTCACCATGGTAACCAGGATCTACGTTCCTACCCTCACCATGGTAACCAGGATCTACGTTCCTACCCTCACCATGGTAACCAGGATCTACGTTCCTACCCTCACCATGGTAACCAGGATCTACGTTCCTACCCTCACCATGGTAACCAGGATCTACGTTCCTACCCTCACCATGGTAACCAGGATCTATGTTCCTACCCTCACCATGGTAACCAGGATCTACGTTCCTACCCTCACCATGGTAACCAGGATCTACGTTCCTACCCTCACCATGGTAACCAGGATCTACGTTCCTACCCTCACCATGGTAACCAAGATCTACGTTCCTACCCTCACCATGGTAACCAGGATCTACGTTCCTACCCTCACCATGGTAACCAAGATCTACGTTCCTACCCTCACCGTGGTAACCAGGATTTATGTTCCTACCCTCACCATGGTAACCAGGATCTACGTTCCTACCCTCACCATGGTAACCAAGATCTACGTTCCTACCCTCACCATGGTAACCAAGATCTACGTTCCTACCCTCACCATGGTAACCAAGATCTACGTTCCTACCCTCACCATGGTAACCAAGATCTACGTTCCTACCCTCACCGTGGTAACCAGGATCTATGTTCCTACCCTCACCGTGGTAACCAGGATCTATGTTCCTACCCTCACCATGGTAACCAGGATCTACGTTCCTACCCTCCCCATGGTAACCAGGATCTACGTTCCTACCCTCACCATGGTAACCAGGATCTACGTTCCTACCCTCACCATGGTAACCAAGATCTACGTTCCTACCCTCACCATGGTAACCAGGATCTACGTTCCTACCCTCACCATGGTAACCAAGATCTACGTTCCTACCCTCACCATGGTAACCAAGATCTACGTTCCTACCCTCACCATGGTAACCAAGATCTACGTTCCTACCCTCACCGTGGTAACCAGGATCTATGTTCCTACCCTCACCGTGGTAACCAGGATCTATGTTCCTACCCTCACCATGGTAACCAGGATCTACGTTCCTACCCTCACCATGGTAACCAGGATCTATGTTCCTACCCTCCCCATAGTAACCAAGATCTACGTTCCTACCCTCACCATGGTAACCAGGATCTATGTTCCTACCCTCACCGTGGTAACCAGGATCTACGTTCCTACCCTCACCATGGTAACCAGGATCTATGTTCCTACCCTCACCGTGGTAACCAAGATCTACGTTCCTACCCTCACCATGGTAACCAGGATCTATGTTCCTACCCTCACCATGGTAACCAGGATCTATGTTCCTACCCTCACCATGGTAACCAGGATCTACGTTCCTACCCTCACCATGGTAACCAAGATCTACGTTCCTACCCACACCATGGTAACCAAGATCTACGTTCCTACCCTCACCATGGTAACCAAGATCTACGTTCCTACCCTCACCATGGTAACCAAGATCTACGTTCCTACCCTCACCATGGTAACCAGGATCTACGTTCCTACCCTCACCATGGTAACCAGGATCTACGTTCCTACCCTCACCATGGTAACCAAGATCTACGTTCCTACCCTCACCGTGGTAACCAGGATTTATGTTCCTACCCTCACCATGGTAACCAGGATCTACGTTCCTACCCTCACCATGGTAACCAAGATCTACGTTCCTACCCTCACCATGGTAACCAAGATCTACGTTCCTACCCTCACCATGGTAACCAAGATCTACGTTCCTACCCTCACCGTGGTAACCAGGATCTATGTTCCTACCCTCACCGTGGTAACCAGGATCTATGTTCCTACCCTCACCATGGTAACCAGGATCTACGTTCCTACCCTCACCATGGTAACCAGGATCTATGTTCCTACCCTCCCCATGGTAACCAAGATCTACGTTCCTACCCTCACCATGGTAACCAGGATCTATGTTCCTACCCTCACCGTGGTAACCAGGATCTACGTTCCTACCCTCACCATGGTAACCAGGATCTATGTTCCTACCCTCACCGTGGTAACCAAGATCTACGTTCCTACCCTCACCATGGTAACCAGGATCTATGTTCCTACCCTCACCGTGGTAACCAGGATCTATGTTCCTACCCTCACCGTGGTAACCAGGATCTACGTTCCTACCCTCACCATGGTAACCAAGATCTACGTTCCTACCCTCACCATGGTAACCAGGATCTATGTTCCTACCCTCACCATGGTAACCAGAATCTATGTTCCTACCCTCACCGTGGTAACCAGGATCTATGTTCCTACCCTCACCATGGTAACCAGGATCTACGTTCCTACCCTCACCATGGTAACCAGGATCTATGTTCCTACCCTCACCATGGTAACCAGGATCTACGTTCCTACCCTCCCCATGGTAACCAGGATCTACGTTCCTACCCTCACCATGGTAACCAGGATCTACGTTCCTACCCTCACCATGGTAACCAGGATCTACGTTCCTACCCTCACCATGGTAACCAGGATCTACGTTCCTACCCTCATTGGAATTCTTTAAGACATCGTTCTCCAGCAGACAGAGAGCTGCAAAGCTTCTAAACTACAGAGAACATCTGTTTCTCTGCTTGCAGAGAGCAGCTGTTTTATCAGAGAAACGAGGTCTCACCAGGAAGAGATACTGCTCATCGTTGTCCACGGTTACTGTCAGAGTCAACGAGGAGGAGCGAACCTGCCGAGGTCGCTGGTACAAATCCAGAAAAGAGGTGGAATAAAAAACACCAAAAACCTGCAAAGACAGAAAACCTGTTGAAGAGTTCTACGTATGTTAGTATATGAGTGTGTGTGTGTGTGTGTGTGTGTGTACCTGACCAGTGGAGCTGTTGATGCTCCCACTGAGCTCCACTGCAGTCTGGTTCACTGCTTTGGCTTTGAGCAGAGGCCGAGCAGGTTGTGTTCCTTTGGTTTGGTAATGTGACAGTGTGGTAGGACTGTCTCCTGCGCTGGTGTGCGCCCACACTGCCACCTCGTACAGCGTTCCTGCTGTCAGGTTACCCGCTGCGACACATCACAGGTGAATGGTTAGTAACTCTGAAGGACTTAGACGAGCACAAAAGACAAGCAGCCCACCTGTGAAGAGCCCCTGTGGCACCGTGTAGTTCTTGCTCTCACGCACGTGGCTGTCGAACTGCCAGGACAGGACCACCACGTAGCGTTTCACCTGAGAGAATTCAGGGGGCTTGTTTAGAAAGTGTGGTTACACCCAAATCCATGTGAACCCCCACTCCCATGCATATCCAGCGATTCATTTTTTTTTTTTTTTTTTGTCTTTTCAGTTTTTTTGTTAGGGTTAGGGTTCCAAGCGGACTTTGCTCCGAATGGGATCCAGCGATTCATGAAAGAGGTGGAGAATGTTGACTTGTGTGTAATGTCGTACGCAAAAGAAGAGACTTGTGGACCGTAAAATAACCTGTGTGTGTCCTCATGGCCAACCATGTTCTAATGGCCAAACCCCTGGAAGGCGACGGTGTCTTGAGTTGAAGTGGTTAATCCGTCTGTGCTTTTTCCAAAAGAATGTCAGTGTTATGTCAGTGTTCCACCTCCAGCCTCCACTAGGAGATGAAAATCCTTTGAAACTTGAATAAATTAGGTCGACGTGTGAAGCAAAGTTACTGTTTTGGAAAAAAAAAAACGAACGATTGCAACTGCTTTTGGGCTTTATTTACTACTCTCAGTCATTTTGACCCTTGTTTGAAGTCTCAGTTCTTTAGACTCATGTTTAAAGTCTCTGCTCTCAGTCCCAGTGCCTTGTTTACCCTCTTCTTTCTCTTCCCCAGTATAACACTTGTTCGTACTTGCATGACTGTTGATATACCGTAATTTCACGGCCATAAGGCGAACCTAAAAGTCTCAAATTTTCTTCAAAATGAGCGGTGCGCCCTATCTGATTTGTGATTTGCGGACGTATTAGAGAACCATCAGGCGGACGCAGTTGAAAACATGAGAATGTTAAAGGGGGAAGTGTGTGTGGATTATGTCTAAAAGAACAGGTGTGTGTTTTATGTAGAACATTGCTGTTTTAACAACACTGAAAATGACAAAGAGACACGCTTATGAAGCTCGGTTTAAACTGATGGCAATCAGCTGCGCCGGGCGAGTTACGCCACAGTTTGCCAGTGGATTGTAGATGCTTGGGCTAACGTGTCTGCTGGCACTGTTATCCGAGCTTTCCCAAAAGCAGGCATCATTTCCGAGGAGCTGCACGGTTCAGAAAGTGACTCTGACAGCGAGGAAAGTGAACCTGCGAGGTTGGATTTAGAGCAGCTGTTAGATTCTGAAACAGAGGATGAGGACTTGGATGGATTTAATAAATGACTTTATGACGACTGTAACTAATATTTAAATAAAACCAACCAAACTCAGTTTTACTCCTGATCTATTTTTAAGTACGCAAGTGTGTGTGTTGTTGTAAGGCGGATGTACGTAGTAGAGGATATGTATATAAAACCCACGCCCTATCATCAGGTGCGCCTTATGTGTGTGTTAAATACAGAGCACGCAAAATTTGGAATGCGCCTTTTAATACGGTGCGACCTATGGTTGTGAAATTACGGTAGTTTTTTACATTGGATTCTTTTCCTGACACTATGTGTTTATCTTAGAACCAGTGCCTCGCGCCTCCACGTGGCTACATGTATTCACATTTTACAAAAACCTAATCAGCCGTTTAGGACTTGACATAACATTTCCACGTCCACGTTCATTTGGATTCATTTGAACGATGCTGCAGAAAACTTACATTATACTCTGAGTCCAGGAGAAAGGAGAGGCTGATGGAGTCTGACGTGATGTTGCTGAACTTCACAGATGGAGGAGGAATAGCTGCAGGAAGAAGGAAACCATCGTTAAACAGTTGGAAGCAGCCATCGGTTGGTCCTGCTGGCTCATTTATAAACCTGTTCAAACCGAATTCATGTGTTCATACTGAGTATCTGACTTAAGAAATGTAATTAGTTACTCTTACAAATTACTTCTCTAAAAAAAATAACCGACTTAGTAACTCAGCTCCTACATTGAGTTACTAGAAATGTCCCAGGTGTGTAGAGCTGGTCTCAGATCTCACTCTTAAGAACATTTAACTTTCTGCATTAACGAGAGATCTGATGGAGGGCCAGACCTGCGTGATTCAGACCCCCTGCTGGGGAGATTCATGTGTCCGGTAGCTCCAAACAGTTCAAAAGAAAGCTTCAAACAGCTTCAGAACAGCTGCTAGGCGGTGTCATGTTGGGTGGGTTGGAGATGAAACAACCGTTTGGTGGAACACACGACAGTTGGCTCTATGCTGGTTAAAATGTGAGTTACTGTGGCAACAATGTTTGAAAGCCCCTGTAGGACCCTGTAGGATCTTCGTACCTTTAGTGGGAGTCACATATTTAATTTCTGTCCAGTTTCCGACTCCCCGGCTGGTCACAGCGGCCACCTGCAGAACATCAGAGATTAGAGGTCATATAGGAGGAAACTCCGCCTACAAGATGAAGGACTTACCCTGAACTTATACATCGTGTTCGGCTGGAGCTGT
Source organism: Neostethus bicornis (assembly GCA_902685375.1). NCBI lineage: Eukaryota > Metazoa > Chordata > Actinopteri > Atheriniformes > Phallostethidae > Neostethus > Neostethus bicornis. The sequence continues at coordinate 29,925,359 of LR738546.1, forward strand.
TTGACCTCTGTGCTGTTAGTGAGAGAGCGCTGAGACGTCCACTCCACACCTCCACGCTCACTGTACTCCACCTGTTAAGCATGTAAATCACTAATCATGCAGGGCTAGAATATTTATACTTATATTTAGAGTAATGTTATTAAATTATTATTGATACAATATTGTTTTTTAAAACAATATTGTAACATATTGTAACAATTTTTAACTTCCTGTTCTAAACCTATCACAATAAAAGAACTAGAAATAAAACTAATTATTTCCTTCTTTAAACAAGTTTGAACTTTATTATAATTTAATGCCTTGTAAATGAAAACGTAAACACACTCTCATCGTGGAAAATTTTAGAAGAAATGAAGCAGCTTTGATAGGTATTGAGATACGTATCACATCCCCGTATCGATAATCTCGTATCAATATTCAACCTGGTCGGAAGTTTTAACTTACAATGTACTCTCGGATCAGACCGTTGGTTTTATCCGGCGGGCTCCAGGAGACCTCCACCGTCCCGTCTTCTTTGTTGATGAGCAGCTGCAGGTTTCTGGGAGGGTCTGGCACTGCCACACAGAAACACAGGGTCATTAGCAGAAATGGTGGTGGAGACTGTAAGTGGTGGGCGGAGTTAACTTACGACCCTCCGGCGTCCTAACGGTGATGAGTTCGTTACTCTTGTGCAACTTGCTGAGGCACTGTGTCAGGACCTTCACCTGGTAGGTGGAGTCTGGCTTCAGCACCGTTAGCTTGTAGCTGGTTTTGTTGCTGTTGGTCTCCATGGTGGTCCAGGTCTGACTTCCTACCAGCCTGAACAAACAGGTCAGAAAAAACTCATTCCCCAATCCCTGTCATCTTAGACCCTGGATTACAGGAGATGTCCTACACTGATGCAGCCTTAAACTACAAATCCCATCATGCTTTGCTGGTGTTTTAACAGGTTGTTTCAGTCTGCGTGCCAAACACTGCTGGTAAAACAGTCAGTATTTTTTAGCGTTTACGAGGCGAACCAGTGTCGTTACGTTCTAAAGCCAGAATATGAGAGAGCCCAGTGGTCCGTCCAAAAACCTTCAAAATATAACTGGGGCAACAGCCGCAGACGGAAAACCCAGGCTTCTCTCACCCTGGCTGCATCCTCCAGCATCCTGTCCAGCTGTGAGACATGGTCTCTCCAGCAGGTCCGGGGTCTGCCTCTAGGTCTTCTCCTAGTGGGACGTGTCCGGAACACCTCACCCACAAGGCGTTCTGGAGGCATCCTAATCAAATACCTGAACCACCTCTTCTGGCTTCTCTTGACCTGGAGGAGCAACGGCTCTACTCTGAGCTCCTCTTGGATGGCAGTTTCTCCATCTATCTCTGAGTGAGAGGCCAGCCACCCTGCAGAGGAAGCTCATTTTGACCTCTTGTATTTGTGATCTCCTTTTTTTAGTCAGTTTTTCTTCTTCTTTTTTGTATTTAAAGGATCGTTGTGTAAAAAAAGTGCAGGAGTATCTTTTCAGAATACCGTGTTTTCACGACCATAGGGCGCACCGTATTAAAAGGCGCAGTCCAAATTTTGCGTGCTCTGTATTTAACACACACATAAGGCGCACCTGATGATAGGGCGCGGGTTTTATATACATATCCTCTACTACGTGAGTCCGCCTTACAACAACACACACACATACACATAGACGCGCGCGCGCGCTCGCGCACACACACACGTGCGTATTCAAAATAGATCAGGAATAAAACTGAGTTTGGTTGGTTTTATTTAAATATTAGTTACAGTCGTCATAAAGTCATTTATTAAATCCATCCAAGTCCTCATCCTCTGTTTCTGAATCTAACAGCTGCTCTAAATCCAACCTCGCAGGTTCACTTTCCTCGCTGTCAGAGTCACTTTCTGAACCGTGCGGCTCCTCGGAAATGATGCCTGCTTTTGGGAAAGCTCGGACAACAGTGCCAGCAGACACCCAAGCATCTACAATCCACTGGCAAACTGTGGCGTAACTCGCCCGGCGCAGCTGATTGCCATGAGTTTAAACTGAGCTTCATAAGCGTGTCTCTTTTCCATTTTCAGTGTTTTTAAAACAGCAATGTTCTGCATAAAGAACACACCTGTTCTTTTAGACATAATCCACACACACACTTCACCCTTTAACATTCTCATGTTTTCAACTGCGTCCGCCTCATGGTTCTCTAATACGTCCACCAATCACAAATCAGATAGGGTGCACTGTACGATAGGGCGGACCGCTCATTTTGAAGAAAATTTGAGACTTTTAGGTTCGCCTTATGGCCGTGAAATTACGGCAATTTTAACTGGATCTGACTTATTCATGCAAACAAAATAATTTCTCTCTGTACGTATGTGAGGATGAAAGCAAACCTGTAGTGAATCAGGAAGTAACAGGAGCTCGCTGGAAGGTTCTTGGGTCGGGTCCAGGTCAGAGTCACAGCACCAGAGAAGTCTGGAGACCACTGGAGGTTCTGGACTTTGTAGGCTGGAGCATCAGCTGCAGGGAGAAGAAGTGTTAGAAGGTGTGTGAGTGTGTGTCTTTGTGTCAGACATACCGGTGCAGTTGTCTTCATCGCTGCGGTCTGAGCAGTCCAGGAAACCGTCACAGCGCTCGTTGTCCAGTACGCAGGCTTCACCGTCAGAGCAGCGAGTCCCGTTCAGACAGAGCAGAGGACCACGTGTGGCTGCACACACACACAGACACACAAACAGGGTTCAGACGCACTGTTCCTGAAGCTCAACTCCAGTTCTGTTACCATAGAAACTAGGCTTTACTCCTGATTTAGACACCTAATCTAGTGCAGCATAACATATAAACATTAGGGATGTAACGGTACCACATTTGTACGTACCAACAGAACAAACAGTGGGACTGAATCTGGTCTTGGATTTTATTCTATACACACTCCGATGAATGCTGTTATGAATCAACAGGAACAGGCTGCTTGAATGCTGACCAGCTGAGTTTAGACCAGTGATATTTCCTCTGGGTTGATCAGTTTCAGGTGAGTTAGAATGACGACGTGCTGCCATAAAGCGACCAGACCTCAGCTGCACAGCGTTGGCACCACCTCCCTTTTATCCAGCTGTATTTCTCTGCTTCTAAATTTAACCAGTCATGATGAAGTCTTTCAACAGGAGAGACAGGGGAGGGTCTTCAAACTCTGGTTGGTCACTAGCAGTGGCCACACAGCTAGTTCGGGAAGGACTCTTTGATATCAACGAGCAAACCTGTCTATGATTGGTTTTATGGCGTCACATTTATGCCATGAATGTCGGACATACGCACAATTACCACCAAAAATAAACGACAACCACGCTTCAAAACACATTACACACACGTACAGCAGTGGTCCCTAACCACCGAGCCGCGGGTCATGTGGTACCGGGCCACACAGAACTGTAATTTTTATTCACTTTGTTTTTGTGATGTCTTTTATTTTGAAGGTATATGTTTACCATTACCGTGGCAACAACAGTGCATTCGAGCAGAGAGAATGTTTCCACTTTTAGAGATGCTGCTAATAAATTTTCTCGTGAGGACAAAGTGGTTTTAAGTTTATTATTATTGATTTTAAAAAGCCATTTTTTTCAGGTTGGTCTCATCACCTTAAGACCGGTCCGTGAAAATACCGTAATTTCACGACCATAAACTGATAGCAATCAGCTGCGCCAGTGGATTGTAGATGCTTGGGCTAACGTGTCCGCTGGCACTGTTGTCCGAGCTTTCCCAAAAACAGGCATCATTTCCGAGGAGCTGCACGGTTCAGAAAGTGACTCTGACAGCAAGGAAAGTGAACCTGCCATGTTGGATTTAGAGCAGCTGTTAGATTCTGAAACAGAGGATGAGGACTTGGATGGATTTGATAAATGACTTTATGACGACTGTAACTAATATTTAAATAAAACCAACCAAACTCAGTTTTAGTCCCGATCTATTTTTAAATACACACACTTGTCTGCTTGTGTGTGTGTTGTTGTAAGGCGGACTTACGTAGTAGAGGATATGTAAATAAAACCAGCGCCCTATCATCAGGTGCGCCTTATGTGTGTGTTAAATATAGAGCACGCAAAATTTGGACTGCGCCTTTTAATGCGGTGCGCCCTATGGTAGTGAAAATACGGTAAGACACTAAACCGGTCCATGGCGCAGAAAAGGTTGGGGACCCCTGATGTACAGTACTTGTGGTATCCCTGTGACAGCTGCGCACATGCGTTGGTGGGTTTGTAATGGTTTGTACACAGCTCTGTACCAAACCAAATGTCCCATAAACATGATTCTGAGCTTTAAGAGAAAGTTTCCTAGCTCTTGTTATGATGAACGGCCTGTGTTGCTGCAGTTACCAGCTACCTGTGGCGATCATACTCACGGCAGTTTGTTTCATCCGACCCATCCGGGCAGTGGGACTGTCCGTCACAGCGCTGCCAGCCGGGGATGCAGCGAAGTGGGCGGCGGCATGGAAACTGATCCCCGCGGCAGTGACCTGGTACTGGGGGCGGCGCCGGCGTGGCGGGCAGTGGGACTTCTGAAGAGCTGTTACCTACAGGTAGAGAGACGAGACTAAGATGAATGATAAAAACAGAAAGAAACATGAAGGAGTGGATTACTGGAGAAATGTTAGGATTTTCTAACATGTTTAACCATGTTTATTTGTTCCGTGTTGTCATCTTCCGCTCATTCAGGGCTCGGTTGCAGGGGCAACAGCCTCAGACGGAAAGCTCAGGCTTCTCTCATCCCGGCTGCATCCTCCAGCTCACCCGGAAGGATCTCGAGTCATTCCCCAGCCAGATGTGGGACATAGACTCTCTCTGCTCGACACCGAGCTCCTCCCGAATGGTAGAACTCCTCACCAAAGCCCAGCCACCCTGCAGAGGAAGCTTATTTTGGCCGCTTCTATTCGCGATCTCATTCTTTCGCTCACCACCCACTGCTGGTGATCATAGGTGAGGATAGGAACATAGATCCTGGTTACCATGGTGAGGGTAGGAACGTAGATCCTGGTTACCATGGTGAGGGTAGGAACGTAGATCCTGGTTACCATGGTGAGGGTAGGATGGTAGATCGACTTGTAAATCGAGAGCTTCGTTTTTCAGCATTGCTCTTTCTTTACCACGACGGACCGATGCAGCGTCCTAGTTATTGCTGATGCCGCACCGATCCGCCTGTCGATCTCCCGCTCCATCTTTCCCCCACTCGTGAACAAGACCCTGAGATACTTAAACTCCTCCACTTGGGGCAGGACCCTGTCCCTGACCCGCAGGGGGCATTCCACCCTTTTCCGGACCATGTTTGTACAAAGTATTACAGTGTTTGTATTACAGCTGTGGGTGGTGACCGAAAGAACGAGTTGCGGGTACAAGTGGCCGAAATGAGCTTCCTCCGCAGGGTGGCTGGGCTCTCACTCAGAGATCGGGTGAGGAGCTCTGCCATCAGAAATAAATACCTATTACCAAAGGTAGGACTACCGATCCAAGATGGCGGCTGTAGCAGCCAATGAGGGGTCTACTCTTTATTTCTATGTGTGCCACACCCAAGTCAGACATTGTTTCTCCTTATATGGTCATTTCCTCTGAAAATGAGTGAAAAAATGTAACAGATGGACCTGAACCAAAACGAGACGTCTGATCCGAAACAGAAAAGTAATGAAGATTAAATAAAGACATTTTTACTGTTACTTTAAGGATTAAATTCAGATTTTCTGACTAACGACAGACCTCATAGAGTCACTAAAAGGAATCCAAGAGAGCAAAATATGTTCCCTTTAAGAACCACTGATGGAATAATTGTGAAACTTCCCACAGTTAGTTGCTCAGTACAAACTATGGATGAACTGATTAGGTTGTACGTACCGGTAGGACAGCCTAGCTCGTCGCTGCCATCAGGACAGTCGGCGTATCCGTCACAGACCCAGGTGTTAATAATACAAGCCCCGGAGCCGCAGTGGAAACGGTTAGAAGCGCAAGTGGTCGGCCCGGTGGTGGCGCTGTGCGGTGTCACACCTCCTGAGAAGAAACAACAGCACACATTAATACCTCAGGAGGGTCCGCTGGTCCGACCAAGGTGTGTGAGGGTTTGTGGTACCTGTACACTGAGCCTCATCGGACCAATCCCCGCAGTCGTTCTCTCCGTCACACTTCCACCATGTGGGTATACAGCGGGTGTTCTTGCATTGGTACTGGAAGTACCGGGAGCAGCCGGGCACCTCGGTAGGTGAACCTACAAACAGAACAACCAGCGACTGGAGTACAGCTTCCAACACGTCACATTGACTTCTATTAAAAACACCAGCTGTGGGCACCTAGTGGGCGTATCGCTGCGATACAGAATCTCATCTTGAAGGTGCATCTTGGTGTTTTGGTGTACAGGGATTTTGAGGAGCCACTAGTAATCACACGGATTGATGAGTTTCTGTCGTCTCTCGTGGAAACATGGCACTGTAGAAGCAGCATCATGGACCTACTCTCCTTACGGTTGGTTCTGACGTCATTATGCTGAACGTAAAGCCAAAAACTATAACTGTATCCATGGCAACACGCACATGGAGGCCAAACTTGTAGAAGAAACTCTGTTTAATTCTGCTGGTACAGTGTGAATGGTTCACTCACAGCAGACTATCAGGTCGTATTGTTGTCTGTTACCTTAGAGTTGACTTATTCTTGTTTGGGTTTGATAATGTACCTCAAAATTGCATCTTTTTATGTCACGGATTGAGCAGGGCAGGGTTTGGTCAGACACATCGGGATCAGAAGACTCACCACAGTTTGCTTCGTCAGAGTAATCTCCACAGTCGTCCATGCCGTCACACTTCCACTCCAGGCTCACACACACGCCGTTAGCGCACTGGAAGGTGTAGGCGTCACACACTTTACTAAACTCAGACGGAGCCGCTGCAACAAGAACAGAACATTTGGAGAAACAGGTTATTTACTGAGTAAAGAAGGAGTTTAATGAGCAGAATGTCATTAGGAAGCAGTAAGCCTCCTTAGGAAGCAGTAAGCCTCCTTAGGAAGCAGTAAATTCTCCTTAGGAAGCAGTAAAGCCTCCTTAGGAAGCAGTAAAGCCTCCTTAGGAAGCAGTAAGCCTCCTTAGGAAGCAGTAAGCCTCCATAGGAAGCAGTAAGCCTCCTCAGAAAGCAGTAGAGCCTCCTTAAGAAGCAGTAAAGCCTCCTTTAGAAGCAGTAAAGCCTCCTTAGGAAGCAGTAAGCCTCCTTAGGAAGCAGTAAAGCCTCCTTAGGAAGCAGTAAAGCCTCCTTAGGAAGCAGTAAAGCCTTCTTAGGAAGCAGTAAGCCTCCTTTAGAAGCAGTAAAGCCTCCTTAGGAAGCAGTAGAGCCTCCTTAGGAAGCAGTAAAGCCTCCTTTAGAAGCAGTTAAGCCTCCTTAGGGAGCAGTAAAGCCTCCTTAGGAAGCAGTAAGCCTCCTTAGGAAGCAGTAAAACCTCCTTAGGAAGCAGTAAGCCTCCTTAGGAAGCAGTTAAGCCTCCTTTAGAAGCAGTTGAGCCTCCTTTAGAAGCAGTAGAGCCTCCTTAGGAAGCAGTAAAACCTCCTCAGGAAGCAGTAAGCCTCCTTAGGAAGCAGTAAAACCTCCTTAGGAAGCAGTAAGCCTCCTTAGGAAGCAGTAAAGCCTCCTTAGGAAGCAGTAAAACCTCGTTAGGAAGCAGTAAAACCTCGTTAGAAAGCAGTAAGCCTCCTTAGGAAGCAGTAAGCCTCCTTTAGAAGCAGTAAAGCCTCCTTAGGAAGCAGTAAAACCTCGTTAGGAAGCAGTAAAGCCTCCTTAGAAGCAGTACAGCCTCCTTAGGAAGAAGTAAAGCCACCTTAAGAAGCAGTAAAACCTCCTTAGGAAGCAGTAAAGCCTCCTTAGGGAGCCTTAAAGCCTCCTCAGGAAGCAGTAAAGCCTGCTCAGGAAGCAGTAAAGCCTCCTTAGGAAGCAGTAAAGCCTTCTTAGGAAGCAGTAAAGCCTTCTTAGAAGCAGTAAAGCCACCTTAGGAAGCAGTAAAGCCTTCTTAGGAAGCAGTAAAGCCTCCTTAGAAGCAGTAAAGCCACCTTAGGAAGCAGTAAAGCCACCTTAAGAAGCAGTAAAACCTCCTTAGGAAGCAGTAAAGCCTCCTTAGGAAGCAGTAAAGCCTCCTTAGGGAGCCTTAAAGCCTCCTCAGGAAGCAGTAAAGCCTGCTCAGGAAGCAGTAAAGCCTCCTTAGGAAGCAGTAAAGCCTTCTTAGGAAGCAGTAAAGCCTTCTTAGGGAGCAGTAAAGCCTCCTTAGGAAGCAGTAAAGCCTCCTTAGGAAGCAGTAAAGCCTTCTTAGGAAGCAGTAAAGCCTCCTTAGGAAGCAGTAAGCCTCCTTTAGAACCAGTAAAGTCTCCTTAGGAAGCAGTAAAGCCTCCTTAGGAAGCAGTAAGCCTCCTTAGGAAGCAGTAAAGCCTCCTCAGAAAGCAGTAAAGCCTTCTTCGGAAGCAGTAAAGCCTCCCTAGGAAGCAGTAAAGCCTCTTAGGAAGCAGTAAAGCCTCGTTAGGAAGCAGTTAAGCCTCCTTAGGAAGCAGTAAAGCCTCCTTAGGAAGCAGTAAAGCCTCCTTAGGAAGCAGTAAAACCTCCTTAGGAAGCAGTAAAACCTCCTTAGGAAGCAGTTAAGCCTCCTTAGGAAGCAGTAAAACCTCCTTAGGAAGCGGTAAAGCCTTTTTAGGAAGCAGTAAAGCCTTCTTAGGAAGCAGTTAAGCCTCCTTAGGAAGCAGTAAAGCCTTCTTAGGAAGCAGTTAAGCCTCCTTAGGAAGCAGTAAAGCCTCCTTAGGAAGCAGTTAAGCCTCCTTAGGAAGCAGTAAAGCCTCCTTAGGAAGCAGTAAAGCCTCCTTAGGAAGCAGTAAAGCCTTTTTAGGAAGCAGTAAAGCCTCCTTAGGAAGCAGCAAAGCCTCTTAGGAAGCAGTAAAGCCCCCTTAGGAAGCAGAAAAGCCTCTTAGGAAGCAGTAAAGCCCCCTTAGGAAGCAGAAAAACGTCCTTAGGAACTATTAAAGCATCTTGAGGAACCAGTGAAACCTCATTAGGAAGCAGTAAAGCCTCCTTAGGAAGCAGTAAAGCCTCCTTAGGAAGCAGTTAAGCCTCCTTAGGAAGCAGTAAAGCCTCTTTAGGAAGCAGTTAAGCCTCCTTAGGAAGCAGTAAAGCCTCTTTAGGAAGCAGTAAAGCCTCTTAGGAAGCAGTTAAGCCTCTTAGGAAGCAGTTAATCCTCCTTAGGAAGCAGTAAAGCCTTCTTAGGAAGCAGTAAAACCTCCTTAGGAAGCAGTAAAGCCTCCTTAGGAAGCAGTAAAGCCTCCTTAGGAAGCAGTAAAGCCTCCTTAGGAAGCAGTTAAGCCTCCTTAGGAAGCAGTAAAGCCTCCTTAGGAAGCAGTAAAACCTCCTTAGGAAGCAGTAAGCCTCCTTTAGAAGCAGTAGAGCCTCCTTAGGAAGCAGTAAAACCTCCTTAGGGAGCAGTAAAGCATCTTGAGGAACCTGTTAAGCCTCCTTAGGAAGGATTCTCACCACATCCGGCGTACTCGGCATCTTCATCAGATCCATCCTCACAGTGTTTGATGCCGTCACAGACCAGAGACTGGAACAGACACTGGGCGCGGTTCCTACACACAAACTCCATGTAGCGGGTGCAGAGTGGGTCTGAAACAGGAACGACAACCAGTGTTGGGAGGAATACGTGACTCTTTTCAGAAACACAGAAATATAACCAAACTCACCAAAAACAAATAAACTACAGTGATTCGAACTCAGATTATTCTAGATTAACTTCCCTACAGGTGTACCCGGAGGCATCGCCATGTGAAGAGACACTCACCACAGTTGTGCTCATCAGCGCCATCAGGGCAGTCCTGGATGCCGTTGCAGTGCGCTGTGGCCGGTAGGCAGGTGTTGTTAGAGCAGAGGAAGCCTTTACACTGCGTTCCTTCTGTAACATGAGGAGACATGCTTACAGCCCGCCACCATACATGGCTTTATTGGCATACAGGGCTTTCAGTTCTATCATCCCTACAGTGAAGCATGGTGGTGGCAGCATCATAGTATGATGACTGAGCTACGAAGGCGAACCAGGCTGTTTTAAAAGCTGACTGAGTGACTCACCACAGTACTGAGGATCTTCATCTGAATTGTCCTGGCAATCGTCGTCTCCGTCGCACTTCCAGCGCAGAGGGATGCAGTGGCCGGTGTGACACTGGAAACTGTTTGGTTCACAAGTATGATGGCCCACTGGAATCAAACACATGCAGATATTATTGTAGCTCTTTACAGGTTGCAGATGGACCACCATCAGGAGCAATGGGGGGGTTCAGTGCCTTGCTCAGGGACACCTTGGTATGAACTCCAGGTGGGGGATCGAACCGGTGACCCTCCGGTTACAGGAGGGTCGCGCTAGCCACTGAGCATCCGTTCCCTAGTGCTCCATCAAAAGGTGGGTGTGGCCAAAAACAAAGTCCATGACCAACAACAAGCTGGTGTTCATATAATATCTGAATCCCGGACATGAGCGTTCAGAAATACTCAGAAATAAAAGCTTATTGAACCTGTACAGTTGGCTTCGTCCGACCAATCCCTACAGTCGTTGTCTCCATCACACCTCCACGCCTCGCGGATGCAGACCCCTCGAGCGCAGGTGAACTCCCCCGGGCCACACTTATGAGACTCTGTGAAACATAACAGATGCTTTATTAGCTGTAAAAGCAGATCCGCATCCAGAGGAGGGTAACGAGTCATACCGCAGCGTTCCTCATCACTGTTATCGCCACAGTCGTCTTCGTGGTCGCATTTAAAGACGAGCGGGATGCAGGAGCCGGAGGCCACGCACCGGAATTGGTTGGAAGGGTCGCAGGTGGTTGTGGCTAAACATGGGCAAACACAGGATCACAAGTTAGGGATGGATTGGTTTATCACTCGGCTGATTAAATCGGTTCACGTCGTACTCTGAAGAAACATCAATAATCTGTGGGGAATATTTCTGCCTATAAACGTTCAAGTTTATAATCTTCTCCTTTCGGCATTTCCCTTCAGGGGTCACCATAGCAAGTCAGTTTCTTCCATCTAACCCTATCTGCTGCATCCTCTTCAGTCACACCAACTATCTTCATGTCTTCCTTCACTGTATCCATGAACCTCCTCTTTGGTCTTCCTCTAGTCCTCTTTCCTGGTGGTTCCAAACCCAGCATCCTTCTTCTGATGTACTCTCTCTCTCCTCTGCACATGTCCAAACCATCTCAGTCTGACCTCTCTGACTTTAAAACCTCTAACATGTGCTGTTCCTCTGATCCTGTCCGTCCTGGTCACTCCCAGAGAGATCCTCAGCATCTTCATCTCTGCTAAAACATCTCTGTTTCCTGTCTTTTCCTCAGTGACACTGTCTCTAGACCAGTGCTTCTCAATTATTTCCTTTTGCGCCCCCCCAGGAAGAAGAAAATATTTTGCGCCCCCCACTCTCCGTCTTGACTATAATTAGTATCATTTGTCTATGAAATTGTTCTAAGTACACTTCTGCATAACACTGTATCCTCATTAACATTAAAGAAAACAAAAAAAGAAAAAAGAACAGCTTTATTGTTTTTTAGTCTGAAACAGAAAAAATTTAAAGTGCATCAATTAACTTGAAGTTAAAACAAATTAAATTATTATTTAAACTGTAAACATTTTTGACTAATTAAACCATTTGATACTGAAAAAAAAATTAAGTAAAATCAAGAAATTTAAACGGCCTATACCAGTGGTCCCCAACCACCGGGCTGCGAACCGGTACGGGGCCATGGGTCATGTGGTACCCCGCCGCACAGAAAGAAAAAATAACTTTTATTATTTCCATTTGGTTAATTATTCGAGCCATAAGGATGTTTTAATTTGAAAAGTGACCAATTTTTTTCCTTACATCCATCAATGACTCACCAATGACGCATCATCCCATTAAATTTAAACCCCTAAACTTGTAAAATGAGTGAAACACAAAGATTTATAAGAAGCTTCTTTGTTCTTTGCTAAGAGGAACTATGAAGCAGACTAGACCTTAGAAACACTCTTGAGGTTTCAGGTCAAGATGGGACTGTCTGGTTCCAGCAAAACAAACTCAGAACTCTGATTGATCTAGTCTTACTGGGAGGAGCCTAACTAGTATTTTTATTTACTTTGTTTTTGTGATGTCTTTTATTTTGAAGGTATGTTTACGAGTGCGTTGGAGCAGAGAGAACGTGTCCATGTTATAAAGACGCTGCTAATAAATTTTCTTGTGACGACAAAACGGATTTAAGTTTATTATTTATTCAAAATCCCATTTTTTTCAGACTGCTCTTACTACTTTTAGACTGGTCTGGACCTTGCTCTGTGCTGTGTTCGAGAATGTTCGGTGCAAAAAAACCTCTACTCCATAGAGTTAATACTCCCTGCGCACACTCTGATAATGAGAGTGCCAACTACTGTAGTGGACGTGCAATTACACTTTATTCTAGTACGGCAAAAAAAAAAAAAAACATGTTCCACAGGGTCACACGTGCCCCCCCTGGGCACACTATTTGAGAAGCACTGTTCTAGACCAATCACCATGGCCGCTCTCACCACGGTTTTGTACACTTTTCCTTTCATTTTAGCTGAAACTCTTCTGTCACACATCACACCTGATATTTTTCTCCACCCGTTCCAGCCTGCCTGCACACGCTTCTTCACCTCTTTTCCACACTCTCCATTGCTCTGGACTGTTGATTCTAAGTACTTAAAATTTTAAAACTTAAAAGTTTATAGTAATAATTCTTTTGGTTTAAAAAATCTGTTACATTCTGTCCGTACAGCCGGGAAGATAATATTATATCCTCTCTGAGAAGGAGGTTCTAAGAACAGCGGTGGTCAAACTGTGACCTGAGGAAAGCGAGGACCTCCAAAATCCACAAAATCCAGCTTAATTTGAATAAATTATTCTTAAAAAATCTTTAGAACAACTTTTGTCTTGCAGTTTTTTTTTCACCATGTGGTCACAGTGGATGTTGGAAAGTTTATATGGTTTATTATTAAAGGTTTATTTTCTGTTATTTTAGGCTTGTTTTATATGGATGATGTAGAACAGGTGTGTGTGTGTGTGTGTGCCCAAAGCCACATCCCTTGCTGTAGAACTTACGGCACTCCTGTTCATCGCTCATGTCTCCACAGTCGTTGTCGCTGTCACACTTCCAGATGCTGCTGATGCAGAGCCCGTTGGAGCAGCGGTACTGGTTTGGCAGACAGCTGTGCTCTGAAGACAGGAAATAGATTTTTAATACATCTGGACAGGTACACACCGCTCCCTGCTGATCCAGGGACGAAAGCCGAATCCACAAAAAACTTTTTTAGTCAAATAACAATAGGTGCTAAAAAAGGGCGGCAGCTTAGTTGTAGATTGTTCACTCTTGGACCGGGAGAAGCCGGTTTGAATCCCACTGAGTTCATGTCTAGGTGTCCTTGGAGAAGACACCTAACCCCCCGTTTCTCCCACCATTGTTGCCGTCCAGGCAGCCTGCTGCGGTGCAATGCAGCACACACATTTCCCCATCCGAGGGATGAACGCAGTACGTTAAAACAAACATAAATAATCTATGAAACATCCAGACCGTTCTATAGCGGGCCCCTCACCTGTTTTCACACAGGTGTTGTTGTGAAGCTGGTATCCCGAGGGGCACTGGCACTGCAGGGTTCCGTTAGGCATGGTGAGGGTCGGGGCGCCATCGGGGCAAACGCAGGTATGTTTGTGGCCGGGCTGCGGGAGGCACAGCAGGCTGCAGGGCTGGTCGGCACAGGCGTTATGACCTGGAAGGACCAGACGAATATTTTAATTACTGTTTTAATTGAGAAACAAAAGATGTTATGGTTCAATAACCAAACAAAACACACACTGAAAGGACAGGCATGAGGGGTTAAGTGATACTCTTTATTTTTAATCTCATCCATGAATTTGTTACATCAAGGTTGGATTATTGTAACGCTTTGCTCGCGGCATGCCCTAAAGCAGTGGTCCGCAACCACCGGGTCGTGGACCGGTACCGGGCCGTGGGTCACTTGGTACCGGGTTGCATAGAATGCAGAAATTATTTCCATTTGGTTTAATTCTTGAGCTTTAATTATGAAGGTTTTCTTGATTCTTGATGATGATGTTTTAATTTGAAAAGTGACCGGATACAGAGTTACGAAGCAGACTGGACTTTAGAAACACTCTTCAGGTTTCAGGTCAAAATGGGACTGTCTGGTTCCAGCAAAACAAACTCAGAACTCTGATTGATCTAGTCTTACTGTGAAGGAACCTAAATGGTATTTTTATTCACTTTGTTTTTGTGATGTCTTTTATTTTGAAGGTATGTTTACCGTTACCATAGCAACCAGTGTGCCTTAGAGCAGAGAGAATGTTTCCACGTTATAAAGACGCTGCTACTAAATTTTCTCGTGAAGACCAAACGAATTTAAGTTTATTATTTATTTAAAAAAACAATTTTTTTCAGGTGAACCGGTCCGTAGTGCAGGAAAGGTTGGGGACCTCTGCCCTAAATCTTCCCTAAAAAGTCTTCAGCTGGTTCAAAATGCAGCAGCAAGACTATTAGCAGGAACTCATAGAAGAGATCATATTACTCCTGAGCTAGCGTCTCTCCATACGCTTCCTATTGAGTTTAGAATCAAGTTTAAAATCATCTTACGAACCTACAAGGCCCTAAACGGCATGGCTCCATCTTACATTAGTGAACTTATAGTACCTTATCAACCAAGCAGAACACTCCGCTCACAAAATGCAGGGCTGTTGGTGGTTCCTAGGATTTCTAAAAGTACAGTTGGAGGTAGAGCCTTTAGCTACCAAGCTACAGTTTTACATTTTTGATTTTGCTTTATATTTACACAACCTCTTGATCTGGTGCAGTGATGTCTGCACACCGTATGGTCACATCTTCTTCTTTCGGCATTTCCCTTCAGGGGGCGCCACAGCAAGTCAGTTTCTTCCATCTAACCCTATCTGCTGCATCTTCTTCAGTCACACCAACTATCTTCATGTCTTCCTTCACTGTATCCATGAACCTCCTCTTTGGTCTTCCTCTAGTCCTCTTTCCTGGTGGTTCCAAACCCAGCATCCTTCTTCTGATGTACTCTCTCTCTCTCCTCTGCACATGTCCAAACCATCTCAGTCTGGCCTCTCTGACTTTAAAACCTCTAACATGTGCTGTTCCTCTGATCCTGTCCATCCTGGTCACTCCCAGAGAGATCCTCAGCATCTTCATCTCTGCTACAAACATTTCTGTTTCCTGTCTTTTTCTCAGTGACACTGTCTCTAGATCAATCAGCATGGCCGCTCTCACCACACTGTTTCTAGACCAATCAGCATGGCCGCTCTCACCACACTGTCTCTAACCCAATCAGCATGGCCGCTCTCACCATGGTTTTTTACACTTTTCCTTTCATTTTAGCTGAAACTCTTCTTTCACACATTGAACCTGATACTTTCCTCCATCCGTTCCAGACTGCCTGAACACGCTTCTTCACCTCTTTTCCACACTCTCCATTGCTCTGGACTGTTTTTGGTTTTGATGGTTTTGATAAATGGTTTTGATAAATCCGAATGAGGGCAATATTTTGATCATACACCACCTTAATGCCTATATTTTGGCGTGCGCAGATTTGATAAATGAAGGTCAATGTGGGATTAGGATGCCGGTTAAAATGGATCCAGTTGGGTTTTTTTTTTGTTCGTCCATCTTTGGGAAGTTGAAGTTAGGGAAGCTGAGGGAAAATGAAGGTACCTCGGTTTTTGCCCTTGTAGAAGATCTTCAGGTCCATGACTCCAGTGAGCCGGCCGACTATCAGTTCGTTGTTCTGCGATCCGGCTTTGGGGGCTTTAAAAATCCCCATCCTGGACCAGTCGTCCCAATACAGATCGTTCTGAAAACATACAGAGTTTTTACTCAGAAACATTTACAGGATGAGCAGACATGTTGATAACGAGACGAAAAGAAACATTGAAAGACTAAAACTGATCTGTAATTCTGTTCCGTTCCGTCATCTTCTGCTTGTTCCGGGGTCGGGTCGCGGGGGCAACAGCCTCAAACGGGCAGCCTAGACTTCTCGCATCCTCCAGCTCACCCGGAAGGATCCCAAGTTGTTCTCCAGCCAGCTGTGAGACATAGTCTCTCCAGTGGGTCCGGGGTCTGCCTCTTGGTCTCCTCCCGGTGGGACGTGCCCGAAACACCCCGCCCGCGAGGCGCTCGGGGGGCATCCTGACCAGATGCCCGAACCACCCTATCTGGCTCCTCTCGACCTGGAGGAGGAGCGGCTCGACACTGAGCTCCTCCTGGATGGCAGAGCACCTCACCCGATCTCTGAGTGACAGCCCAGCCACCCTGTCGAGGAAGCTCATTTCGGCCGCTTGTACCCGCGATCTCATTTTTCGGTCACCACCCACAGCTGGTTACCATGGTGAGGGTAGGAACATAGATCCTGGTTACCATGGTGAGGGTAGGAACATAGATCCTGGTTACCATGGTGAGGGTAGGAACATAGATCCTGGTTACCATGGTCAGGGTGGGAACCTAGATCCTGATTACCATGGTGAGGGTAGGAACATAGATCTTGGTTACCATGGTGAGGGTAGGAACGTAGATCCTGGTTACCATGGTGAGGGTGGGAACATAGATCCTGGTTACCATGGTGAGGGTAGGAACATAGATCCTGGTTACCATGGTGAGGGTAGGAACATAGATCTTGGTTACCATGGTGAGGGTAGGAACGTAGATCCTGGTTACCAAGGTCAGGGTGGGAACCTAGATCCTGATTACCATGGTGAGGGTAGGAACATAGATCTTGGTTACCATGGTGAGGGTAGGAACGTAGATCCTGGTTACCATGGTGAGGGTGGGAACATAGATCCTGGTTACCATGGTGAGGGTAGGAACGTAGATCTTGGTTACCATAGTGAGGGTAGGAACATAGATCCTGGTTACCATGGTGAGGGTAGGAACGTAGATCGACTTGTAAATCGAGAGCTTTGCTTTTTTGGCTCAGCTCTCTCTTTACCACGACGGACCGATGCAGCGTCCTAGTTGTTGCTGATGCCGCACCGATCCGCCTGTCGATCTCCCGCTCCATCCTTCCCCCACTCATGAACAAGACCCCGAGATACTTAAACTCCTCCACTTGGGGCAGGACCCTGTCCCTGACCTGCAGGGGGCATTCGACCCTTTTCCGGGCGAGGACCATGGTCTTGGATTTGGAGGCGCTAATTCCCATCCCGGCCGCTTCACACTCGGCAGCAAATCGATCCAGTGAGAGCTGGAGATCACGGTCCGATGAAGCCAACAGGACCACATCATCCACAAAAAGCAGAGATCCGATCCTGAGGTCACCAAACTGGATCCCTCCAACGCCTCGGCTGCACCTAGATATTCTGTCCATAAAGGTGATGAACAGAATCGGTGACAAAGGGCAGCCTTGGCGGAGTCCAACTCTCACTGGAAATGGAACCGACATACTGCCAGCTATACGGACCAAGCTCTGTAAATGATCTGTAATTTATCCATTAATTATCTCCAGTGTTTTTGTGGACTCGCTGTCTTTCCAGGACCCTCTCTTAGAACTTGTTGTCCGTCCTAATCTTCACTTCTTACCTTGAAGACAGCGATGGCGTAAGGGTGAGGGAGTCCGTCCATCAGGACGCTACGCTGCCCCCCGCTGAAGTCAGCCCGCTCGATGCGGTCGCTGTAGGCTTCGGTCCAGTACAACCAGCGGTCGTCTGCCGTGATGCCGTTGGGCCAGCGGACACCTTCGGACACGATGCAAGTGGCGTTGGAGCCATCCATGGCGCTTCTGTAGACGCCAGCTGCTCGATCGCCCCAGTCCGTCCAAAACATGAGGCTGTGGAAACCATAAAATCAGTAATCTGGTTAGATTATCCCTGTGAGCTTCATCAGAGCTGCAGCAGCTTTAGGTTTTCATTAAATTCTAATTGGCCGTTTGGGGAACGTTGTTGGAAACCAATGCATGGCTCTGGAATGGTTCACGTCCTATCTTCTTTTGGCATTTCTCTTCAGGGGTCGTCACATCAAGTCAGTTTCTTCCATCTAACCCTATCTGCTGCATCCTCTTCAGTCACACCAACGATCTTCATGTCTTCCTTCACTGTATCCATGAACCTCCTCTTTGGTCTTCGTCTAGTCCTCTTTCCTGGTGGTTCCAAACCCAGCATCCTTCTTCTGATGTACTCTCTCTCTCTCCTCTGCACATGTCCAAACCATCTCAGTCTGACCTCTCTGACTTTAAAACCTCTAACATGTGCTGTTCCTCTGATCCTGTCCATCCTGGTCACTCCCAGAGAGATCCTCAGCATCTTCATCTCTGCTACCTCCATCTCTGTTTCCTGTCTTTTCCTCAGTGCCACTGTCTCTAGACCAATCAGCATGGCCGCTCTCACCACACTGTCTCTAGACCAATCAGCATGGCCGCTCTCGCCACACTGTCTCTAGACCAATCAGCATGGCCGCTCTCGCCACACTGTCTCTAGACCAATCAGCATGGCCGCTCTCGCCACACTGTCTCTAGACCAATCAGCATGGCCGCTCTCGCCACACTGTCTCTAGACCAATCAGCATGGCCGCTCTCGCCACACTGTCTCTAGACCAATCAGCATGGCCGCTCTCGCCACACTGTCTCTAGACCAATCAGCATGGCCGCTCTCGCCACACTGTCTCTAGACCAATCAGCATGGCCGCTCTCACCACACTGTCTCTAGACCAATCAGCATGGCCGCTCTCACCACGGTTTTCTACACTTTTCCTTTTAATTTTTCTGAAACTCTTCTATCACACATCACACCTGATACTTTTCACCCGTTCCAGCCTGCCTGCACACGCTTCTTCACCTCTTTTCCACACTCTCCATTGCTCCGGACTGTTGATCCTAGATACTTATCTAGGTCATTTTCAGTTCAGTTGGGCCTCTATAATTATGATTCAGCGCCTCTTAAATACGGAGTTCTGCTGAGCTCCATTTTGGGTCCGCTTTTATTCTCTTTACATACGTTGCCTTTAGCGTCAATATTTAATAAGTACAACATAAGATTTTATTGTTATGCAGATGATGTTCAAGTTTATGTTCCTCTGAAACCAAGTCTGGACACAGTTGCTTTCTAAAGGTTTAAGGTGTGGATGATCATTAACTTCTTAATGCTAAATTATTCAAAAACTGTTTGTGTGGTGTTTGGAGAATCATCATGTATAAAAGAGTATCTGGGACCTTTAGGTGACTGCTGTCACCCATCTGTCAGAAGTCTCTGTGTATTCCTTGATAATTGTTTTAAGTTTAATAAGCCGGGTAGTTCGGGCTGGTTTCTATCAGCACCGCCAGCTCAGTATGGTGAAAAAAAATACCTCCCTCCTGATCTGGAGTGTATCGTTCATGTCTTTATAACTTGTCACCTAAATTACAGCAACGCTCTCTATTTTGGATCAGACCAGGCCTCTATTCATCATTTCCAGCTAGTCCAAAACGCTGCTACTCGTTTTCTGTCTGGCACCAGAAAATATGAGCATATTTCTCCTGTCCTAGCCGCTTTGCTTCTAGTCAGTTTTAGAATTGATTTTAAAATTTTACTGACGGTCTTTTACATGTTTTCATGGGCCCCTTTTTATCTTCCTGAACTTGTGTTGGTCCATGTTCCTTCCAAAACATTGAGATCTAAAGATCAGATCATTTCAGAGGTTCCACGGTCCTGTCTTAGAATCAGAGGAGACAGAGCCTTCACTGTGGCTGGTCCCAGACTCCGGAACAATCTTCCTCTCCACATCAGAACAACTCAGTCTCTGGTTATGTTTAAGAATTTACTGAAAACTCATTTATTCTCTGGCTTTTAAAACGCGTTGAGCAAAGCTTTAATAACAGCCGTGCTTTTATTTTGTCGTCTCATCTTATTTTATTTTGAAGTAATTTTACTGGACAGCACTTTGGTACTTTTGGTTGTTTAAATGTGCTTTGTAAATAAACTTGCTAACTACAGTCATCTTAATTAACCAATAATTATTCATAATTAAGACGTATCAGACTGAGAGTTTTTGATTAAATGTGCTGTGAAACCCGACATTAGGAGTAAAAAAGAAGGTGTAAGAAGAGCATCAGACTTGGTTACCTCTCCCCGGACAGCAGCACCAGGGCACGAGGATGCTCCAGAATGGAGGAGTTCAGCAGCGTGTGGCGAAGGTCTCCATCTGGGTTAGAAACCTTCAGATAGAAAAATATCAAACATTTCAACCTTCAAAAGATGATTTTTTAAAATTCATTAATCTAGAGCCTCATTTATAAAGATGTGCAGAGATCCCCAAACTTTAGTTTGAATGTCCAACCTCAATTTTTTGAGCTCCTGCGTCCACCCAGTACAGCAGCCTACTGATGGGATCAAACGTCAGCGCCTCCACGTTCTGCAGGTTCTTCTTGACCACGACTTCCTGGCCGGTGCTGCCGTTCAGACAGAGACGCTGCAGGAGACACAGCAGCAGGGTCAGAACCTCTAAACTCCCCCACACAGAACCTCACACACACCTGAATGGTATCCAGAGAGATATCAGCCCAGTACAGGCAGTTCCTGTCATAGTCAAAGTCCAGGGCCACGGCCTCCCGGAGGCCGGCCAGCGGGAGGGCCTGGTCGCTGCCTGTGGCCAGGTCGTAGCGATGGATGGAGCTCCTCACCGCGTACAGGATGAACTCATTACTCTCTAGGAAAAGAAGCAGGGGTCAGTCTGAGTCCTCACGCCGAGCCGCCTGATCAGGGTGCACATACTGCGCTCGCTGCACATCAAATGTATTTGAATGCTTTGTGTTTAAAAGGAGGTACAGGCGGTCTTTCTCTCCGAATATCCACATGCAGCTACCCTCTGAGCCACATACAGCCACCCTCTGAGCCACATGCAGCCACCCTCTGAGCCACATGCAGCCACCCTCTGAGCCACATACAGCCACCCTCTGAGCCACATGCAGCCACCCTCTGAGCCACATATAGCTACCCTCTGAACCACATGCACCTACCCTCTGACCCACATGCAGCCACCCTCTGAGCCACGTACAGCTACCCTCTGAGCCACATACAGCTACATCTGAGCCACATACAGCTACCCTCTGAGCCACATGCAGCTACCCTCTGAGGCACATGCAGCTACCCTCTGAGCCACATACAGCTACCCTCTGAGCCACATGCAGCTACCCTCTGAGCCACATACAGCTACTCTCTGAGCCACATGCAGCTACCCTCTGAGCCACATGCAGCTACCCTCTGAGCCACATGCAGCTACCCTCTGAGGCACATGCAGCTACCCTCTGAGCCACATACAGCTACCCTCTGAGCCACATGCAGCTACCCTCTGAGCCACATACAGCTACTCTCTGAGCCACATGCAGCTACCCTCTGAGCCACATGCAGCTACCCTCTGAGCCACATGCAGCTACCCTCTGAGCCACATGCAGCTACCCCCTGAGCCACGTACAGCTACTGTCTGAGCCACATGCAGAAATGAAGTGAGGGTTACCTCCAACGGGGCAGGGCAGCATCTCTCCGTCCAGCCTGGACTCCACGTCTCCTCCACTGCAGCTGTCTCCTGGAACCTTTCTGTAGCTGCAGAAGCACAACCTCCATCAGCATCGACCTGACTCCTCTCTGATAGGGGATGGCTTACCCTTTGCTGCGACGGTAGGTGGTTCCGACCGGACAGGGCACCGGAGGAGTGTACAGGTCACCCAGAAACTCTGGGTCAGGCACGCACACCTGGAGCGACAGGTCCTCGCTCAGTTTGAAGCCGTAGTCACTGATGGAAGGAGAAGAAGAGGAGAATGAAATCTCTGGAGAGATTAAACAGACACAATGCAGACCTGCTGAGACTGCGGGTGCGCCCGGACGTCTTAGACAGATAGATGAACTTTATTAACCCACCCTACCCTCACCATGGTAACCAGGATCTACGTTCCTACCCTCACCATGGTAACCAGGATCTACGTTCCTACCCTCACCGTGGTAACCAGGATCTACGTTCCTACCCTCACCATGGTAACCAGGATCTACGTTCCTACTCTCACCATGGTAACCAGGATCTACGTTCCTACCCTCACCATGGTAACCAGGATCTACGTTCCTACCCTCACCATGGTAACCAGGATCTACGTTCCTACCCTCACCGTGGTAACCAGGATCTACGTTCCTACCCTCACCATGGTAACCAGGATCTACGTTCCTACCCTCACCATGGTAACCAGGATCTACCTTCCTACCCTTACCATGGTAACCAGGATCTACGTTCCTACCCTCACCATGGTAACCAGGATCTACGTTCCTACCCTCACCGTGGTAACCAGGATCTACGTTCCTACCCTCACCATGGTAACCAGGATCTACGTTCCTACCCTCACCATGGTAACCAGGATCTACGTTCCTACCCTCACCATGGTAACCAGGATCTACCTTCCTACCCTTACCATGGTAACCAGGATCTACGTTCCTACCCTCACCATGGTAACCAGGATCTACGTTCCTACCCTCACCATGGTAACCAGGATCTACCTTCCTACCCTTACCATGGTAACCAGGATCTACGTTCCTACCCTCACCATGGTAACCAGGATCTACGTTCCTACCCTCACCATGGTAACCAGGATCTACGTTCCTACCCTCACCATGGTAACCAGGATCTACCTTCCTACCCTTACCATGGTAACCAGGATCTACGTTCCTACCCTCACCATGGTAACCAGGATCTACGTTCCTACCCTCACCATGGTAACCAGGATCTACCTTGCTACCCTCAACATGGTAACCAGGATCTACGTTCCTTCCCTCACCATGGTAACCAGCTGTGGGTTGTGACCGATAGAATGAGATCGCGGATACAAGCAGCGGAAATTAGCCTCCTCTGCAGGGTGGCTGGGCTCTCACTCAGAGATCATGTGAGGATTTCTGCCAACCTGGGAGGAGCTCGGTGTTGAGCCACTCCTCAGGATGCCTCCTGAGCACCTCGCTGGTGAGGTGTTTTGGGCACGTCCCACCGGGAGGGGACCAGGAGGCAGACCCCTGACAGTCTCTCCAGCTGGCCGGGGGACAACTAGGGATCCTTCCTGATGAGCTGGAGGATGCAGCTGGGGTAAGAGAATCCTGGGCTTCCCGTTTGATGCTGTTGCCCCGGCGACCCGGCCCCGGATAAGCGGAAGTCGACGGAACGGAA
The DNA here is from genome assembly GCA_902685375.1 of Neostethus bicornis. Lineage (NCBI taxonomy): Eukaryota > Metazoa > Chordata > Actinopteri > Atheriniformes > Phallostethidae > Neostethus > Neostethus bicornis. The sequence goes on from LR738546.1 coordinate 29,948,536, forward strand.
CATTGTCTGATACTGTTATCCCTAGAAGACCATCCCAGCCCCATGACTCACCATTCGTAGTCCTGGCGTGTGCAGGAGCAGTTAGAGACAGTTACTGGACGATCAAAGTCTTCTCCGTTAAAGCAGGTAGCATGAGGAGCTCGTCTCTTAAAGGTGATTTCTCTGCCCAGCAGACACTCGTTCCCGTGCTCGTCTGATGGAGACCAACGTTTGTAGTCGGCTTCAGAACACGGAACGCCTGGAGACGACCCACAGAGTTGTTTAGAAACATAAAAAAAAAATCCTGCTTATTTTATTTTATTCATTTAAGACCATGAATCAAGATTAGTTTAACATTGATATAGTTTATGTTTGTAGGACGTAGCAGATTTTATTTCAGTGACGGTGTGCATCAATTACAAAGTTACCATGGTGACCACCTCCATCTCCACTGTCTTTGATTACGAGAGGCGTAAACAACTATACGACATTTCCTTGTGCATGAGTAAAGACAGGTGGCACCGGCTCATTAAAATATCAGTATCATGGATCACGTCGTATCCTTAGATGGAGTTTTAGAGGTGTGTTTGGGGCGGGATGGAGGTGAAGTTGGCTTACGCCTCAGTATGATCTATAAAGCTTAAGTTACAGACGCTTTTATAGATCCTGAATTTTTTGAGGCGAAAGCAAATCTAAATAAACGAGCCCCAAAAATGAGACGTAGTCCAGATTCAAATGAGTAGAAATAAAATCCTATTTATTTTAATAAGAACCTACCCAGCACGTCAGACGTGTTGACCTGCAGGATGAGCCAGCTGTGCTTCAGGCCGGCGTACGAACCGAAGATGGTGAAGATGGTGCTTTTCTCACCGGGCTCTGTGAGAAGCTGGTACACGTACACCTCTTTCTCCGAGAACGCAAAGTCCGTCCACGTCTCACCTTCATTGGTGCTGAACCTGACACACACACATGTGTACATGTATATTGTATATTTTTGACCCAGCTGATTTTGTCACATTTTCAGTTTACCCATAATAAAGTCATAAAAGAATCAAACTTCATGAATGTTTTTTGTGACAAAGAAGGATCTGTTCCAATCACTATATCAGAGAAAAATCAGAGTTGTTGAAATAACTGGAAACTCAAGACAGCCATGACATTATGTTCTTTACAAGTGTATGTAAACTTTTGACCACCACTGTACGTTCTTACCCTCACCATGGTAACCAGGATCTATGTTCCTACCCTCACCATGGTAACCAGGATCTACAATCCTACCCTCGCCATGGTAACCAGGATCTACGTTCCTACCCTCACCATGGTAACCAGGATCTACGTTTCTACCCTCACCATGGTAACCAGGATCTACATTCCTACCCTCACCATGGTAACCAGGATCTACATTCTTACCCTCACCATGGTAACCAGGATCTACGTTCTTACCCTCACCATGGTAACCAGGATCTACGTTCCTACCCTCACCATGGTAACCAGGATCTACGTTCCTACCCTCACCATGGTAACCAGGATCTACGTTCCTACCCTCACCATGGTAACCAGGATCTACGTTCCTACTCTCACCATGGTAACCAGGATCTACGTTCCTATCCTCATCGTGGTAACCAGGATCTACGTTCCTACCCTCACCGTGGTAACCAGGATCTACGTTCCTACCCTCACCATGGTAACCAGGATCTATGTTCCTACCCTCACCATGGTAACCAGGATCTACGTTCCTACTCTCACCATGGTAACCAGGATCTACGTTCCTATCCTCATCATGGTAACCAGGATCTACGTTCCTACCCTCACCGTGGTAACCAGGATCTACGTTCCTACCCTCACCATGGTAACCAGGATCTATGTTCCTACCCTCACCATGGTAACCAGGATCTACGTTCCTACCCTCACCATGGTAACCAGGATCTACGTTCCTACCCTCACCATGGTAACCAGGATCTACGTTTCTACTCTCACCATGGTAAGCAGGATCTACGTTCCTACCCTCACCATGGTAACCAGGATCTACGTTCCTACCCTCACCGTGGTAACCAGGATCTACATTCCTACCCTCACCATGGTAACCAGGATCTATGTTCCTACCCTCACCGTGGTAACCAGTGTGGATGGTGACTGAAAGAACAAGATCGCAGACACAAGCGGCTGAAATGATCTTCCTCTTCAGAGTGGCTGGGCTCTCACTCAAGAGATAGAGGGAGGAGCTCTGCCAACTGGGAGGAGTTTTGATTAGAGTTGCTGCCCCTCCGGGTTGAGAGAAGCCAGATGGGGTGGTTCAGGCATCTGGTTAGGATGCCTCGCCACTAAATTGGGCTTCATTCGGAGTTTTACTACCAACCAGTTCACGAGATGTTTGGACTTACTTTAAATGTTTGGTGGAGCCTCCCTGAGCGATGGCCATCAGGATCCCACCGTGGTCCCCCCACGCGTAGAAATGAGGACCTGGTAAAGCCTGAATCACACACACACACACACGTCTGGGATTAAGGATTGATTAAAGTTTCCCGTTTAAAATGGTCCTCTGTTCATCCTGAAGGTAAACGTTTGTTCTGCTGAGAGCAGATTTCTGCTGACGGGAGGGAAAACTGAGCTTTTGTTTTTCTGTCTGAGTGGATGTTTTACACAAACCACCAGAGGATGGAACACGATACACATCATACACACCACCAGCTCAATGGAGGAGAAAACAGGACTGATACCTGCTGAACAATAAAAGCTTTTATACTCGTTGTGTTTATTCGTCTTTATTCTCAGTAGTTTGTGTTTCTATAAAGAAACTTTCATCCAAAAAAATCTTTACTGACTCTGAAAAAAACTGTGTTTAAACAACCTTTTAAAATTCAAACAGTTTTGTTGCCACCTACAGGACAGTACAAACTGTACTCCAGTCAGACAGACTGATCTCCATCATGGTTCTGTTACTCTTTGCAGAGAATAGAATGTCTCAGAGAATAGGTGTCGGAGTGAAAATGAACGGTAGATTACCTGCATGTGATCGTTTCTATGACTTTCTGGCGATATTGTAAAAATAAAAACAGGTTTTTATGGTTCGTACCTCTTTCCATCGAGCGCCAGCGCTGCTGGAAACATACACATTGGGTTTGTTGGCCAGGTTCCTTCCTACAGATCCTGAAATCAAAGAGAAGATTATCGTATTTTCACGACCAAATGGTGCACCATATTAAAAGACGCAGTCCCAGTTTCGTGTGCTCTGTATTTAACACACACATAAGGCGCACCTGATGATAGGGTGCGGGTTTTATTTACATTTGCTCTACTACGTACGCCCGCCTTACAACAACACACACACAAGCAGACAAGTGTGTGTATATAAAAATAGATCGGGAGTAAAACTGAGTTTGGTTGATTTTATTTAAATATTAGTTACAGTCGTCATAAAGTCATTTATCAAATCCATCAAAGTCCTCATCCTCTGTTTCAGAATCTAACAGCTGCTCTAAATCCAACCTCGCAGGTTCACTTTCCTCGCTGTCAGAGTCACTTTCTGGACCGTGCGGCTCCTCAGAAATGATGCCTGCTTTTGCAAAAACTCGGACAACAGTGCCAGCAGACACGTTAGCCCAAGCATCTACAATCCACTGGCAAACTGTAGCGTAACTCGCCCGGCGCTGCCTTCCACCCTTCGTGAAGCTGTGGTCTCCTCTGGTCATCCATCGCTCCCACATCGCTCACAGCCTTACTTTGAACGGCCGGTTCAGGCTGATGTCCAGTGGTTGGAGTTCCTTTGTCAGACTTCCCGGAATCACAGCAAGTGTAGTGTTCATCTGGTTCACTTGTTTTTACACAACACACACATAGGCCGCACCGCTCATTTTGAAGTAAATCTGAGACTTTTATTTGCGCCTTATGGTCGTGAAAATACGGTACTTTAAACGTTGGAATAATCTTTGTAGATCAACTCGGAGATGGTTTAAACTAGGAATACTGGTCCTGCTTTAACGAGGTGAAACTATGAAGAGTTCAGAGTTTGGAGATGACAGGACGCCGGAAAGAAGTCCAGCAACCAAACACTCCCTCATTTATCAAAGCTGTGCCGTAAATGGTGGAAATCACAGGCAAAAAATACACAAAAGTACGCATGGCATTTATGAAGAAGGGTGTGCACGTTTCGTTTAGGCATACGCAAGGTAGGATCGTGATAAATATGTCTGAAAACAAGCGTAATCTTAAGAACCACGCCAACATTTATTCAGACCGAGTGTCTGCTTTTATTCCTGCTACAGAGTGTGATAACCAACCAGCTGCTTGTGTTTCCTTCTTTCTCAGCCTGTTATCTGATTAAATATTAATGGCTGAGACTGTCTGGCTTCCAGAGAAGCAGCAGAGCACTGAGGGCATCCAACCAATCAAAAGGAGGAATCAGCTTTCTGTTCTGTTTAATTCTACACCGCCCAAAACCTTTTAAGACGCTGATATCGATTTATTGTTCATTTTTAAAACATTTCTATTTCTAATTCATAAAGAAAAACTGTTTTCATTTGAACAATAAGAGTCAGCAGTGAAAATCCGTGTTGTTTGTACCTGTGGCCAAGATGAGTCCAGGAGCAGAGTCTTTGGATAAAATGGGCATCCTCCTGAGCTGGATGTTGAAGAGTTGACTCCAGCGCTGAGCTAAATGGAGAGAGCATCCTTTACCGAGCTGAGGAGGAGAGGAAACAGATTAGACGTTATGGAAAGAGGCTGGAACACCTCCACGCATGGACGGTCATGTGAGGAGGAACGTAGATCCTACCCTCACCATGGTAACCAGGATCTACGTTCCTACTCTCACCATGGTAACCAGGATCTACGTTCCTACTCTCACCATGGTAACCAGGATCTACGTTCCTACCCTCACCATGGTAACCAGGATCTACGTTCCTACTCTCACCATGGTAACCAGGATCTACGTTCCTACTCTCACCATGGTAACCAGGATCTAGGTTCCTACTCTCACCATTGTAATCAGGTTCTACGTTCCTACCCTCACCATGGTAACCAGGATCTATGTTCCCCCCCTCACCATGGTAACCAGTATCTATGTTCCTACCCTCACCATGGTAACCAGGATCTACGTTCCTACTCTCACCATGGTAACCAGGATCTACGTTCCTACCCTCACCATGGTAACCAGGATCTATATTCCTACCCTTACCAAGCTAACCAGGATCTACATTCCTACCCTCACCATGGTAACCAGGATCTACGTTCCTACCCTCACCATGGTAACCAGGATCTACGTTCCTACCCTTACCAAGCTAACCAGGATCTACGTTCCTACTCTCACCATGGTAACCAGGATCTACGTTCCTACCCTCACCATGGTAACCAGGATCTACGTTCCTACCCTCACCATGGTAACCAGGATCTACGTTCCTACCCTCACCATGGTAACCAGGATCTACGTTCCTACCCTCACCATGGTAACCAGGATCTATGTTCCCCCCCTCACCATGGTAACCAGTATCTATGTTCCTACCCTCACCATGGTAACCAGGATCCACGTTCCTACCCTCACCATGGTAACCAGGATCTACGTTCCTACTCTCACCATGGTAACCAGGATCCACGTTCCTACCCTCACCATGGTAACCAGGATCTACGTTCCTACTCTCACCATGGTAACCAAGATCTACGTTCCTACCCTCACCATGGTAACCAGGATCTATATTCCTACCCTCACCATGGTAACCAGGATCTACGTTCCTACCCTCACCATGGTAACCAGGATCTACGTTCCTACCCTCACCATGGTAACCAGCTCTGGGTGGTGACCGAAAGAATGAGATCGCGGATACAAGCGGCCAAAATGAGCTTCCTCCGCAGGGTGGCTGGGCTCTCACTTAGACATCGGGTGAGGAGCTCTGCCATCCGGGAGGAGCTCGGTGTCGAGCCGCTCCTCCTCCAGGTCGAGAGGAGCCAGATGAGGTGGTTCGGTCATCTGGTAATAATGCCTCCCGAGCGCCTCGCTGGTGAGGTGTTTCGATCACGTCCCACCGGGAGGAGACCAAGGGGCAGACCCCAGACCTGCTGGAGAGACTATGTCTCACAGCTGGACAGGGAACGACTTGGGATCCTTCCGGGTGAGCTGGAGGATGCAGCCAGGGTGAGAGAGGCCTGGGCATCCTGTTGGAGGCTGTTGCTTCCGTGACCCAGCCTCGGATGAGCAGAAGATGACGGAACGAAAAGTTGTAGAAAAGGCTTTAAAATTGTTTTCCTGACAGTATATCTGCAAATTTATGTGATCCAGATGTCTCGACTTCCGTCCGGAAATCATTCTCAATCATCAGATTAAAAAGATTTCCAGATGGAAGTTGAGACGTCTCGATCATCAAACGCACTGTCCAGAACACACGATGAATCCCTCCTGGACGAATGAGGGATTACATGGACTTGTTGAAGACTAAAAAAAATGTTGCTGTGTGTGTGTGTGCGTGCATGCATGCATGTGTGTTAGGCGTACTTGGCAGTCCACGGTTCCACCCAGGCTATCAGCCGCTGGCGGCTGCAGAAGCTCCCACGTTCCTCCTTTATCGAACGTGATGACGGAGCGCATGTTATCCTCGCTGACGGAGCCGTTGATGAGCGTCGCGATGAAGACGCCACGCAGCCCGTCCACACGGTGAAGATCTGCAAACGGCTCGTTTGCAAAGTACCTGAAACACGTCAGATTCAGAGTCTGAACTCTAGTACTCGTGTGTGTATGGGTGCTGAAGATGTTAGTGGATAAAACTGTGAGAGCATAAAAGACACTGTGAATTCACGATAGTGAAGAAGTGTGTGTGAGAGTGTGTGCGTTACCTTATCAGTGTGTTACTCCCAGATACTTCCGGACTGTAGTATAAAACGTTTTCCAGCGACAGTGAGAACGACAGGCCTTGTGTGTCTGAGATGTAAAGGTGTGTGACGTTGTTCAGGTGGTTCACACACACAAACACCTGATCCTCAGAAGCATCGGCTATGTAGTATTCCTGTTGGAGAGAAAACACACACATCACACACGTTTAACCAATCAGAATGCACGCCTACTCTAAAGCTCCTTCTATTGAAGTGTTCGTAACGATACCCGGGCGGCTGCCTGCTGCAGTGCTCTCTGTTACGTTCGCTGAGTTTCTGTCTTTTCTTCTGCTACGTTTAGTCTCTTTCTGAAGATTTCATTTTGAGCGCACTTTGGACGTCATTTTTGGCTTTTTTGTGTCGGACAGCTGATTTTTCAGAAATCGTCCAGCTAGCTCCCAACGGCGAGCTGGTTATGGAGTCATTCTGTTGACATGCCTGACCAGCTGCTGGCTCTCGGAGGCACATCCGTGTGTGGCTGTAGGAGTTGATTCGGCCTCGTGGAGCTAAGGAGAAGGAGTCAATCTGGAGGAGGTGAGGAGAAGGAGATGGTCTAGAGGAGGTGCTTCCTGTGTTTTTGCGGTTCCCATGGAAACGTCCATTTGCTCACTAGAGGAACTGGAGGCGCTCACTAGGACCCGGTGAAATACAGAGAGACCAGTTTGGTGTTCTTCACTGCGGCCTGGCTTTGTGACCCATTCCAGACTCCAGTTTTTGGGTAGCCAGGTAGGACACAGTGCAACCGGACTGGGACGCTGTAACATGTTTAATGTTTTGTTTTCTGAACGTTTATCCCTAATGTCGTAGCAGGGGGACGAGCGGATGCTGGAGCTCTGATTATAAAACCCTTTCACCTCTAAATAAATGAGAACTGTGTGATTACTTATTATTTTTATTTACCTAAACAGCCCACCTTGGTGCCAAACGACTGTTTTAATTCTATCTACTGTATTTTCCAGACAATAAGTCAGACATACTGAATCTAACGGGCTGAGAGTTTAAATGTCATCATGTAAAGAAGAGCATCAGTGTTTCAAAATAAAACACGTATGACTCACTGTGATTGGATGCCGGGTCCTGAACTGGGCTGCTTTCATTGGCTGACGGTTGTAAGAGACCCAGAGCTGAACAGACGAGGTTTCATGGCTGCCCAACAGTTTCTATGAAGACACAAACCAACATGGAAGGTTAAACTAGGTGATGATCAATCAGGACGGATGTTCTTTCAAAGAGACGTTAAACTGATTGAGGGAAAAAAAACAGTCTTATTCACAGTTTTTTAAATTTGGATTTGAGTCCATCCCGTCATCCTTAATTAGAACTACAAGTTCATCCATTCCTCAGTCTGATTCACATCAAGGCAGGTCAGAGGTTTGAGAACCTGCCTTTCCTTCTGGGAGACGTGGCTCTTCTTTGATAGAGTACCACCTCTAGATGTAACAGTACGTCCACGTGCTCATTTAAACACAACCAAAGACTAAAAAATCCACATTTCTTGTTACAATCATCCTGAAATGTTGATATTTATTCAATTTTACACACTGTTTATTATTCATATCAAACCGAACTATGGTGAAGACGTGTGACACTAAAGATGGTGGACTGCTGGTGTTGTTCCACCACAGTGAAGGATCAAAACGTGGAGCTTTTAGAGACAGTTTAAGATCTTATTGGGATTCACTGGAGATCCATATATCGTTGCTATGGTAACCTAGATTCAGCCCAGTGGAGAACCAACTGTTTTAGAGTTCCACCACCATCTCTGTTTCACCAAGCTGCTGTTCCATCTGCACCCAACTCAGCACCACCAAGCAGCTGTTCTGAAGCTGTTTGGAGCTCTCTCTTGGACTACTTGGAGCTACCGGACACACACATTTCCCCTTCAGAGGATTAATAAAGTATTTTGAATCTGAATGATGATAAAATGTATTATTCTTGTGAACTGTTTCTATCTCTGTTTCATTCACACGGTCTGTTACTGTTTTACATATTCAGATCCAGTCACTCGTTGAGGAGGAGGAGTAATAAAATGAGGTTGGATTAGTATGTAGAATGATCAGCTATGGCAGGGGTGTCTAAAGCCAGACCTCGAGGGCCGGTGTCCTGATGGTTTTCCACATATTCCTGGTTCAATACAGCTGATGCACAGAAAGTGAATCAACAGCCAATAGAATTTGGTACAGTGACTCAAATAACTGGATCAGTCGTGTAGATGCAACAACATATGGAAAACCTTCAGGACAACCAGCCCTCGAGGACTGGATTTGGACACCCTGAGCTATGGTGATGTAAAACATCATGATCAAATTTCTTCAGATAATGGTTCAATATGTCTGTTTAAAAGTCAAATATAGTTTGAAAATCAGTCAAAAAGCCTGTTAAATAATTCATTTTTTAATTAGGTTTAACCAGATATTGTAATTAAAGACTCAGACATGGAATCCCACGATAAGAGCATCACACTCTGACTGAAAGTTTTCTACATTTTTAACCTGAAGTCACAATGCTTGTCGTTCTGTGATAAAAGGTGAATAAATCAGAAAAAAACTTCAAAGTTTCAGAAAATTTCAGCAAATATTAAATAACAACTGGAATACTTTAAACTGTACCGATGTTTAAATGAGACGAACCAAAGAGGGTCAAGTGGATAACAAACCATGTCCACCACAGACCAGTGGAACTGGAAACTAGAGCTGAGCCGTCTGACAGTTTGAGGTGAACCTCTGACCATCATTAAAGCTCCAGAAACTGCCCTGGCTTCACAGATTGTTATTTATTTATCCATCTGAGCACAACAAGAATACAATATTCACATCAAACGTTACCACGTTCTACAAGGAGCAAACATGAGCCGGACCACAGAACGAGAGCAAGCCAGTTTCCTCCATCTAACTCTACTTACTCCATCATCTCTTCTCACACTAAACGGAATATACTGCTCTTTTCTACCTGCGTTGGAACTCAAAACGTTCCAGCTGACATCTCAGAAGCTGGATGGAGCGTACCGTATTTTCATCTGTGTTTCTTCTTTTTTGTTTCACTCATATTTACAATAAACCTCATTCTAATTTCCACCTGGATGAAACCCGTCTTCTACTAAGATTATTTAACATCCAACGATCAAAGATCAGTGGAGAGCAGAAAAGATCCACACAGAGAGCATAGCATGCTAGTCTGGCTGATGTAATCTGATCTCCCCTTACACACACAAATACACAGTTTCATGAACCCATTCCATTCCGTTATCTTCCGCTTGTTCCAGGGTCGGGTCGCGGGGGCAACAGCCTCAAACAGGCAGCCCAGGCCTCTCTCACCTGGCTGCATCCTCTAGCTCACCCGGAAGGATCCCGAGTCGTTCCACAGCCAGCTGTGAGAAATAAGACTCTCCAGCAGGTCTGCCTCTTGGTCTCCTCCCGGTGGAACGTGCCCAAAACACCTCGCCCGAGAGGCGCTCGGGGGGGCATCCTGACCATATGCCCGAACCACCCCATCTGGCTCCTCTCGACCTGGAGGAGCAGCTCGACACCGAGCTCCTCCGAGATGGCAGAGCTCCGCACCCAATCTCTGAGTGCGAGCCCAGCCACCCTGCGGAGGAAATTCCTTTTGGCCGCTTGTGTCCGCAATCTCGTTCTTTCAGTCACCACCCTCAGCTGGTTACCATGGTGAGGGTAGGAACATAGATCCTGGTTACCATGGTGAGGGTAGGAACGTAGATCCTGATCCTGGTTACCACGGTGAGGGTAGGAACGTAGATCCTGGTTACCATGGTGAGGGTAGGAACGTAGATCCTGGTTACCACGGTGAGGGTAGGAACGTAGATCCTGGTTACCATGGTGAGGGTAGGAACGTAGATCCTGGTTACCATGGTGAGGGTAGGAACGTAGATCCTGGTTACCATGGTGAGGGTAGGAACGTAGATCCTGGTTACCATGGTGAGGGTAGGAACGTAGATCGGCGAGGACCATTGTCTCGGATTTGGAGGCGCTAAAATGGAGGAATGCCGCCTGCAGGTCAGGGACAGGATTCTGCTTCAAGTGGGAGGAGTTTAAGTATCTCGAGGTCTTGTTCATTAACCCTGGATACTATAAAGTAAAATAGTGCATTCAGCTATCCAGATCTATCAGGCTGTTTCTTTGTCTCCATGGAAACACAGTCTGACCTAGCGGCATGGGCTTCACTCGCTCCACAGTGAGTCGGTCCTTTTTTGTTAACCAATTGTTTCTTTCTGGTGGGGACCGGAGGTGACGTATGTAATGCACCTGAACAGAAATGGAGCATAAAAAACACACTTTCCCTGAAAAAACTTTCTAAACACTGTCTTTAAATTCTCAATCTAGAGAATCGTTACCAACACGGACCGTACAGCATGGTGGATCTACAGAACTACAAACATGGAGGACGGACTGTACAGCATGGTGGATCTACAGAACTACAAACATGGAGAACGGACCGAGCAGCATGGTGGATCTACAGAACTACAAACATGGAGGACAGACCGTACAGCATGGTGGATCTACAGAACTACAAACATGGAGGACGGACCGTACAGCATGGTGGATCTACAGAACTACAAACATGGAGGACGGATGCTTGTTTTCCCGTCACGGTGTCGCCTCTCTTTTCTGTAGGACTTTTTCCCATCGCTGCATTCGTATGATAATGCCTGCAATCCCTGACCTAGATACTGGAGGTGAGTAGTGTCTGATATGTGAGGAGGCCTTCACAGAAAGCCTGGTGAAAAGAACGAAAGCATGTGATGGAGCGAAGGAGGAAAATGTGTGCGAGTCTGCCCGTGCAACGAGGGAGGAGGTGAGATCCAAACCATCTGCTGTGGTTCCGCCACAGAAAGATGAGAAATAAACAAACATGACACAGAGAGGAAGCAACAGAAAAACTCCAGCTTGTATTTTTCTGCAAACATCACAGCCTGCCATTTTCACATACGGCCTGGTCTGGATCCTGGTTACTAGAAACAGCCTTTTTCTCCACAAACATTTACATAAGCACAAAAAAAAATAACTCGACACCGAGCCGTCAAACAAAATGCTTCCAGCTGCCTTTTAACACAAACTCCATTCATAATGAATGGATGACGCAGTCGTTTCTGTAGGTTTTCAAGTGTTTTTATATCATTAAACTGGTAAATTTATCTACAGTTTGTGGTTGCATGGTTTCTGCTGCATGTCAGTGAATACCGCGGTGTACTCTGGTATTTACCATCGTCATGGAAACAGGTTTTTGACCCTAAACCAATGGAAAATGTCAGTGAGTCACCTTCTTTTCCGTCTATCCCTGACGGGATTCCTTCTGATAAAATGACCTGAGAACTGGTTCTAGGTAAACTAACTTGAGTTTATCCAACCCAAATGCATAACACAGCTTTCAAGTTAAAGGCAATCGAGCTGGCTGATAAAGAAGGAAACCGAGGTCTCGTGGTTTCAGTGCACAGGAGGAAGATGAAGATGGCTCCCAGTGACTTTTACCGGTATGTTTTTTTCTTACCAGCCCTGTTAGTCCTATGCTACCGTACTCCTGCTGTGTTACTGCAGCGTCACAGGCACTGTTTGGAAAGAAAAGCTAAGGTTCCGTCATCTTCGGCTTGTTCCGGGGTCGGGTCGTGGGGCAGACATCCTCAAACGGGCAGCCCAGGCTTCTCTCTCCCCTGCTGCATCCTCCAGCTCACCTGGAAGGATCCCAAGTCATTCCCCGGCCAACTGTGAGACATAGTCTCTCCAGCGGGTCTTGGGTCTGCCCCTTGGTCTCCTCCCGGTGGGACGTGTGCGAAACACCTCGCCCAAGAGGCGCTCGGGGAGCATCCTGACCAGATGCCCGAACCACCCCATCTGGCTCCTCTCGACCTGGAGGAGGAGCGGCTCGACACCGAACTCCTCCTGGATGGCAGAGCTCCTCACCCGATCTCTGAGTGAGAGCCCAGCCACCCAGCGGAGGAAGCTCATTTCGGCCGCTTGTACCCGCGATCTCATTCTTTCGGTCATCACCCACAGCTAGTGACCATGGTGAGAGTAGGAACGTAGATTCTGGTTACCATGGTGAGGGTAGGAACGTAGATCCTGGTTACCATGGTGAGGGTAGGAATGTAGATCCTGGTTACCATGCTGAGGGTAGGAACGTAGATCCTGGTTACCATGGTGAGGGTAGGAACGTAGATCCTGGTTACCATGGTGAGGGTAGGAACGTAGATCCTGGTTACCATGCTGAGGGTAGGAACGTAGATCCTGGTTACCATGCTGAGGGTAGGAACGTAGATCCTGGTTACCATGGTGAGGGTAGGAATGTAGATCCTGGTTACCATGGTGAGGGTAGGAACGTAGATCCTGGTTACCATGGTGAGGGTAGGAATGTAGATCCTGGTTACCATGGTGAGGGTAGGAACGTAGATCGTCTTGTAAATCAAGAGCTTTGCTTTTCGGCTCAGCTCTCTCTTCACCAGGACGGAAAAAAAAAAAAGGTATATTATTAAAACTTTGAAAACTATTTTTTAGACCGTCTTTCTTTGTAAATATCTCGTGTTTCAATGTGGGCACATGTGGCTTATGTAGTACAAAATGTTTTTTTCTTTAAAAATGTACTGGGTTTATAATCAGGTGGGCTCTATAGTCCGGATATTACGGTAATACAGTTTGTGATGATGCGTTGTGTTTATCATGACGTTTTCTTGTTCTCGTTCTCCGTGTAAGTTAACAGGTGTACGTTACCCGTGTGGTGGTGGCGAACATGTATTTGTCCCGTAGCTGGAAGCTGTCCACCTTCTCCAGGATCACCCTGCGGTTCTGCTCACTCTGGAAGAAGTCTGTGCTGCTTAGGATGGTGGACACACCCTGGGGCTCATGCCGCTGGACCAGCACTGTGGTGGGAGGGTCGTAGGGCTCCACTCCCCTGTGATCCGTGAGGATAAAAAAAAAAAAAACATACGAAGATCAAATCAATTATCGTGAAAATAGAAAATAACATATTGAACTTCAGCTTGTTTTATAAGAAAATCATTTTTATCAGTCAGTCAGTGCCAGAGCATGTCCCGTCTGATTCAAGGCGAGGGGCAGGGTACACCCTGAACAGGTCGCCAGTCTGTCGCGGGGCCACGCACATACAACCATCCACACACACACTCATTCCAAGGGGCATTTTGGCACCGGCCAATCAACCTAGCATGCATGTTTTTGGAGGGTGGGAGGAAACTGGAGTACCTGGAGAAACCCACGCAGACATCGGGAGAACATGTAAACTCCACACAGAAAGGACAGTGCTCCAAGCCTCGTCCCCACCCAGGACTTGAACCCACAACCTTCTTGCTGTGAGGCCACTGCGCCACCGTGCCGCCCCATTTTTATCTCATTCCATAAAAACTTAAAAGTATCTTTTGCTGGCTCAAAAATGTCTTTTTTTTTCTCATTTTCGCTTGTCTTTTGAGACTGAATTCCCCCCTCCTCTCGCTGTCCGCTTTGTTCAGCATGTATTTCAAATTTGCTCGTTTATTGTAGAAAGTTTTACATGGACTTTCCCACCTCCAAAGTCTGATGGTCTCAGGACCAGATCCTCCTCTCAACGGGACTTCAAGATCTCTCTTAGAAAAACAAATTATTTTTCTGTAAAAGTCAGTTCCTACTTTTACGAGTCGGCTTAAAACATTCCTCTTTGAACATGTTTATCACCAGACCAGCCAGAGACATTTAGCTGCTGCTAGATCCTAGAAGCTGGGTAAGGTATGGTACATTGGGGTTCTGTCTAATTCTATCTACTATTTTCTATCAGACTGTCTTGGTTCTTGATGTATCCACATCACTCTTGTCTGATCCCTGTCTTTCATCTCATTCATTGTTCTCTAATGTCTTTTCATTGAGTTTTTACACCCTTAGTTGGAGTTCTGTCATCCAGGAGGAGCTCGGTGTTGAGCCGCTCCTCCTCCAGGTCGAGAGGAGCCAGATGGGGTGGTTCGGGCATCTGTTCGGAGTGCCCCCCGAGTGCCTCGCTGTGAGGTGTTTTGGGCACCTTCCTTGAGACCGAGAGGCAGACTACGGACCTGCTGGAGAGACTATGTCTCACAGCTGGCTGGGGAACGACTCAGGATCTTTCTGAGTGAGCTGGAGGATGCAGCCGGGGTGAGAGAAGCCTGGGCTTCCCGTCTGAGGCTGTTGCCCCCGGGACCTGGCCCCGGATGAGTGGAAGACAGAACGGAACCCCTAGTTTGTACAGTATGATTCACATGGTCAGACTGAGGAGGTCTCTGTGTTCCTGTCCTGGGCGTGGCCAGACTGAGGAGGTCTCTGTGTTCCTGTCCTGTGATTGGTCAGACTGAGGAGGTCTCTGTGTTCCTGTCCTGTGATTGGTCAGACTGAGGAGGTCTCTGTGTTCCTGTCCTGGGCGTGGTCAGACTGAGGAGGTCTCTGTGTTCCTGTCCTGGGCGTGGCCAGACTGAGGAGGTCTCCGTGTTCCTGTCCTGTGATTGGTCAGACTGAGGAGGTCTCTGTGTTTGATCTACTGTTCAGTTTCCATCAGGATGAAAAACATCCACTGATTTCTTCAGATATAAAGCTGTTAATATTTAACAGTCTCCTCGTCCCTGGGAGGGATCTCTCCTTTATGTGGATCCCCATTAGTTTTCATCTTTTTTTCACCACTGCTTGGTTTTTTGGGATTTTTTTTTCTCACCATGAACGAGGGCAAGAACTATCTTTTTTTCCTTTTTAGTTGTTTGTTTTGAAGCCTGTTGGGATGTTTGTTTTGTGATATTGGGCTGTAAAAATTAAATTTAAATTTCCAGAAGAGATTCTAGAAGATTCTAATACTTTAAAGACGGTTTAATCTGTGGTGGAAGGTAAACCAGGCCTGTAACCAGTGACTCTTTAAATCTGTAGACTCTTCTGTTTCCTCAGATTCTATCTTTTTTTATCCACTGACAGACTAAGGATGCAAATCAGCTTTGTTGTTTCTAACAAACCAGTAACATGTGGGTAAAGCAGACGGACCACAGACAATGTGAGCAGTGAAACCAGTAAAGACGGCAAAGAATCAGCCTGATGGCTCGGTCTGGTCCTCTCAGGGAGGAACAGAGGGACCAGTGTCTGAGGAACGGATGGACAGAGCGTGGCCTGTGAGTGCCTGAGTGCTATTAGTAGGCCGTCTGTGCTCCTTCCTTTGCATAAATCACTACTTCTTGTTCCTCAACGACCGGCCGCACCACGGCAGCAGCACGTTCTGCTGAGCTAGACTAAAGCACAGTTTACGGGGATTTAGATCCTGGACTACGGCAAATTATACTCACGATATCCCCCCGAAACACTGATTTGGAGGGACAATTTAATACAACTGCCTACAGTTAATACCATTTATAGATTAACTGATTCGGTTTTCACTGTCGTGATTACAGGAGTTGATTAAATGATGTTTCTTTAGCCTCTTTGTGTTAACGTGTCACTTCAGGGAGGATTTTTAACTCCTTCCGTTCGCTGTGTCGATGAACAAAAACCACCTCAACGCATTTGATTTGCAGCCCAGTAAATACTGTATTTTAGTTATGCATGCACATACGCATGTTCACCATGCTTCTGCATGGATCAGTCCCTCTAGGATTTTGCAAGTGATCCCAACTTTTGAAGGGCCCATCTCATCTCATTGTATCCTCTGCACACACACATGTTTACAACATGCATTACATCATAGTTATGAAAATATATTGATTTGGTGGAGCGCAGTCACAGACCCGGAACTATGAAAGACCGGGTATCGCTCATCCCCCCCTCCCGTCCTGAGAAAGTACAAGCTCCGCCTTCTGCTCTCACTGAGCCGCTATTCCTCCGCCCATCTCTGAGCGGGAGGGGGAAGGCGGGCGTAAACCCGTGCGTAGCTAAAAAACCGTGTTTCAAGCAAGAAAATAAAAAAGACGCAGAGCAGCGAACCAGCCTGTATATCGGACGTTGAAAGCGAGTTTGTGAGGGCGTAAGGCCGGAGTGGAGGCGGGTGAGGAGGGCGGGCGGGTGGTGAGGAGGGAGGGGGGCGTGTATGAAGTCCGTCCTGGCTACATCAAATGCGTCATACTTTAGACATCTGCTCATTGGTTGTTTTGTCTGAGCGTACCAGAAATCCACAGAAAAACAGGCTAAATCAATCTAGAAAGACACACACACACACACACACACACACGGCCCGGACATCACTCTTACAAGCTAGAAAACTCTGGAAAGTCCATTTTGCATGAGATGGGTCCTTTAAAGAAAAATCAACCAAACTTCGTAAAATTACAATAATCTACATCTTTGTCCGACCACGGTAACTTCCTCACGTCAACCAGGTCTTAACTTCCTGTTTGAGATGAGTTCAGTGATTAATTTCATGTGTAATGTGTGTGTGAACAAGCTGTGTGTGCTCGTCGTGTCAGCAGTTATCCACCAATAAGAACATCCAGTTTTCAAAACAAGAGAGGAGGACGTGGAACCAAATCAACACAAAGAAATCTGTGGGAATGTTTAACTGAAAATCAAGCAGATGTTGTTGCTTCTTTTAACATTTCTATTAATTGAATTGAAAAAACTTTATTATTTTTTAATCCCTGAAGGTAAATTTGATTCTGCGGTGCTAACACCTCAATGCCTTCCCGGTCCGCTTACACGGTGTAAAAGGCATCTAAACAGTTGAAAAAAACAGTCCATAATCAGTCCACGGAGTCGGGCTTCAATGAAGCACACCAAAGTGGACCCTCCACATTCCTGCTGGGTCAGAACGAGCGTCCCCAGATCCTCCATCTTGTCAGTGAGCGACTGGATGTTACCCATGACAACCTCAGGGACACTGGGCTTAAAGCGCCTCCTTTCTGATCGTCTCCTTCTCAGTTCTGTTGGGACTGCACCGACTCCTCCAACCATGGAAGATCTGGTTCTGAGAGCTTGCTGCTGGTTGAGTCCATGCAAACAAAACGGAACCACTCCATGACCAACAAAACACGGCAACACAGAGCAAGCCATTGAAAAAAAAAAACGTCTAGCTTAAAAACAGCAGTCCGAAGTAAAATAATGCAGTCAAAAACGACGTCCAAAGAACCCAAAAAGTCACATCTCCAGAATGGGACCAAACACAGACAAAAGAAGGGACAGAAACCGAGTGGAAAAATAGACGACCAGATGCTAAAAAAACAGGAGACACCGCAGGAGGCAGCCGTGGCGGACAGTACCTTCTAACGTGTAGTGATAAAGTAAATGTAATGTTCCATATTTTCACGACCATAGGGTGCACCATATTAAAAGGCGCAGTCCAAATTTTGCATGGTCTGTATTTAACACACACATAAGGCACATCAGATGATAGGGCGTGGGTTTCATTTACATATCCTCTACTACGTCCGTCCGTCTGTACAACAACACAGACAGACACACGCGCGTCTGTGTGTGTGTGTGTGTGTGTGTGTGTGTGTGTGTGTGTGTGATTGGAAGCAAAGCTGAGTTTGGTTGGTTTTATTTAAATATTAGTTACAGTCGTCATAAAGTCATTTATCAAATCCATCCAAGTCCTCATCCTCTGGTTCAGAATCTAACAGCTGCTCTAAATCCAACCTCGCAGGTTCACTTTCCTCGCAGTCAGAGTCACTTTCTGAACCGTGCAGCTCCTCGGAAATGATGCCTGCTTTTGGGAAAGCTCGGACAACAGTGCCAGCAGACACGTTAGCCCAAGCATCTACAATCCACTGGCAAACTGTAGGGTAACTCGCCCGGTGCTGCCTTCTACCCTTCATGAAGCTGTGGTCGTCCATCGCTGCTGGAGTCTTCCAACTCTGGCCACTTTGCCTTATTTCTGCGGAAACTCAGCTGCGTCTTCTTCACCTGTCGCAGCACGTTTTCCAGCTTCCTCCACTTACCAACCATCGATTCTTTAATTTTAAATTTTCTTGTGTCTGCTCGATTCCCATGTTCCTCTGCGTAGCTGATTGCCATCAGTTTAAACTGAGCTTCATAAACGTGTCTCTTTTCCATTTTCAGTGTTGTAAAAACAGCAATGTTCTGCATAAAACACACACCTGTTCTTTTAGACATAATCCACACACACACTTCACCCTTTAATGTTCTCATGTTTTCAACTGCGTCCGCCTCATGGTTCTCTAATAAGTCCACAAATTACAAATCAGATAGGGTGCACTGTACGATAGGGCGCACCGCTCATTTTGAAGAAAATTTGAGACTTTTATGTGCGCCTTATGGTCGTGAAAGTACAGTAATTGTTTAATTGTGATTATTTTTATTTTTGTGTACCTTTTTTATTTATTATCTGTGTTTTCTGTCCTTTTTACTCCTGGATTGTGTTAACAATGTGTGTGTTTTGACGTGTGTTTGCACTGCTTTGAATTGTCCTTAAAAGTACTAATAAAGTTTTTCTGAGTATTTAAATCTTTTTTTGCTCAATGTAAACTTTCCGAGCAGCATGTGGATTGTTTTGGGGTTCTTTTTTGTAATTAATCTGCTAAGTGGATTGTCCTTGTCATTGAAAGCACAGAGAGGGTTTCGCCTCTTGGTCGGTCTCCTAGCAGCGACATCACAGGATTAGGAGTCATGGTAGCGGGGGCTAACCGCCCGTTTGGTAGCCTGGCCGACAGGCTGCAGGTTTCTCTGCGTCCAACCATTTAAGACTGATGGCCAGAACAAACAGGATTAGACCAGAACTGGATACGAGACAGGAAGAGTTTACGCTCAGTCCCTGTTTGTGTTGCTTTTTTTTTCTCCTTGTTAGTCACCAGTTTCTTTTGGCTGCTTTACTTCTGGCAGCATTGTGGTTTAACAGGATAAAATGGATTCTCATTGCAACTACAGAGCACTGATTTTTTATTTATTTTGCTTCTAAAAAATGGCAGCACTTTGCGTTTACTGTCCCACTTTGTCTGCTTTACCTACACAACCACTCTAAGCTTTCTGGGATCATTTGAATCACAGATCAGGTAGGATGATCTGATCTGAGATGCATCAGGAGCTGATTGACTGCATGTTATCTGCAGGTTTGACTGGAAGCATAAAATCCCTTCAAAAGCTTGTTGGACATGAACTACACGTAGAAGCTCAGGCTATGTTTGAAAAAAAGAAAAAAAATCCCAATATTTAAACAAGAATAAAATTCTGAGACGTACCAAATCTGATCATCTCTTATAATGAATGCAAGCAGCTGAGTAAAAAAATCAATTAAAAAAAACTAAACTTATTCCCTTTATAGTGAAAATATAACAAGCACTATGTGAGATTCTAGCGTGCAGTGATTTAAAGGTAGTCTTTAGGGACGATCGGGTCACTGAACATGCAGTCCTCCTCCAGGGCCAGATTGTACGTACTACCGCTTCCTTCTTTGTAGGCGCTGGTCACAATCCAGACCCAACCTTTCTTACCCCATGGCTCTCCCCCTGGGCGCGACCTTGGCTACCTCTATATTTGATATTTCATCCAGTCCTCTTGTGATTGTTCTGTTTCCTGTTTGATTTCTTATAAATTGTCTTCACATCTCGGATGATCATCAAAACCAGATTGTGTGTACGGTCAATAACTGGCTTCCTCCAGCATCAGTCACACAGGTATGCTTGTACTTTCTGAATGCAGTAGGCCACAGTATGTGGCCCAAAAATAAAACCCAATTTAAGATTTTAATCCATTTTTTTTTCACACTATTAAAAATAAAAACCTTGAAAAAAGTCAGTTGTTTGCTGGATTTTAGCATAATGATAACGTAGCATTAAGCTTAGCATCAGGAATGGCTGCCGGCCGGAAGCTGACGTCTTCCCGCGTGGTCGCTGAGAGAAGACAGGCTTTGTTCATTCACAATTTTGTGTTTGGGAAGTTTCGCCTGGTCGCAACGACGGCGCCGTGGGCACTTTCTGTCGTCGCAGAAACCAGTCGGGCGGAGCTTCGACCTCCTTTTGACCGATTGTCGTGTTTTGTTGTCGTTTTGTTAAAAATGAAAACCTTAAAGGACCCATCTCATGCAAAAGTGACTTTCCAGAGTTTTCCAGCTTGTAAGAGTGATGTCCGGGCCTTGTGTGTGTGTGTGTGTGTGTGTGTCTTTCTAGATTGATTTAGCCCGTTTTTCTGTGGATTTCTGGAACGCTCAGACAAAACCACCAATGAGCAGATGTCTAAAGTATGACGCATTTGACGTAGCCACGCCCCCCTCCCTCCTCACCACCCGCCCGCCCTCCTCACCCGCCTCCACTCCGGCCTTACGCCCTCACAAACTTGCTTTCAACGTCCGATATACAGGCTGGTTCGCTGCTCTGCGTCTTTTTTATTTTCTTGCTCGAAACACGCTTTTTGTAGCTACGCACGGGTTTACGCCCGCCTTCCCCCTCCCGCTCAGAGATGGGCGGAGGAATAGCGGCTCAGTGAGAGCAGAAGGCGGAGCTTGTACTTTCTCAGGACGGGCGGGGGATGAGCGATACTCAGCCTTTCATAGTTCCGGGTCTGTGACTGCGCTCCACCAAATCAATATATTTTCATAACTATGATGTAATGCATGTTGTAAACGTGTGTATGTGCAGAGGATAGAATGTGAAGAGTTATTTTACATGAGATGGACCCTTTAAACTTTAGGATTTAAATGCATTCTGAAGAGAAAAAAAAACTTGTGAGTCAAAGTACGAGTAAATACAAAACCAGTTCTTCAACCTGGAAATGACAATAAAACTAAGATCAAATAGAATCAGAGAGCGAGTCCAGACATGTCACTGCATGTGGAGACCTCACAGTAACATTAGGTTTTTTTTAAATACAGCGGAAGCTTGTTTTTATTTGCTTCACTTCTGCCTAATATTTTCTTATATGAAGATTTATTTTCACTTCCCAACACCTTGGAACTGTTTCTAATGTCAAATAAAATGATCATATAACAAAAACAACATCAAACCGGATCATCTTACTTCATATTTCCTCCTTTATGTGATGAGGGATATGAGGTTGTTCCTCTTTTAAACGGTAAACAGACTCCATTCAGCTCTTTTCTACCTGCGTTGGTTCTCAAAGTGTTTTACATTCAGACACACGTTCATACCTGATGGTGGAGGCTGACATGCAAGCTGGAAACCACCATCAGGAGACATTGGGGGTTCGGTATCTTGCTCCGGGACACCTCGGCATGAGCTCCGGACATCGTACAGGCGACCCTCTGATTACAGGACGGTCACCCTACCCACTGACACGTCTTTACACCATCCTTTTACTTCCTGTTAGCTTCATAAATCACATTTGCGACGAATCCAATCCCACTTCGAACATGCTTCTTGAAGATATCATCATGCAAATGACATGATTCTGATGCAATAATCGCTCGATGAGCCGGTGCCGCCTGTCATTACTCATGTAAAAATCGCATCGAAATATGCCGGTTGCAAAGAAGCTCAAGACGCTTAGCAGCTGCAGTCGCAGAGGGACGTCATCTAGACCGTTGATGGTGGAAGAATTTAGCTAACAAAACGGATCCTGTGAGAATCCTCCCTCCTCTCCTTTTCCCCAGCGTCTAAGCCCAACCCTTCCTCCCCAGTTACCCACACCTGACAACTATTTTCTCTCCTTGCCACGCCTGCCTCTCATTTGCCCCAGTATTTATAAACCCTGTCCTCTCTTGGCACTGTATTGAACTGTCTGTTGTGTGTCCCCATTTCTGTCTTTGTGTGGAAACCAAGCCTTGCTTCAGCCCAGGAACTCTTTAGCCTTGCCTCACCATTGCCACATTCTGGTCACTAGCCATCAGAACCTGATCTCTAGCCGCCACCTTCTGGTCTCTAGCCGCCACCTTCTGGTCTCTAGCCGCCAGCTTCTGGTCTCTAGCCGACGGCTTCTAGTCTCTAGCCGACGGCTTCTGGTCTCTAGCCGACGGCTTCTGGTCTCTAGCCGACGGCTTCTGGTCTCTAGCCGACGGCTTCTAGTCTCTAGCCGACGGCTTCTGGTCTCTAGCCGACGGCTTCTAGTCTCTAGCCGACGGCTTCTAGTCTCTAGCCGACGGCTTCTAGTCTCTAGCCGACGGCTTCTGGTCTCTAGCCGATGGCTTCTAGTCTCTAGCCGACGGCTTCTGGTCTCTAGCCGACGGCTTCTAGTCTCTAGCCGCTGGCTTCTAGTCTCTAGCCGCCGGCTTCTGGTCTTTAGCCGCCGGCTTCTGGTCTTTAGCCACCGGCTTCTGGTCTCTAGCCGCCACCTTCTGGTCTTTAGCCGCCGGCTTCTGGTCTCTAGCCGACGGCTTCTGGTCTCTAGCCGCCGGCTTCTGGTCTCTAGCCGCCGGCTTCTGGTCTTTAGCCGCCGGCTTCTGGTCTCTAGCCGACGGCTTCTGGTCTCTAGCCGCTGGCTTCTGGTCTCTAAGCGCCGGCTTCTGATCTCTAGCCGCCAGCTTCTGGTCTCTAGCCGCCGGCTTCTGGTCTCTAGCCGCCGGCTTCTGGTCGCTAGCCGACGGCTTCTGGTCTCTAGCCGCCGGCTTCTGGTCTTTAGCCGCCGGCTTCTGGTCTCTAGCCGACGGCTTCTGGTCTCTAGCCGACGGCTTCTGGTCTCTAGCCGACGGCTTCTGGTCTCTAGCCGACGGCTTCTGGTCTCTAGCCGACGGCTTCTGGTCTCTAGCCGACGGCTTCTGGTCTCTAGCCGACGGCTTCTGGTCTCTAGCCGCCGGCTTCTGGTCGCTAGCCGACGGCTTCTGGTCTCTATCCTGCCCACCTGCCTCACCTCCAAAGCCCACTTTCTGTACCTAAACCAGTTAACTGGGTTTTTTTTATGTCTTATTGATGTTTTATTCTGGTTAATGTTTTAATTATGATCATATACCTTGAGTGTCTTTGGATGAACTGAAAGGCACTTTAAATAAAATGTTATTGACTAAAAACAAAAAGTACATAACTGTCCTGCAAACATAAGAGAACCAATCAGAAGATTTTCTTTAACCTAGAGATGGTCCTTCTTTCAGCCGGAACGACAGGATGTAGCATCAATCTGCTCACACGAGGAGGCGGCCAATAAACATAAAAAAGCAGCATATGGCCTTGACAAGCCAATGGAGCTTCAAAGACAAAGTGCTGACAAAAGCAGAGCAATCCACCGCCTCCGTCACCTCTCACCTCCCAGTAAATGATGGACATAAAACATCTGGAGGCTGCAAACGTCTTTCTTTTTACACAGAAGAAGGCTTTTCTTTAGATGATGCTAGGAGGGTTTTCTGTGGAGCCAAACTTGACTCGTTTTGATCCAATTTGCAGGCATGTTTTTCTGATCTATCGATAGGATGCATACGTCTAATCTGTCCATCTGTGGATCAGTCTCAAATATTCTATTAAGCATGTTTCTATCCTCCCCCAATTATTACAGGGTCCTCCCCCAAGTGGAGAGGTTTAAGTATCTTGGGGACTTGTTCAGGAGTGGGGGAAGGATGGAGCGGGAGATCGACAGGCGAATCAGTGCGGCGTCAGCAATACGTAGGACACTGCATCGGTCCGTCGTGGTAAAGAGAGAGCTGAGCCGAAAAGCAAAGCTCTCGATTTACAAGTCGATCTACGTTCCTACCCTCACCATGGTAACCAGGATCTACGTTCCTACCCTCACCATGGTAACCAGGATATACATTCCTACCCTCACCATGGTAACCAGGATCTACTTTCCTAACCTCACCGTGGTAACCAGGATCTACGTTCCTACCCTCACCATGGTAACAAGGATATACATTCCTACTCTCACCATGGTAACCAGGATCTACGTTCCTACTCTCACCATGGTAACCAGGATCTACGTTCCTACCCTCACCATGGTAACCAGGATCTACGTTCCTACTCTCACCATGGTAACCAGGATCTACGTTCCTACCCTCACCATGGTAACCAGGATCTACGTTCCTACCCTCACCATGGTAACCAGGATCTACGTTCCTACTCTCACCATGGTAACCAGGATCTACATTCCTACCCTCACCATGGTAACCAGGATCTACGTTCCTACTCTCACCATGGTAACCAGGATCTACATTCCTACCCTCACCATGGTAACCAGGATCCTCACCATGGTAACCAGGATCTACGTTCCTACCCTCACCATGGTAACCAGCTGTGGGTGGTGACTGAAAGAATGAGATTGCGAATACAAGCGGCCGAAATGAGCTTCCTCCGAGAAAGAAGCCTGGGCTTCCCGTCTGAGGCTGTTGCCCCCGCGACCCGGCCCCGGATGAGCGAAAGACGACGGAACGGAACGTTTCTATCCTTCCAACCGTTCTCTATCAATCCGACATACAGTATGTCCCTTCAGTCACTCCATGTTTATCTATTGTCCATCCAATAACGTGCACATTCAGACACCAGGTGACCTTGGCCTTCTACTTTACAAGTTTGGTGGGTTTTTTGTCTTTTTTTTTTTACCATAAAATATGGTTTTTATAAAGACTGGTGTCATAAAAAGCTGGAAACACTCCCTGTCTGAACATACCCGGCTTCACTATGGAACTAAAGATGGTGGTGTTGGTGTTCCACCAGCAGTCCACCATCAGTTTAAGATTTTATTAGGATCCACTGGAGCTTTAAACATTGTTTCCACGGTAACCCACATTCCACCCAGCACAGAGCTAACTGTCATGTGTTCCAACAAGCGGCTGGTTCCAGCTCCACTGGACCCATCTCTGCACCACTTAGCAGCTGATCAGAAGCTTTTTGGAGCTCTCTCTTTGGACTCTGGTGAGCTGACAGACACACATGAATCTGTATTCATCCACTGAATCGTTCATTCGTCTCCCTTTTATGATTCACATTTTTAGACGGTGGAAAATCTTCAGTAACCAGAGAACCAGCACGTAGGTGAGAACTCAGAGAGCCCGCTGTTTGAACTCCTTCACACTTTCTTTCCAGATTTTCATCTGATAAATAAACACACACTGACGCAGTGAGAGGAGACTCACTTCCACGGCACTATGAGTAAATATAGAAGATAGAATCATGTAGAAAACCATGCCATGTCACCATGGCATCAGACAAGAAGCCTCCTCATGCCCTGAATTAAAAATGAACGGTTAAAGCCATCATATGTGTACTACTTCTTCTTTATTCATTTCCCTTCAGTGGGCGCCACATAAACTCAGTTTCTTCCTTCTAACCCTATCTTCTGCATCCTCTTCGGTCACACCAACTATCTTCATGTCTTCCTTCACTGTATCCATGAACCTCCTCTTTGGTCTTCCTCTAGTCCTCTTTCCTGGTGGTTCCAAACCCAGCATCCTTCTTCTGACGTACTCTCTCTCTCTCCTCTGCACATGTCCAAACCATCTCAGTCTGACCTCTCTGACTTTAAAACCTGTAACATGTGCTGTTCCTCTGATCCTGTCCATCCTGGTCACTCCCAGAGAGATCCTCAGCATCTTCATCTCTGCTACCTCCATCTCTGCTTCCTGTCTTTTCTTCAGAGCTACTGTCTCTAGACCAATCAGCATGGCCGCTCTCACCACACTGTCTCTAGACCAATCAGCATGGCCGCTCTCACCACACTGTCTCTAGACCAATCAGCATGGCTGCTCTCACCACACTGTCTCTAGACCAATCAGCATGGCCGCTCTCACCACACTGTCTCTAGACCAATCAGCATGGCCGCTCTCACCACACTGTCTCTAGACCAATCAGCATGGCCGCTCTCACCACACTGTCTCTAGACCAATCAGCATGGCCGCTCTCACCACACTGTCTCTAGACCAATCAGCATGGCCGCTCTCACCACACTGTCTCTAGACCAATCAGCATGGCCGCTCTCATCACACTGCCTCTAGACCAATCAGCATGGCCGCTCTCACCACACTGTCTCTAGACCAATCAGCATGGCCGCTCTCATCACACTGCCTCTAGACCAATCAGCATGGCCGCTCTCATCACACTGTCTCTAGACCAATCAGCATGGCCGCTCTCATCACACTGCCTCTAGACCAATCAGCATGGCCGCTCTCACCACGGTTTTATACACTTTTTCTTTCATTTTATCTGAAACTCTTCTATCACACATCACACCTGATACTTTCCTCCAACCGTTCCAGCCTGCCTGCACACGCTTCTTCACCTCTTTTCCACACTCTCCATTGCTCTTGACTGTTAATCCTAAGTTCAATCCACATTTAATCCTCTGTGACTGGACTCACTGTCTGACAGGCGAGTGGCAGTGTTTATCTTTTTAAGATTTGATTAAAGTGTCATTTCTAGGTGAAAAATAATAGATCTTGTTTTTTTAAGGGGGTTTGGGTCACTAAGAAGTACGTCCTTATTTTCTCTTCAGATTGCAAGATTTGTTATATTCTGAAGAGTCCACATGAAGACTGATGTAAACAATGCAACACGTCTTTTTTTTGTCTTTGACATGAGAGATCATTGTCTACCTTCAATCAGTCCATCATCATGTCAACAGATCATCTCCCTGATGCAGTCTTAAAACTCCTCTATCTCACCTACAGCACACCTCACCACTGTCTTACAGTCCTCACAAATGTCCTGCACTGCTCTAACATACTTCTCAGTCACACCAGACAAGTACCTGGGAAAGATGGCTCGGTGAGTAGGCCGAGCATCCTGTAACCAGAAGGTTGCCGGGTTGATCCCCTGTCCAAAGTTCATACAGAGGTTTACTTGAGCAAGAGATCACAGCCCAGTTGCTCCTGAAGGTTGTTTCCAGCTTGCATGTCAGCTTCCACCATCAGGTATGAATGTGTGTGTGAATGGGTGAATGTGAGCTACAATGTAAAACACTGTGTACGAATGCAGGTAGAAAAGAGCTGGATAAATAGAGAACAGTCACCAGTTCTTCTCTGGTCAACCTGTCAGAAACTTTCTCTAGATCTACCAGACACAGTTCATCTGACCTTCCCTCTTCTCCTACAGCTCTTTTCTACCTGCGTTGATACTCAAAGCGTTTTACATTGTAGCTCACATTTACTCGTCCATCAGGAGACATTGGAGGTTCAAAAACACCTTGGCATAAACTCATGGTGGGAGATGGAACCGCCACCCTGTTTGATCCCCCGAACGGTTGCCCTACTCACTGAGCCATCCTACCAAGGATGGGGGAAAACCATCCTGCAACTCACAAATTCTCACTTCTGCCTTTAGTCTATCTTCACCAGCTCTTTTCAATAACTATTGTATAGACATCGAGTCTGCCTAGTTTGGATGAAAATGTTGACAAACAGATAGAAATAATTTAATGATCCAAAATAAAATGGTTGTTTAGATATACTAACATTAGTTTTTTCTTTTTTTATTAGGGCTCCTGCAGGTTGGCTTTGACTGGTCAAAGGCTATGAGAGTAAAACCCAGACAGAGACCCCTAAGCCAGTTAGCTGAGCTCTGGGATACTTTCTGCCCACTCCTGGAGCGGCACTGACACCAGCTGTATTCGCTTGCCATTCCATCGGATTCTGTCAGCAATGCCAAGAGGGGGAGCCTGGCACTGGGCACTCTATGATCTCCATACCACTTACCCAGACTTGTATCTGAGGAGGTCACCCCGGCTTTGCTGACTCAACAGAAGGAGCAACAGAATCTTTAACATAGAACTGGGCACTAGAGGTCGCTATGAAACGGTAGGAGGAGTCCTAGGATTTCATTTAGAGTCACCGCCTGCCTCAACCCGGGCAACAAGATGCTACCACACACAACCCCACCACAACTTGCTGCTTCATCAAGCGCATCGACAGTAGGGGTGTGCGATACCGCAAGTTTTGGTATCGATCCGATACCAAGTAAACACCAGACCAATATCGCCGATATCGATACCGATATTTAAATTTTTTAAATGACTATTTTTGCATCAAGGGTTAGGGTCATGTATATAGTATGACCAAGTATATGTATAAACACAGGTTGGTAGGTAGATCAATAGAAGTGACCAGTTATAAACAAATGTTAACTAATGTTAAAGATGATTATGTTGTACTTTTACAATTAAAATTGGAGCGTCTATGTTAATGAGCGCTGCCTCTGGGAAACAGAAGGGCTCAGGGTTTTCTCCTCCGTTTCTGAAGTTTTTCTTTGGGGTGATTCTTTAATTTGTAGTGTTACCCCTATATTTAACAGCCTTTCTGCACATGGTTCCATCTCTCTCCACTTTTACCGACTTCCGTTTTTTTTTTTTTGTTTCCTGGCCCCGATTCGCTGAGTCATGTGACAAGTCAAAGCCAATGAGAGGAGAGAGGGGGCGGGGCCGCCTCGCTTTAGCATACAGGCGCTACACACAGTGTTTACCCATATTTTGCAGACAAATAAGTTAGGTTAACTTTTTAAAAAAAAAAAAAAAAAAACTGAAGCAAAGTGCGGGGGGTAAAACTTCAACCAAAGTATCGATATTGTAGTTGGAGTATCGATCAATATCGATACTAGTGTTGATATCGATATTATCGATATTAGGATCGATCCGCCCACCCCTAATCGACAGGCTAAATGTAAAACGGAACACCTTCATTGTCTCTAGAGACAGAAGGATGACAACGACATTGAAATAAAACCTGAGAGGTGTTATTTCCGATTCTCCAAGATGGTGTGAAAACGGCTTCAATCTTCTGTCCTGAAAACGTTTGACTGCATCCAGGAAAAGTAGTTTTTCTGATTTACTAAACCATTCATTGTATTTCATTCATTTTTAATGATTCCTTGATGATTAATATCCACAGTTAGTCATTTATCAGAAAAAAAATCCAATATTCCTCTGAATTATTTAGTAACTATCATTACGTCTGCTGTGCTGGGATGAAACAAGGTGCCAGCAGATGGAGAACTGGTATTTCCTGGTGTTTACTGGTGCCAGTGAATGCAACACAGCAGCAGGGCTTTTCTCAGTCGCAGCACACACACACATACACACACACACACACACACACACACACACACACACCTCAGTGTAAAGTTCTTACCAGAAGTAGGTCTTCACATGCTCCTGGATCAGCACCCACGTCTCCCCGAAGTCCTCTGATTTCCACAGCTACACAGGAGAGAGGGGGTAGAGGGAGGGGAGATAGAGAGGGGGGAGGGCGTACTGTAAAAATGTAGGTCAAGCTTATTTCTATGTTTCTAACACACAGACCACCGGAGAGCCGGAAACAACCTGGTGTTTTACTTAGAATAAAATCTGATGCTAAGATTTAGAGTTTTACAACATCATCATGTTATTTTTTACTCTTGAAACAAAGGGTCTCAAACTCTTGGTCCGCAGGCCACTTAAGGCCCTCAACATGATCATTTACGGCCAAATTAATTTGTTGCTCAATGTTTAAACGGCAGAGCTGCTACAGATCCGGTAAGATCCCTGTTCTCCATCTTCTTCAGGTTCAAAGTGGTTTTTATTTTCTAAAAGGCAGAGTACCGTATTTTCCGCACTATAAGGCGCACCTAAAAACCTTAATTTTTCTCTAAAGTCCACGATGCGCCTTTTAACCCGGAGCGCCTTATATATGGATTAATATTGAGCTACAACAGGTGTCGCAACTGCGGTAAGCAGCCGCCGAATCCATTTCCCCCGTAGAAGAAGTAGTGCGCGGTGCATGCTGGGATATATGAAAGGACGTCTCATTTCCATTTGTGTGTTTGTGTAAACACCCGGAAATGGCTTATACCAAGAGACACTGTACACCACAGAGTTTAAACTCAAGGCGATCGGTCACGCAGTAGAACACGGGAATAGAGCCACAGCCAGTGGTGAGATCGGACTTAAAAAATCCAGCCCGACCCAAGCCCCAGATATTAAAACCGCGGGCTCGCGGTAAAAAAAAAAAAAAAATTATTTATAAAAATTTATAAATTGGAACATTTTTGAAAACACGCCTTTTTAATAAAAAAAAAAAAATCCCACTATCGGACCCTTAACACAGTTGTCTGTGATGGCCTGCTTAGCGCGAAGAGGAGGGACGGTCTTTGAAACAAATGATAAAATAGCGATCATTCCTTTTGCCAGTCCAGCTGTTTAGGACTGGCGTCGAGGTGCCAGTCTTTTTGGTGTCGTATGAAAGCAATTTAGTTTATCCTTAACTTCTTACACCTTCATATCGGGAATACCAGTTCAAAATAAATAAAATAAAGACGTGCGCAGGGGAGGATTACCAAAATAAGAGGAGACGTTCACGTGTGCAGAATATGAGCTGGCTCTGCGGATCCTGTTTAGTAGTAAAACATTACTTCTCTGTTTTATCCAAATTATTCATTTTATAACAAGTATTCCTTAGTTTAGTACACACACATTGTTTTAGTTTACATTTTATAAAATATATTTATTTAAAAAAAAAAAAAAGTCAGCGAGAGAGAAGCCCGACCAGACGTAATGATTGACATTTTTAGGCCCGACCCGACCCGAATTTTGGGTCGGGCTCGGGCTTAAGATCTTACCTCTGGCCGCAGCGACAGAGTTTAACATCAATGAATCAATGGTGAGGAAGTGGAGGAAGCAAGAGGATGCGCTGCGCCAAGTAAACAAGACTAAACAGGGTTTCCGCGGAACAAAGCGAGATGAACACAGTTAGAGGACAAAGTTGAACAGACTTTACTGTAGCGCCTTATAATGCGGTGCGCCTTATAGTGCGGAAAATACGGTAAACAAAATCTTCTTCTTCTCCTTCCATCATTTCCCTTCAGGGGGCGCCACATCAAGTCAGTTTCTTCCATCTAACCCTATCTGCTGCATCCTCTTCGGTCACACACACTATCTTCATGTCTTCCTTCACTGTATCCATGAACCTCCTCTTTGGTCTTCCTCTAGTCCTCTTTCCTGGTGGTTCCAAACCCAGCATCCTTCTTCTAATGTACTCTCTCTCCTCTGCACATGTCCAAACCATCTCAGTCTGACCTCTCTGACTTTAAAACCTCTAACATGTGCTGTTCCTCTGATCCTGTCCATCCTGGTCACTCCCAGAGAGATCCTCAGCATCTTCATCTCTGCTACCTCCATCTCTGTTTCCTGTCTTTTCTTCAGTGCCACTGTCTCTAGACCAATCAGCATGGCCGCTCTCACCACACTGTCTCTAGACCAATCAGCATGGCCGCTCTCACCACGGTTTTGTACACTTTTCTTTTCATTTTAGCTGAAACTCTTCTATCACACATCACACCTAATACTTTCCTCCACTCGTTCCAGCCTGCCTGCACACGCTTCTTCACCTCTTTTCCACACTCTCCATTGCTCTGGACTGTTGATCCTAGATACTTAAAATTTTCCACCTTCTTTATCTCTTCTTCCTGTAACCTCACTTTTCCAAAGTAAACAAAATATGTTTAACTGTTTTTTGTTGATTTGATTAAACTGTTCTCGTTACAGTGGTCTCAGTGCCCACCCTGTGATCACATTTTTAACCTGCGTTCACGCCACACACATCAAACCCATTGATTGCATTTGTTTTTGCTATATTCACAATAACTGAAAGACATATTGACCACACGTCCGGGATGTACGGCGTGTCTGTTCCGCTACTGAATGCAACACATGCGTCGCCTAAACTACATCATGTTAACTTCCTGTTGATGTGTCTCTGATTGGCACAGAGTCTGAATACAATTTTTAGCGAGATATTCTAATTGGTTGACGAATCAAGAAGTTGAGCTTTCTTTGTCTCAAAGGAATCAACGTGATGCTAAGACGTGGATGTGTTTATTGAACCGTATCGTTGCATTTTAAAGTACATGAAGTCAAAACCTTGGTTAAATTGTTAAACTCTCTCTTGTTCTAAAACAGGATGTTCTGATTGGTGGATAACTGCTGACGCTACGAGCACACACAGCTTGTTCACACACACACATTACACATGAAATTAATCACTAAACTCATCTCAAACAGGAAGTTAAGACATCGTTGGCGTGAAAAGTTACGAAATACCACGATTCTACAGAATTGCAATCGAAACATTGAGAAATCCTGAAGGGACTGTGTGAAGAATGAATCGGTTGGTTTGACCGATCTTAAATTTGAATCTTCCAATTGCCCAATTAGCGCCTCCAAATCCGAGACCATGGTCCTCGCCCGGAAAAGGGTGGAATGCCCCCTGCGGGTCAGGGACAGGGTCCTGCCCCAAGTGGAGGAGTTTAAGTATCTCGGGGTCTTGTTCACGAGTGGGGGAAGGATAGAACGGGAGAACAACGGGCGGATCGGTGCAGCGTCAGCAATAACTAGGACGCTGCATCGGTCCGTCGTGGTAAAGAGAGAGCTGAGCTGAAAAGCAAAGCTCTCGATTTACAAGTCGATCTACGTTCCTACCCTCACCATGGTAACCAGGATCTACGTTCCTACCCTCATCATGGTAACCAGGATCTACGTTCCTACCCTCACCATGGTAACCAGGATCTACGTTCCTACCCTCACCATGGTAACCAGGATCTACGTTCCTACCCTCACCATGGTAACCAGCTGTGGTGACCGAAAGAATGAGATCGCAGGTACAAGCGGCCGAAATGAGCTTCTTCCACAGGGTGGCTGGGCTCTCACTCAGAGATCGGGTGAGGAGCTCTGCCATCTGGGAGGAGCTCGGTGTCGAGCTGCTCCCCCTCCAGGTCGAGAGGAGCCAGATGGGGTGGTTCGGGCATCTGGTCAGGATGCCCCCCGAGCGCCTCGCGGGCGAGGTGTTTTGGCCACGTCCCACCAGGAGGAGACCAAGGGGTAGACCCCGGACCCGCTGGAGAGACTATGTCTCACAGCTGGCCGGGGAACGACTTGGGATCCTTCCAGGTGAGCTAGAGGATGCAGCCGGGGAGAGAGAGGCCTGGGCTGCCCGTTTGAGGCTGTTGCCCCCGCGACCCGACCCCGGAACAAGCGGAAGATGACGGAACGGAACGAATTGCCCAATTTTTGCACGACATTTTTGGCAGTCCGGTGGAAAAGTTTGAGGCCTCGCCCAAACTCTACCTACAGCAGCCGTCGCGTAGATTGAGTTTGAGACCCTCGCTTTAGATGATGTTTTAAGAAATCTCTTGAGGGGATAAAAATAATCACATCTATAATAACTGGACTTTGCATCGCTACACATCAACAACACATGTAAAGATCGTATGTTTTAGTTTGGTTTTGATTTCACTCTGCATTTCACATGCTCTGTGCTGATGTTACACTCTGGTTATTTATCAAAAATAATGAGAGTTTAAAAACTAACTGCAGAGGTTGTTGATGTTGCAGTTTATTGATGGTAATGACTAATAAATCTATTGAAATCTAGAGTAACAGATGAGGATGAAGTTCTTTACCTGTTTGTTGGGATGCGAGCTGTCATAGCCGAGCACTAGGTTGGAGCGTTTCGAGTGAAGCAGGAGGTCGGTGGGTTTGAAGGGGAGAGCGAAGCCCTGCACGGTCTTACAGAAGTCCAGTGAGTTCCACAGGTAGTTGTTTGTAGAATCCACAAAAAGGTACTGAAGAAAACACAGATTAAATCTTTCAGGACATGTTTTATGAGTGTTAGAGGCAGAAATTAAATATCATCACCAGATGTCCCAGGTCTTTATTTCTCCTGGCGTTTTAAATCTAAACAAAGGGTGGGTAAACTATGGTCTGGGGACCATTAGTGGCCAGGCTTCTCTCACCAGAAACCCAGGCTTCTCTCACCCCGGCTGCATCCTCTAACTCACCCAGAAGGATCCTCAGGTGTTCCCTGTCCAGCTGTGAGATATAGTCTCTCCAGCAAGTCCGGGGTCTGCCTCTGGGTCTCGTCCTAGTGGGAGGGAACATCTCACCAGCGAGGTATCCGGAAGGAACCCTAACCAGATGCCCGAACCACCCCGTCTGGCATTTTTTGACCCAGAGGAGCAACAGTTTTATTCAGAGCTCTTTCCAGATGACAGAGTAGGTAAAGCAAAGCTCTGGATATGCCAGTCAATCTACGTTCCTACCCTCACCATGGTAACCAGGATCTACGTTCCTACCCTCACCATGGTAACCAGGATCTACGTTCCTACCCTCACCATGGTAACCAGGATCTACATTACTACCCTCACCATGGTAACCAGGATCTACATTACTACCCTCACCATGGTAACCAGGATCTACGTTCTTATCCTCACCATGGTAACCAGGATCTACGTTCTTATCCTCACCATGGTAACCAGGATCTACGTTCCTACCCTCACCATGGTAACCAGGATCTACATTCCTACCCTCACCATGGTAACCAGGTTCTACGTTCTTATCCTCACCATGGTAACCAGGATCTATGTTCTTATCCTCACCATGGTAACCAGGATCTACGTTCCTACCCTCACCATGGTAACCAGGATCTACGTTCCTACCCTCACCGTGGTAACCAGGATCTACGTTTATACCCTCACCATGGTAACCAGGATCTACGTTCCTACCCTCACCATGGTAACCAGGATCTACGTTCCTATCCTCACCATGGTAACCAGGATCCACCTTCCTACCCTCACCATGGTAACCAGGATCTACGTTCTTATCCTCACCATGGTAACCAGGATCTACGTTCTTATCCTCACCATGGTAACCAGGATCTACGTTCCTACCCTCACCATGGTAACCAGGATCTACGTTCCTACCCTCACCATGGTAACCAGGATCTACGTTCCTACCCTCACCATGGTAACCAGGTTCTACGTTCTTATCCTCACCATGGTAACCAGGATCTACGTTCTTATCCTCACCATGGTAACCAGGATCTACGTTCCTACCCTCACCATGGTAACCAGGATCTACGTTCCTACCCTCACCGTGGTAACCAGGATCTACGTTTATACCCTCACCATGGTAACCAGGATCTACGTTCCTACCCTCACCATGGTAACCAGGATCTACGTTCCTATCCTCACCATGGTAACCAGGATCCACCTTCCTACCCTCACCATGGTAACCAGGATCTACGTTCTTATCCTCACCATGGTAACCAGGATCTATGTTCTTATCCTCACCATGGTAACCAGGATCTACGTTTCTACCCTCACCATGGTAACCAGGATCTACGTTCCTACCCTCACCATGGTAACCAGGATCTACGTTCCTAGCCTCACCATGGTAACCAGGATCTACGTTCTTATCCTCACCATGGTAACCAGGATCTACGTTCTTATCCTCACCATGGTAACCAGGATCTACGTTCCTACCCTCACCATGGTAACCAGGATCTACGTTCCTACCCTCACCATGGTAACCAGGATCTACGTTCCTACCCTCACCATGGTAACCAGGTTCTACGTTCTTATCCTCACCATGGTAACCAGGATCTACGTTCTTATCCTCACCATGGTAACCAGGATCTACGTTCCTACCCTCACCATGGTAACCAGGATCTACGTTCCTACCCTCACCGTGGTAACCAGGATCTACGTTTATACCCTCACCATGGTAACCAGGATCTACGTTCCTACCCTCACCATGGTAACCAGGATCTACGTTCCTACCCTCACCATGGTAACCAGGATCTACGTTCCTAGCCTCACCATGGTAACCAGGATCTACGTTCCTACCCTCACCATGGTAACCAGGATCTACGTGTTTTTTAAATATTTTTCTTCAATTATCAAAGTCAAACTTGTTTTGTTACGTTGAGCGTGTGCTCTCACCGCCACCAACGAGCAGGTGGAGTCCTCAGTGACCTTGCTGCTGTCAGACAGGGATCCATTCTTCCCATCACCATAAACACTCTCTGATCCACAGGATCAGCAGCAGAAACCTGGATATCTCTCTTCTAATTGCTCCACTTACGTTTCGGAGGATTCCACACAGCTGTTTACACAAACCGAGGAGGCCTGAATAAATATAATTATCCCAATAAAAGGAAGTAGGCTAACGACTCTCGGGAGGGAAAACATTTCTCTGCTGCTGCAGAGAGGAAGAGGGAACAGTCGGGGATACAGGACGGAGGTGTACG
The DNA here is from genome assembly GCA_902685375.1 of Neostethus bicornis. NCBI lineage: Eukaryota > Metazoa > Chordata > Actinopteri > Atheriniformes > Phallostethidae > Neostethus > Neostethus bicornis. The sequence continues at coordinate 29,985,166 of LR738546.1, forward strand.
GTTACTTACCCTGCGATTGTCAGCAGGACTGTGATAAAACTGAGAGATGAACTGTTCCTTCACTTTGCTTCCTGAAAGCTGGAACTTGTTTGAAATCAGAGTGAAATTTGTCCCGTAGTTGTAGGAAACGTAGACCTGAAAAGAGAGGCTCTACTTATAATCTGAACCTCTACGTCTTACAGATCAGCTGATAACATCTGCTGCTAAACAAGTCGAGTTAGTGGGGCTAAAAAAAAGTTACAAATAGGATGTAAACTTTTAAAAAACAGAGTTTGTAATTCTCCATGTATTTATAAAGCAGCCTGCTGTGATGCTGAATCAGTTCGGTGTGTAACAGCAAACTTACGGCGCTTGTTTTGGGTCCATTGGCTGTGGCGCTGTCCCGAGCCAACGCCACAATGACGTTACTCTTCTCTCCGGCCCAGTGGACCACCATCTGGTTGTGGGAATCGTTCAGGTTGGCCTGCAGCACGCCATAGAAGAGAAAATAATGATCATATCTATGAAGATGAACAGTTAGTGCATTGATCAAACGTATCAACAAATCTGTTAAAGCACCAACTTATCAAACCAGACAGTCAGAAATTATCCTTAAATAGACACCATAACACCTTAAAGCGGTACAATGAGATGGAATCAAACTCTGGCGAGTAAACTTTAACTTGTTCTCTTCTCTTTTGTAGCAGTAAACTCATCAGTGCCGATCACTGATGATGATGTGAAAACCTGTGACTGGGTTTCACTGATCCAACATTTTGCTATGAAAGACTCAGACTGAAAATTAGTCAGAGTCCATGTGTGTGAATGAGAGGGAAAAGTGAGGTTACAGGGAGAAGAGATAAAGAAGGTGGAAGATTTTAAGTATCTAGGATCAACAGTCCAGATCAATGGAGAGTGTGGAAAAGAGGTGAAGAAGCGTGTGCAGGCAGGCTGGAACGGGTGGAGGAAAGTATCAGGTGTGATGTGTGAAAGAAGAGTTTCAAATAAAATGAAAGGGAAAGTGTACAAAACCGTGGTGAGAGCGGCCATGCTGATTGGTCTAGAGACAGTGTGGTGAGAGCGGCCATGCTGATTGGTCTAGAGACAGTAGCTCTGAAGAAAAGACAGGAAGCAGAGATGGAGGTAGCAGAGATGAAGATGCTGAGGATCTCTCTGGGAGTGACCAGGATGGACAGGATCAGAGGAACAGCACATGTTAGAGGTTTTAAAGTCAGAGAGGTCAGACTGAGATGGTTTGGACATGTACAGAGAAGAGAGAGAGTACATCAGAAGAAGGATGCTGGGTTTGGAACCACCAGGAAAGAGGACTAGAGGAAGACCAAAGAGGAGGTTCATGGATACAGTGAAGGAAGACATGAAGATAGTTGGTGTGACCAAAGAGGATGCAGCAAATAGGGTTAGATGGAAGAAACTGACTTGCTGTGGCGCCAGCTGACGGGGAATGAAGAAAGAAGAAGTAGTACACATATGACAGACGCGGGCAAGTTCACATGCAATGCAGAGGTCTTTGTGGGTCAGACATGTTTTATAGATGTCCTGCAGGGATGGTAGAGAGACACCCACAATCCTCTCAGACGCTCTCACGACTCATTGGTGCGGGTACTATACCACACAGAGATGCAGCTGGTGAGGATGCTCTCTATAGAGCCCCTGTAGAAGTTGCTCATGATCGAGCTGGGGGTCCAGACCTCCTCAGCTTAAGGAGAAAGTAGTCTGTTGGGCTTCACGGGCTAGTGATGCAGTGTTTTTTAAAGCAGGAGAGGTCCTCAGAAACTTGGTACTGGTTACTCTCTCCACATCAGCTCTGTTGATTGTGAGGAGGACGGGTGCGGGGCATAGTGCGCATATAGTCGTGAATATACGGTAGATACATTTATAGAGTTGGCAGAAACACAGCTGCAATAAAGCTACATATTTGGTTCCAGCAGTATTTTGGTCATTGTTGGGACAGTTTTATATGAGCAAAAGGTTTTACGTGTAATTTAAGAACGTATTGGTGAGCACATGGTAATGTGGTTTTCTTTAGGGGAACTTGTAAATGATGAGCCCGCTGATCTAAAGTAACAGAATAACAATATAATTCTAGAACAGGCATGAGCAAACTACGGCCCGCGGGCCACATGCGGCCCGTTAAACGTTTTAATCTGGCCTGTCAAACTTCAAAAAATTAAATAAATGAACCTCGTTGATTTTATTTTCCCAGCAATTCTAATCTTTCGTCACTAGATGGCGCCAAAAAAACTACAACACTGCTCCCATTAAAATGTGTGTGTCTCTGTGATGTCAAAATAAATTTGTCAAAATAAAAAGTGTGCACATATATGGAAAGCCATCGGGCCGATACACGCACGTAAACAAGCGTGTTAGATGTTAAAACAAGTAAAATGTTACATCAAGCGCTTAGATTTCAGACCTAGAGCCGATAGATTTTAAATTTAACACTCTTGATGTAACATTTAGCGCTTGTTTAAAATCTAGCGTCATTCTATTGGTCTAATCTAGAGGTTACTAAAGCATGCTGCTCCTGTTCTGGCCCCCTGGTCAAATGTTAGAACTCAGTGTGGCCCAAGAGCCAAAACGTTTCCCCACTCTTGTTCTAGACATTGATAAAAGTCCCAGTTTCTGCTTTACACTTTTTATACTTGGGGGTTTGTCTTTATGCAGATGATGTGGTTCTGTTTTGTCAGTGAGATCACACCCGGACCGTTCCGTCATCTTCCGCATGTTCCGGGGTCGGGTCGCGGGGATAACAGCCTCAAACGGGAAGCCCAGGCTTCTCTCACCCCGACAACATCCTCCAGCTGACTCGGAAAGATCCCAAGTCTTTCCCCTGCCAGCTGTGAGACATAGTCTCTCCAGCAGGTCTGGGGTCTGCCCCTTGGTCTCCTCCCAGTGGAACGTGCCCAAAACACCTCGCCCGCGAGGCGCTCGGGGGCATCCTGACCAGCTCCTCTCAACCTGGAGGAGGAGTGGCTCAACAGCGAGCTCCTCCCGGATGCAGGAGCTCGTCACCCGATCTCTGAATGAGAGCCCAGCCACCCTGCAGAGGAAGCTCATTTCGGCCACCTGTATTTGTGATCCCATTCTTTCAGTCACCACCAACAGCTGGTTACCATGGTGAGAGTAGGAATGTAGATCCTGGTTACCATGGTGAGGGTACGAACGTAGATCCTGGTTACCATGGTGAGGGTAGGAATGTAGATCCTGGTTACCATGGTGAGGGTACGAACGTAGATCCTGGTTACCATGGTGAGGGTAGGAACGTACATCCTGGTTACCATGGTGAGGGTAGGAATGTAGATCCTGGTTACCATGGTGAGGGTAGGAACGTACATCCTGGTTACCATGGTGAGGGTAGGAACGTAGATCCTGGTTGCCATGGTGAGGGTAGGAACGTAGATCCTGGTTACCATGGTGAGGGTAGGAATGTAGATCCTGGTTACCATGGTGAGGGTAGGAACGTAGATCCTGGTTACCATGGTGAGGGTAGGAACGTACATCCTGGTTACCATGGTGAGGGTAGGAACATAGATACAGGTTACCATGGTGAGGGTAGGAACGTAGGTCCTGGTTACCATGGTGAGGGTAGGAACGTATATCCTGTTTACCATGGTGAGGGTAGGAACGTAGATCCTGGTTACCATGGTGAGGGTAGGATCAAAGATCCTGGTTACCATGGTGAGGGTAGGAACGTGGATCCTGGTTACCATGGTGAGGGTAGGAACGTGGATCCTGGTTACCATGGTGAGGGTAGGAACGTAGACCCTGGTTACCATGGTGAGGGTAGGAACGTAGATCCTGGTTACCATGGTGAGGGTAGGAACGTAGATCTGGTTACCATGGTGAGGGTTGGAACGTAGATCCTGGTTACCATGGTGAGGGTAGGAACGTAGATCCTGGTTACCATGGTGGGGTTAGGAACGTAGATCCTGGTTACCATGGTGAAGGTAGGAACGTAGATCCTGGTTACCATGGTGAGGGTAGGTACGTAAATCCTGGTTACCATGGTGAGAGTAGGAACGTAGATCCTGGTTACCATGGTGAGGGTAGTAGATCCTGGTTACCATGGTGAGGATAGGAACGTAGATCCTGGTTACCATGGTGAAGGTAGGAACGTAGACCCTGGTTACCATGGTGAGGGTAGGAACGTAGATCCTGGTTACCATGGTGAGGGTAGGAACATAGATACTGGTTACCATGGTGAGGGTAGGAACGTAGATCTTGGTTACCATGGTGAGGGTAGGAACATAGATCCTGGTTACCATGGTGAGGGTTGGAACGTAGATGGACTTGTAAATCGAGAGCTTTGCTCACACCTGGACCAATGCAGACATCTCCCGTAAGCACCTACAGAAGGAAGATCAGCCCCGGCCCCTCTGAACACACACACACACCGTTCGCCCCTCCAGGCAGATCAATGAAAACAAATTGGCTATTTCATCTTGCACACGTCCCCGCCCGGCTTTCTGCCCTTCCTTTACTCCATCCCTTTTATTGACAGAGCTGCATGAGAAACATCACGTCTCTGCTCCGGTTGCCTGGTCATCTAAACAGCTGCATCATGGTGGCAGTGTCTGACAGAAATCTCCTCAGCAGAGGACAGAAACCCCCAAAAAACAACACGGCTACCAGAAAAAACAGGTTCCAGTCACAGAAAGGTGGAGGTGGAGCCTTGTGTGTAAAATACTGGTAACGTTTGTCCTTTTAGCACGGCCGCATTCCACCTTTTATCAGACAACAACAACTATATCTCCTCTGGGACTGCTTTCAAGACTGATTCAGGACACTTTGGGACTCCACTGGGTCATTCTAGACACCTAGAAACACTAGGCACCAGCTCATAGAGTCTTTCTGAAAAAGGAGGACTTCCACCGTTTGCTGTGATAGTTAAAACTGAATGGATTTAAGCTGAGGCTCCGGAGAGACTTTTCTTTCCCTGAACCCAGAGAGGAGAAACTGGGTCCTGGAACTGATGACCACACGCTGTCACAAAGACGTGACAATTCTTCTGGATTTGGTTTGGTTTTATTGGAAGGATGTGGCCCTACAGGAGTTGTCATGGCACTACGGCTGCTAAACCTCCATCCTGGAAATCAAAACATTCCATGTCCCTTCTTTAGGTTCCGAATGACCGAGTTGGGTATCCTAAACAGGAAGTCCAGACATCTCTTGATATGAAGTCCCTCCAGACCAATACCGGATTATAGGAAGTAGGTATCCCTGCAGTTCTGACATATTCCAAATAGGAACTAGCTTTGCCCTTAGGAATGAATGAGTGAGTGTGGCCTCACGACAAATTGGCGACCTGTTCAGGATGCACCCTACCACTCGCCTTAAATCAGCTGGGATAGGCTCAGGCACCCGCCCAACCCGCGACCTGTAAAGGATAAGCAGTTCAGAAGATTCTACCCATGATCACTACTCCTGCACCACATCCTAAATCCTAAATTCAAACCAAATTAATCTTAAAGATCATAAGTCATCTTAAAGGACAGATTCTCTTCATGCAGAATGTAGCAGATGTATATCATCCAGACAGAAGAGTGAAGAAGGGATTCAGAAAGATTCTTTTAAGATGAAAAACGTGCATGATTTAAAGATAACTGTTATCGTGTCAGGCGTGTTGCTGATGTCGCTCTGTCTGAGGAAGGCTCGTTCAAACAGGAAGTTCTGTTTTCTTCTTTCAGGTGAAAACTTTCACCTCAGCGCCCACATCCCTTCAGAGCTGCTGAGCGTGATGGTTGTGGGCATCCAGTCACACCACGACACAGAATCTGAACGTCAGAGTTTATTCACATTATAAAAAGAAACAGTAAGAAAGCTTCACTTAAAACCAGAAAACAAACCCTACGTAAACAAGATAGAGACCTGCCCGCTGACGGATGGACACACGTTTATTTTGAATGGAATAAAACTGGGTATAGCGAGAGATCGACAGGTGGATTGGTGCGGCATCAGCAATAACTAGGACACTGCATCGGACCATCGTGGTAAAGAAAGAGCTGAGCCGAAAAGCAAAGCTCTCGATTTACAAGTTGATCTACGTTCCTACCCTCACCATGGTAACCAGGATCTACGTTCCTACCCTCACCATGGTAACCAGGATCTACTACCCTCACCATGGTAACCAGGATCTACGTTCCTACTCTCACCATGGAAACCAGGATCTACGTTCGTACCCTCACCATGGTAACCAGGATCTACGTTCCTACCCTCACCATGGTAACCAGGGTCTACGTTCCTACCCTCACCATGGTAACCAGGATCTACGTTCCTACCCTCACCATGGTAACCAGGATCTACGTACCTACCCTCACCATGGTAACCAGGATCTACGTTCCTACCCTCACCATGGTGACCAGGATCTACGTACCTACCCTCACCATGGTAACCAGGATCGGTGTTCCTACCCTCACCATGGTAACCAGGATCTAGTTCCTACCCTCACCATGGTAACCAGGATCTACATTCCTACCCTGACCATGGTAACCAGGATCTATGTTCCTACCCTCACCATGGTAACCAGGATCTACGTTCCTACCGTCACCATGGTAACCAGGATCTACGTTCCTATCCTCACCATAGTAACCAGGATCTACTACCCTCACCATGGTAACCAGGATCTACGTTCCTACTCTCACCATGGTAACCAGGATTTACGTACCTACCCTCACCATGGTAACCAGGATCTACGTTCCTACCTTCACCATGGTAACCAGGATCTACGTTCCTACCCTCACCATGGTAACCAGGATCTACGTTCCTAACCCCACCATGGTAACCAGGATCTACGTTCCTACCCTCACCATGGTAACCAGGATCTACGTTCCAACCCTCACCATGGTAACCAGATCTACGTTCCTACCCTCACCATGGTAACCAGGATCTACGTTCCAACCCTCACCATGGTAACCAGGATCTACGTTCCAACCCTCACCATGGTAACCAGGATGACCTGCTGGTGACTGAAAGAAAGAGATCGCAGATACAAGCGGCCGAAATGAGCTTCCTCTGCAGGGTGGCTGGGCTCTCACTCAGAGATCGGGTGAGGAGCTCTGCCATCCGGGAGGAGCTCGATGTCGAGCCGCTCCTCCTCCAAGTCGAGAGGAGCCAGATGGGGTGGTTCTCCCGAGCGCCTCGCTGGTGAGGTGTTTCAGGCACGTCCCAACGGGAGGAGACCAAGAGGCAGACTCCGGATCAGCTGGAGAGACTGTGTCTCACAGCTGGCCGGGGAACGACCCGGGATCCTTCCGGGTGAGCTGGAGGATGCAGCTGGTGTGAGAGAAGTCTGGGCTTCCCGTCTGAGGCTGTTGCCCCCGCGACCTGGCCCCGGATAAGCGGAAGACGACGGAACAAAATAAAACTCAAACTTTACCACCAGACTCATCACTTCTCTACTATTTGTCTGTCAAAACAAGTTCTGTTCTTTCCAATAAACGTCATAAAATCATGTTGGTTTGAAAATAAAAAGTAGAATCCATGCGATCTGATCACAAACAAGCTGGGTTTTCTCTTCACATTCAAGTCATCACATGCAGCAGAGACACATTCCTGCTGAGATCCTGGACCCAATAAAAGCAACCGCTGGTCCTCCGGGGATTTCATTACAACCTCATCTATTTAATTTGATGTAATATCAGTGAGACATCGGAACTCATCTCAAGTCAGAGCTGTCAAACCAGTTTACAACAAAAAACAGTAAAACTAGGCTGGACAGGATGAAACCAAAACCAACACATGCCAGCTTTACTCCTCTCCTCCCTCTCTCTCTCTCTGATGTGAGGAGTTTTGGCTCGCGTCTGGTACCACCAAGGAGTGGATCCCGATAACAATACAGTAAGACACACCCCCACTCTGCTCCCCAGCCTGAGCAGAGCCAGACTGAGGTCCACACTATGCAGCTGGGACAGGGGCAGGAACGGAGAGAAGGAGGGTGAAACAATGACATCATCTCTACAGGACTGGCGGGCAGGAGGAGACTCGCTGAGCTCTATTTACAAGTCAGCCGTTGGGAAGGTTTATGACTCCTGTAGTCTCTGCTGGGAGACAACACACCGTCCTGTCTGGCCCACGTCTGAAGTCAGTGTCTCAAACTAGCTCGCAAAGAATTCAGCGAGGTTTTGACAGAGTCATTCAAATGCCTTCCAATGACCTCAACAACGTCTTACCAATGTCGTACCAACCACTTACCACCACTTATCTGATCCCTCATCTAAACCTAACCACCACAGATACCTTATGAATCCCCTGCTGGGTAAATTTATGTGTCTAGTATCCCCAAGCAGGTCAAGACAGAGCTTCTGAACAGCTTCGAGATGGTGCCGGGTTGAGAGGGATTGAGCTGAAACAGTCGCTTGATGGAGAAGCTGCTTAAAGGGACAGTCGCTTGTTGGAATAGAGCTGTAACAGCCATTCGTGGAACATGCGACAGTTAGCTCGGCATTGGGTAGAATGTGGGTTACCGTGGCAACGATGTTTGAAAGCTCCAGTGAATCAGAATAAGGTCTTAAACTGTCACTAAAAGCTCCACATCTTGACAGCAACTCACATCCTTCACTGTGGTGGAACAACACTAGCAGTCCACCATCTTTAGTTCCATGTCTCTGTCTACCCGCCTGTTGTTTATCTTTACCCGGCGGGTGAGGCGGTCTCGGACTCTTGCCAACGCCTCATCAACACCTCATGACCTTGTCAATGCCTGCCAAAACATTGCAAATCCCTAACCAACGTCTCACCAATGTCGTAATACCACCTTGTAATAATGTCAACAAAACCTCGGCATCTTTCAAAAAACACTTTGCAATCACTTCAAAACCTCGCCAATGCCTCCCCTACAGGCTCTTGTGCCTCACCTACACCGAGCTCAGGCAGAGCCAAAACCTTACCAAAGGCGTACCAGCACCTTGTAACGGCCTGAAAAAAGATTCAACAACATCCTGCTTTGCCAACACGTAATCACCCTATGCCTCAGCAATTTCTAACTCACCAATCCCCTCCCAACTCTTCAGCTTCTCAGCAAAGCCTCCCCAATGCGTCACAATGTTTTCCCCAACCCTCAACATCTTAGTAACACCTCCCCCGATCCCAAAGAAGAGATGAACGAAACAAGAAAAAAGAACAAGAAAGAATGGGACATATTGAGAAATGGAAATTGACAGAAGAGAGAGATGAAGAACATCCCAGAGGAGAAAAACAGAGAGCGAAACATAGGACCATGTCTGATGTGAGGATTTTGATCTTCCGTGTAAGGATGAGATGTGGGATTCCAGCTGGTTCCACATCAGAGGAAGCACACCATGCAACAGCAGCCTGCTCCATATGGGTCACACAGGCTAGCTTTCAGCTCCAGATATGGCAGGGCAACAAGCGGCTGTCCTCGTGTACAGCCGCTTGTTGCCACCTGCTGAGTGAATGGGATGGGCTCTGACCCCCTGCCTCCGTCTCATGGATGTGCAGAAAGCAGCTGGACAGTTCTGTTTTTCATTTATCAGATGGAAAGATGGTGAAACAGGTTAGACTGAATGTCATTGCGGTTTCCTGTTTACTGTGCGAGGAGGCCGAAAAGAAGAACGAGACAAACACCCGAGCAGAAAGGAGGGGACGTCATGACATCAAAAGGATTTAAATATTCTCCTTCCTGAGACCAGTAAGAGTCATTCCTAGGAGACTTTAGTCTGTCCTAATGCACTTCAAACAGATTTAAGACCACTTTATTTATTCCTATGACTAGAAAGAAGAGAAATGAAGATTAGTCAGAGTAAGACAAAGTACATTGTGTGAACGAGAGGGATCCAAATGGAAAAGTGAGATTACAGGGAGAAGAGATAAAGAAGGTGGAAGATTTTAAGTATCTAGGATCAACAATCCAGAGCAATGGAGAGTGTGGAAAAGAGGTGAAGAAGCGTGTGCAGGCAGGCTGGAATGGGTGGAGAAAAGCATCAGGTGTGATGTGTGACAGAAGAGTTTCAGTTAAAATGAAAGGGAAAGTGTAGAAAACCGTGGTGAGAGCGGCCATGCTGATTGGTCTAGAGACAGTGTGGTGAGAGCGGCCATGCCGATTGGTCCAGAGACAGTGTGGTGAGAGCAGCCATGCTGATTGGTCTAGAGACAGTGTGGTGAGAGCAGCCATGCTGATTGGTCTAGAGACAGTGTGGTGAGAGCAGCCATGCTGATTGGTCTAGAGACAGTGTGGTGAGAGCGGCCATGCTGATTGGTCTAGAGACAGTGTGGTGAGAGCGGCCATGCTGATTGGTCTAGAGACAGTGTGGTGAGAGCAGCCATGCTGATTGGTCTAGAAACAGTGGCACTGAGAAAAAGACAGGAAACAGAGATGTTTGTAGCAGAGATGAAGATGCTGGGGATCTCTCTGGGAGTGACCAGGATGGACAGGATCAGAGGAACAGCACATGTTAGAGGTTTTAAAGTCAGAGAGACCAGACTGAGATGGTTTGGACATGTGCAGAGGAGAGAGAGAGAGTACATCAGAAGAAGGATGCTGGGTTTGGAACCACCAGGAAAGAGGACTAGAGGAAGACCAAAGAGGAGGTTCATGGATACAGTGAAGGAAGACATGAAGATAGTTGGTGTGACCGAAGAGGATTCAGCAGATAAGGAAGAAACTGACTTGATATAGCAATCCAATAAAAAGAAACTCCTTTTAACTCTAGAAATAGTCGTAGTGACATTTACTAAAAGCTAACCTGCTTTGGAACAGGATGTGCCCGGGATATTTTTTCTCTTTTAAAATGTGCTACTCGTGATGGCAGCAGGTCTGTGTAGCGCACCACATTTTTTTGTTGTTTTTTTTTTTTTGTTTGTTTTTATTGTAGTTTGAAGAGATAATCTCTTCCATCAGTGAGGAATGTGGAGTCAGAGTGGATGTGTGGAGATGTTCCTGCTGGAGTGAATCAGAAGGAATGAAGACAGGATCTTCTGAGAGACCTGTCTGAACATACCCGGCTTCACTATGGAACTAAAGATGGAGGACTGCTGGTGTTGTTCCACCACAGTGAAGGATCAACATGTGGAGCTTTTAGAGACAGTTTTATATCTTATTGTCTCTGAATGAGTTGTCACGGTAACCTACGTTCCACCCAGCGCTGAACCAACTGGTGTGTTTCACAAAATGGCTCTTCCAGCTCTGTTCCACCCAACCCAGCACCTCCCTGAAGCTGTTTAGGAGCTCTCTCTTGGACACATACTGTCCCAATATTGGATAAATAAATAACACTGAACCTGGATCTGAATAAAGGAATGAGCACCCCTTCCTCCAATCAGACTTCTTGCAAAGTGATCATGATCGATTGATCGATACGATCGTTTACGTCTCAGATGAGGAAACAATGGCATGACTCTACAAACAGATCCTCCAAGATTTCAAAGCAATTTTTCTAAAAGTCACAGTAAAATATTGCAATTTTTTAAACTGCAGAACCTCCTCTGTTTACAGTTAAATCAACTGTTTCTGACCATTTTAACAACAATTAATAGAGATGTTAAACGAACAAAAAAAGGAGGTAATGATGTTAAAAAGGAAGCAGAACTAAATGTGTTTGAGCTGGGACACACTCAAACCTGCAGGACTAAGATCCATACAGAGCAGGGGTCTCTACGACGAAGCATGCCCCTTTCACACCAATCTAGATCTAGTACAATCCAACCGGTTTACACATTAACAGTCTCCATCTCCAACCAGCATTCCTTCATGTTCGTTACTGAAGCAACACTGTTGTTTCTAAACTGGTTTATGCATTTAAAAACTATGCTGTGGTAAGGTAAACATTGACATCCAGGGAGTACTTAACCAGGTAAATGAGGTCTGATACGTGGTCAATCTAAGTCAGTGGTCCCCAACCACCGGGCCGCGGACTAATACCGGCCCGCACAGAACTGTTATCTTTATTCACTTTGTTTTTGTGATGTCTTTTATTTTGAAGTTAAATGTTTACCAGAAAGTTACCGGAAAATTATGGGACAAATTTTTTCCCTGAAGTCAAGTTTTATAGATTCACATGTTAGATGAGGTGATGATGTCATGATGGTTCTTCTGTAGAACAGGTAAACATGCAGAGCACACCCCCAAAGATGGAGGACAAAAGAAAAACTGGTTCTCTCTGAGTTATCAGAACATGTTTAATCATAGATAAAACTTTTCAGTTCACACGCTAAATGACATGTTTTCTAACTTTACCTGTTTTTAATTTAACCAAATAAATCTCACCATTTTACATTTGCAAGTAAAAATAGGAGAGTAAGCGTCACAGTAGAGTCAGGTTCACTAGAGAGGTAGAGCGGGGTGTTGTCTGCAAAACAGGAGCTCCAAATCTATTTGTCACACTTTTCTACCTTCTTAATAATGATGTGTATTATTGTATTTGTCCCTAAAGTGGTTCTTTTTTAAAATATTTGGTGTTTTTTTTTGAACTATTTTTATCAGTTTTTCTGCCTCTTTCAGTGATCATAAATGAGCGGATACCACCTCGATGTTGCATTTTACATGTAGGAATCATTCCTCAGACGCTCCGCCCATTCTCATGGCCCCACATCAGCACACTACAGAAGCTATTATCTGGTATCCGCTGTTAACTGTTTATCTGTAAGATAAGCTCTTGTGTTTTGTTCACTTCCTCGTCTGTTTCCAGAGTTCTGACAAGATGTGCTCGTTTCTCAAGTTGGTTGAAAAGTGTTTTCAAGGACTAAGTACGATGAAAAATTTTTGAGAAATAACTATAATAAATGAAAAGGTTTTATGGATTGGCAACAGTGTGTGAACAAGCTGTGGGTGCTGAGTGGGTGGGTAAGCAGGTTTACAGGTATCTACCAAGAAGGAAACCCTCGCCTCGAATTAGCTTCTCAGCAATCGAGATCGCCAACGGAGCGCTACTTGGCGATTCCCGTTCTGAAGGCTGAAGCCATGCATTTGCGGAATTTAAACACGAGTGATTGTGACTATTTGTCAATCCTTTCCACAGCCATGTGTAGATCGAAAATCAGATGCAAAGAGTCATTTGGACGACGTGTCTGACGAGGAGCAATTAAACCAAAACTTCAGAGATTTTTCCTTTCTATCGTAGTGCTGATGATTTTGAAAAAAAGGAGTTGCTGAGGCAGAAACTATTTGATCTACCTCCAAATCTAAGACCATAATCTTCTCCCAGATAAAGAGTGGACTGCCCCCAGCAGGTCAGGGACAGGGGACCATGGTAACCAGGATCTACAGTACAGACCAAAAGTTTGGACACACCTTCTCATTCAAAGAGTTTTCTTTATTTTCTATGAACATTGTAGATTCACACTGAAGGCATCCAAACTATGAATTAACACATGTGGAAGTATAGTACATAACCTAAAAGTGTGAAACAACTGAAAATATGTCATATTCTAGCTTCTTCAAAGTAGCCACCTTTTGCTTTGATTACTGCTTTGCACACTCTTGGCGTTCTCTTGATGAGCTTCAAGAGGTAGTCACCTGAAATGGTTTTCACTTCACAGGTGTGCCCTGTCAGGTTTAATAAGTGGGATTTCTTGCCTTATAAATGGGGTTGGGACCATCAGTTGCATTGTGGAGAAGTCAGGTGGATACACAGCTGATAATCCTACAGAATAGACTGTTAGAATTTGTATTATGGCAAGAAAGAAGCAGCTAAGTAAAGAAAAACGAGTGGCCATCATTACTTTAAGAAATGAAGGTCAGTTAGTCCGAACAATTGGGAAAACTTTGAAAGTGTCCCCAAGTGCAGTCTCAAAAACCATCAAACGCTACAAAGAAACTGGCTCACATGCGGACCGCCCCAGGAAAGGAAGACCAAGAGTCACCTCTGCTGCGGAGGATAAGTTCATCCAAGTCACCAGCCTCAGAAATCACAGGTTAACAGCAGCTCAGATTAGAGACCAGGTCAATGCCACACAGAGTTCTAGCAGCAGACACATCTCTCAAACAACAGTTAAGAGGAGACTGTGTGAATCAGGCCTTCATGGTAGAATATCTGCTAGGAAACCACTGCTAAGGACAGGCAACAAGCAGAAGAGACTTGTTTGGGCTAAAGAACACAAGGCATGGACATTAGACCAGTGGAAATCTGTGCTTTGGTCTGATGAGTCCAAATTTGAGATTTTTGGTTCCAACCACCGTGTCTTTGTGCGACGTAGAAAAGGTGAACGGATGGTCTCTACATGCCTGGTTCCCACCGTGAAGCATGGAGGAGGAGGTGTGATGGTGTGTGGGGTGCTTTGCTGGTGACACTGTTGGGGATTTATTCAAAATTGAAGGCATACTGAACCAGCATGGCTACCACAGCATCTTGCAGCGGCATGCTATTCCATCCGGTTTGCATTTAGTTGGACCATCATTTATTTTTCAACAGGACAATGACCCCAAACACACCTCCAGGCTGTGTAAGGGCTATTTGACCAGGAAGGAGAGTGATGGGGTGCTGCGCCAGATGACCTGGCCTCCACAGTCACCAGACCTGAACCCAATCGAGATGGTTCAGGGTGAGCTGGACCGCAGAGTGAAGGCAAAAGGGCCAACAAGTGCTGGAACTCCTTCAAGACTGTTGGAAGAGCATTTCAGGTGACTACCTTTTGAAGCTCATCAAGAGAACGTCAAGAGTGTGCAAAGCAGTAATCAAAGCGAAAGGTGGCTACTTTGAAGAACCCGACATATTTTCAGTTGTTTCACACTTTTTGGTTATGTACTATACTTCCACATGTGTTAATTCATAGTTTGGATGCCTTCAGTGTGAATCTACAATGTTCATAGTCATGAAAATAACAAAAACTCTTTGAATGAGAAGGTGTGTCCAAACTTTTGGTCTGTACTGTACGTTCCTACCCTCACCATGGTAACCAGGATCTACATTCCTACCCTCACCATGGTAACCAGGATCTACGTTCCTACCCTCACCATGGTAACCAGGATCTACATTCCTACCTTCACCATGGTAACCAGGATCTACGTTCCTACCTTCTCCATGGTAACCAAATGGGGTGGTTCAGGCATCTGGTTGGGATGCCTCCCAAACGCCTCCCTGGTGAGGTGTTTCAGGGGAAGACACCCAGAGGCAGACGCCGGACCTATTGGGGAGACTATGTCTCACAGGTAAAGCTCTCTCTTGAACTGCTTGGGGCGACTACACACACAAATTTCCCCATGGGGGGATTTGAAGTATATTGAATTGCATGGATTTCTAATGAAAAACAGGATGAAATGAACCATTCTAAAGCCAAGTTGAGACCAAAACACTTTAACTGTTGGATTAATGGACATTTTTTAAGAATATAACTGATTTGTTCCTGATGGATTATGGATTATTTTTCTGGATTACATCAGTCTAACTCTGATTAATTCATGCTCTTAATTTCATTTCATTCCAGTGCTGAAACAGGTACTAGACAGTAAGGGGTTAACACTGGAATAAACAACAACATAAACATGTAAACATCTGTTTGAACTTTATAAATACATGTTCCAGGGTTTGGTTGTTTACATTTATAATCATATGATTTCTGATGAGATGGAACGCTCCTGCAGGCAGGTTAAAACAGGAAGAAGGACATCATTAATATATGAGCAGAAACACAGCGGGAACAGCTTCAAATCGTATTTATTTAATGTTATTTTGTTTGTTTTTTATGTGTTATTTTGATCTCCATCCCGCTCACCTGGCCGTACACCTTCGGCATGGCGGGCTCTGCAGAGCTCCGGCGGACCCGCTGCAGCGGCTCCACAGGCGGCGCAGCTGCCGCGGTGCCTCCTCCATCTCCCTCTGTTAGATCCGTCCTGGTTTGAATGGTGTAGAATCCTGTGTCCTGGTGCAGCAGGTCGTGTTGGAGATGAAGAGTGGAGGAGTTTATTCCAGAAGCGCAGAGAAGGAGACAGAGCGTGGAAAACTGCATCCTGGCTGCTGCCGCCATGTTTGGGATGAAGAGCGCTCCCTATTGGTAACATATAGGATGCATTCAAAGACTGTGGGACGTTTCATGTTCCACAGCTGGAACAATGTGGTTAGTTTAACACTTCTTACAGGTGTTCTAACATCTGGAACGGGTTTGAGGTTTAAATTAAAATATATTAACCTTCTGAAGATTAGAAGATGTTACAAGTTTAAATAAACGGAAATACATGAGAGAATATGAGTTGTACTTTGTTTTTAAACGCCTCATGAAACACAGCAGGTTCTTTTATAAAATGTACACAATGTTTCATTTATATATTTTATTTTTAATGTATTTATTTTATATCAATCTAAAGACCCCAGGTTAAACATCCAGGTAGAAGACATGACTCTGGTGCAGCCATAGGGGAGAGGCAGCTGGGACACAGGGTTCTGAGTTAGAGCAGAGGAACAGATTTGGATCCAGAAGAGAAGAGGATCATGACAGACATGATGATCCTCCTCTCCTAGGCTGCCAGATCTGGATTCGGTCTCAAGCTCCCAGGTTCAATAGAAGGCCAGATGCCGAGCAACCAACCCCAACCACTGTCAGAAGGATCACGATGATCCTCCTCTCCCAGGCTGCCAGATCTGGGCCTGGTCTCCAGCTTCCAGGTTCGGTAGAAGCTAGATGCTGAGCAACCAACCCCACCCACCCATCCACCCAGGAAACAGACTGCGTGTACCTCTCCCTACAAGGAAGAGGTATAGATCCATCAGGACAACCACTGTGAAAGCAATTACCCCACTGGCTTCCATCCCTCTTTGCATACTCAACTACCTGGCACTAAGAACACTTCACAGCAACATTCACTGTAATCCTCGTAGTACTGCACCATCACTTTAATAGTGTATAACACTGTAAATAACCATCTAATACTTCTCATGTTGTCTCCTGCACAGAGTTTTATTTATACTGTTTTATCCTTATAAAAACCTCCATGTTTACAGTATACGTGTGCGTGGTGAAGATCAAAGTCCACAGCCAAGAGCAACAGTGTCTCAGTGGTTAGAGCGTTGCCCCGCGGACCGGAAGTTCACGGGTTTGCTGCCCAGTGAGTTCACGTCTAGGGTCCTTGGAGAAGACACCTAACCCTCCATTGTCACATAATTGGCACATAATTTTTCCTGGCGAGGGATTAATAAAGTATATTAACAAAAAAAAACAGGCATTTTAAAAGCCAGAATACTGGACTGAAAAGTTCACAAATTTCACAATCATGCATGAATGAAATAAGAAACCACTTCTGGAATTTTTTAGATGTGGCAACAATGTTAAAACATGATCAAAACCCTGAAAAAGCTGATTTTGAGAAATACTTCCTCTTTTTGGTTTATAAGAATCAGACTGTCGAGGCAGCAAAAAAAACCCAACATGTTTCATGTTTTTATCACAAGTCATTTCTTTTTACATAAATTCCTGCAGAAAAATATCAAATTTATTTAGGACTGAAATAACAAAAAAATCTAAGCCAAGCTTTTCAAAATGCAAAATGTCCACACACACATTCTGTACTATTTGCATGTGTATGATACACACATATGTATATGTATGTAAGAGGACGCTGCATCAGTCCATCGTGGTAAACAGAGAGCTGAGCCAAAAAGCAAAGCTCTCGATTTACAAGTCGATCTACTTGGTTACCCTCCGCTCACCATGGTAACCAGGATCTACGTTCCTACCCTCACCATGGTAACCAGGATCTACGTTCCTACCCTCACCATGGTAACCAGGATCTACGTTCCTACCCTCACTGTGGTAACCAGGATCTATGTTCCTACCCTCACCATGGTAACCAGGATCTACATTCCTACCCTCACCATGGTAACCAGGATCTGCGTTCCTACCCTCACCATGGTAACCAGGATCTATGTTCCTACCCTCACCATGGTAACCAGGATCTGCGTTCCTACCCTCACCATCGTAATGGTGACCGAAAGAATGAGATCGCGGATACAAGCGGCCGAAATAAGCTTCCTCCACAGAGTGGCTGTGCTCTCACTGAGAGATCCGGTCAGGAGCTCTGCCATCCGGGAGGAGCTCAGTGTCGAGCATCTCCTCCTCCAGGTCGAGAGGAGCCAGATGGGGTGGTTCGGGCATCTGGTCAGGATCCCCCCCGAGCACCTCGCTGGTGAGGTGTTTCGGGCATGTCCCACCAGGAGGAGACCAAGTGGCAGACCCCAGACCCGCTGGAGAGACTATGTCTCACAGCTGGCCGGGGAACAACTTGGGATCCTTCCGGGTGAGCTGGAGGATCCAGCTGGGGTGACAGAATCCTGGGCTTCCTGTCTGAGGCTGTTGCCCCCGCAACCCGGCTCCAGATGAGCGGAAGACGACGGAACAGAACAAGTATATATGAAAGAAAATGTTAAAAGTACAAGTGCTGCTGAAACTTAAAAACGTTTGTCGTCTGTGTGAAAGTAAAATAAACTCAGCTCATGGGAAACCAAAGAGCTGAAAAATACAAACCAGAAAATCATGTTTTGTTTGTACGTTTAAAGTTCAGTCACTTCCTCTGACTGTTTTGTTGTGACATCTTCTGTTTTTTATTTTAACCCTATCCTGTCCGGCGTTATGACAAGCAGAATGATGATCTGTGTGCCAGGTTTTATTGGACAGATTTGCTCTACCTGGGTCAGCACCGTGTGTTAACCTTGGAAAGCATTATTTTATTTCTTTATTTTTAACATTTTGAGTTATAGTTTGAACGTCTCTTTTTTTGTTTTTGTTTTCTGTGGTTCTATTTTTCTGGACCTGACCAGGAATACTGAGGAGAGAGAGTGAGAGAAAGGAGAGAGGATGAAGAAAAACAGATGGGGGTGAAGAGATAATCTGTAGTTACAATATTCAGCATCACAGCCAACCTGCTGGATTAACTGGGCAATGAAGAAGAGTGACACGGTGGCGCAGTGGGTAGCACAGTGGCCTCACAACTAGAAGGTTGTGGGTTCGAGTCTCGGGTAGGGACGAGGCTTGGAACACTGGCATTTCTGTGTGGAGTTTGCATGTTCTCCCCATGTCTGCGTGGGTTTCCTCCAAAGACATGCATATCAGGTCGATTGGCCTTAGGAATTAATTTTTGTGTGTGGCCCTGCAACAGACTGGCGACCTGTTCAGGGTGTACCCTGCCCTTTGTCTCGAATCAGCTGGGATGGGCTCCGGCAATCCCCGCAACTCCGTAAGGGATGGACGGTTAGAAGGTGACTGACTGACAAACAAAGAGTTTAAACCAGAGACAAAGTTGAAACCCACAAAAACAAACTAACAAATAATGTAGAACACAAATCCATGTTACTAAAGCTGTAATCATATTGATCGAGTGGCAGGGTACACAGCGGACAGTAAACAGTGTGGCACATGCATGTCGCCAATGTGAACCACCTGCTAATCAGGGGTAACCGATCTTTCCCAGCCCCAAAAGACCGAAACAGGAGAGGGAGAAACAAAAGCGATCCTAGCTCACACTCACCCTGATGCTGGGACACCAAAGTTAGGCAGAGGAGACCACCCACCCAGATAGGTGCAGAAGAGACCTCTTATGGGATTCCCCCCGGCACCAAAGGGCAGCAACATCCCTGATTCCAGGACCTCTAGGCTATGGGACAGACGTGGTATATGAACCCCACAGCAGGAAGCGAGCCCAGGGAATGTAAGAAGTCTGTTCATAGACTGAGAGGAGACCAAGCCCCCCAAGGACCCAGGAGTCCCCACAACCCTTACAAGGCCTCCCCCAATGCAACCACCATAGTTCAAAACAAAACCAGACGCCCGGCACAGGGACCCCAGAGCCCTGCACCCTCACTACGCTTCCTCACACCCCTAATCGCTCACCTGTAATCCTGCCCAAATCCTACCAGCCCGTTTCTACCTCCGTTATCCTGCCCCCACATCTCTCTACTCCCACCTCCTACCAATATCGTATCAATTAAGGAACCTTAAAAAATGAATCACGTCGTAAATTTAAAGAGAAAATAAATCAAATGAATGAACATGTTCCCCGTCGTTGGCTGCCACCCATCTCCTCCTTCACCCGACTCCCATCGCCCCTCCTGCAGGTGGTGAGTCCGCTGGAAGGGTGGCCCATGTCCCCTGTTCGGGCTGAGCCCGGCCGGGCCCCATGGGTAAAAACCCAGCCACCAGGCGCTCGCACGCGTGCTCCACCCTCGGGCCTGGCTCCAAGGGGGGGCCCGGTGACCCGCGTCCGGGCAAGGGCAACTTGGCCGTGTTTGATCGCTTCATAGGGGTATTTTTGAGCCACGCTTTGTCTGGCCCCTCACCTAGGACCTGTTTGCCTTGGGTGACCCTACCAGGGGCATTAAGCCCCGGACAACATAACTCCTAGGATCATTGGGGCATGCAAACCCCTCCACCACGTTAAGGTGGCGGCCGAAATGAGCTTCCTCCGCAGGGTGGCTGGGCTCTCACTCAGAGATCGGGTGAGGACTTCTGCCATCCGGGAGGAGCTCGGTGTCGAGCCGGTCCTCCTCCAGGTCGAGAGGAGCCAGATGGGGTGGTTCGGGCATCTGGTCAGGATGCCCCCCGAGCGCCTCGCAGGCGAGGTGTTTCTGGCACGTCCCACCAGGAGGAGACCAAGGGACAGACCCGTTAAAAAGTGATTTATTTCTCTGGTTTCTGAGCTGCGAACAGACAGGTTACCAGATTGGATTCAGTAGATAATCCACTTTGCTGCCACAGGGTTGGAGCATTGATCTGCAGTTAAAGCCATGACCCGACAGCTTAGTCCTGTTCACCACATCCAATATTTACACACAGAGGAGCTCTAATCTTCCTTTGAGTAATCCCAATCATTTAACACACACACACACACACACACACACACACACACACACACACACAAACAGAAAGAGATTATGATGTGAGACACTGCATGAGTCTCTCTTGGCTGCTGTTTGAATTTTTCACCAGGATCTACTGATGTATCCATCTTCTTTTTATCGTCTGTCCTATGTTAAGACCTCCTCTTCATTGCCCAACTCATTGTCGGTCCTCCTGATGATCGTTTCCTGTCATGTTTTTTCAAATTTCACTTGTCTCTGTCATGAAGCGGAGTGCAGGTGGAAAGAGGAGGACCAATGCCGACAGAAAACATGGTTTATTTGAATTTGGCAGTCCTTTAATACTGTGGAGAGAAAAACAAAGTTTCTGTGTCATGGTAAAAGGTTATTGTCAGAATGTGTTGTTGGTCAGGCGACCAGGGTGACCAGTGACCGATGACAGATGTGCGTAAACAGGAATTAAGGTGACCCTAATCAGGGTGATGAGGATCATCCAGGTCTCCCTCTGGCGGCAGGAGAGGAGATCATAACAGTCTATCATTCAGTTACACTGAAAATGGGCTTCTTGTGATGGCAGCAGGTCCAAATAGAGCTCCATATTTTGTTGATTTTACTGAGTATTTTTATTGTAGTTTTAAGAGATGATTTCCTTCATCAGTGAGGAATGTGGAGTCTTCATGGATGTGTGGGGATATTCAGAAGGAATGAAGACAGGATCTTCTGAGTGACATCATCAGTGCTTCCTGTCTGAACATACCCGGCTTCACTATGGAACTAAAGATGGTGGACTGCTGCTGTTGTTCCACCACAGTGAAGGATCAACATGTGGAGCTTTTAGAGACAGTTTAAGATCTTATTTTGATTCACCGGAGCTGAAAAACATTGTTACCATGGTAACCCATATTCCACCCAGAGCAGAACCAACTGTTGTGTGGTCCACCAAATGCCTGTTCTTGCTCCACCCAAACTTGGCACCACTAAGCAGTTGTTATGAAATGTCTGGAGCTCTCACTTAGACTGCTTAGAGCAAGGCTTCCCAACCTTTTTCACTCCGTGACCCTCCAGGACAGATCCGGAGGTCTCCGGGACCCCCTAGTAAAAAAATCAGAGAAGTTAGAAAACACTTTTATATTGAATTCTCATCACATTCAATCATTTAATGCCATCGTTATTGAATTTATTTAAAAACACAAAAAAAAAAAACATCAAGTGTTCATAACATAAAATTTAAAAAAATTTAATGCAAAGTTTACTCCTGGGCTTCGTCGCTGAGCATTTTTATGCGAGTCTGCTTCTTGTTCAAAGCGAGCCGCATGTCAGAAGAAACATCTAGGTGGGCTCGCCACTCCGTCTTTATGACCACCCCCGCCAAGAAGCCGGCCCCGCAGACGTAAGTTGTAACAAAGGGAAGCACAAACTTCAGGGCTTCTTTGGCCGGATTGGGAAAAGCATCGAGTAAGCTGGCCTAAAACTTGCTGTTGCTCACGGCTTTGAACTTTGATTGAAAAATTGCAGAATTTTTGAGTTTGATCAATTCATGGACGGATGCAAATTTTTTCCAGGCAGCTCTCACGGCTCCCCTAAAGTGGCCTCATGACCCCCTGGTTGGGAACCTTTGGCTTAGAGCTAGAGGACACTGTCCAGTCCAGTCTGCTCCGTAACTCTGTAACTCCCCTTCGGAAAGAAGCTTCCTGTAGATCTTTGTTTTTTACTCATTTTGCTAGTTTAAGAGTTTAAATTTAACTAGATGATGCGTCATTGTGAGTCATCGATAGATGCAGTGAAGAAAATCCAGAGACTTTTCAAATTAAATCATCATTGTAGCTCGAATAGTACATCAAATGGAAATAATAGAGGTTATTTCTTTTTTTCTGTGTGGCCCGGTATCACATAACCCACGGACTTGTACCAGACCGCGACCCGGTAGTTGGGGACCACTGGTTTAGATTGTTGTTTAACCTTCACCAGGTAAAGAGTTTCACTCTGGCTCCTCCTACAGACCAGGCTGACCGACTGAAGGTGCTCTTCCTCAGAGAGATCACACCTCTCTCTGCTCCTTTAGTCACACCACTTCTACTGGGTTTTTATTGGCCGATGACACTTGCCAGGAGAGCAGGAGCCAGATCATGCAAAGCTTTGGAAAACAAGCATAAATCACCATAAATGATAAAGTCTGACTAATTGAACCACTGAACCATACCGTTTTAAAATTCCACAATGGTGATAATGTTTTGTTTTTTTATCCAGAGCTTTGATGGCTTGTTTGTACAAAGCTTTAATTGGCCTTAAGGTACCCTGGTATGTTTGAGACCAACTCGATAAGCAGTAATTAAAATGACTAAAAACCTTGGAATGTAAAAATATTTTTGCTTTCTCACTTGACCGAGCGCCTCGCTGGTGAGGTGTTTTGGGCACGTCTCATCGGGAGGAGACCAAGAGGCAGACCCTGTACCTGCTGGAGAGACATACTCTCCAGCGTATCTCTCTCCCGAGTCGTTCTCTCTCCTGAATCGTTCCCAACATAGTCTGCCGAGACTATGTCTCTGACTGGCCGGGGATCCTTCCGGGTGGGCTGGAGGATGCAGTCGGGGAGAGAGAAGCCTGAGCTTCCCGTCTGAGGCTGTTGCCCCCGCGACCCGTCCCCGGATAAGTGGAAGATGACCGAACGGAACAGTTGATGTTTTTTTTCTGATTGAGCGAAAATGTGCAAGATTCAATTGAATTTTTTCATCAACTTTGCAGAATGAGATTTAAATGACAAACAAGAATCGAGTATCAGACCAATATGTTTATGCTGGGTCATGATCCCTCGCATGTGGAACACTCCTTCCCTCCTTCCTCCTCTGCTACCCTCAGCCCTAATTTCTTTCCCTTGTTTCCCTTTGAACTATTTAAGCCCTGGTGTCTCTCACTTCCCTGCTGGATCATTCCTTTGCATCCCCCCCTTGTTCCCTTCCTCTGCTGCTTCCCTTTCTGTACACTGCTCCACCGGCCTACAGTGCTGCCTTCATACCCTCTGGCTCCTGGTGCACCCTGCCTTTCTGCTGAGCTCTCTCTTCTGGCCCCTCACTGTCCTGTTGAGCTTCTACGTCTGGTCCCTCGTCTAGCTGAGCTCCAATCTTCTGGTCACTCATCATCTAGTCGAGTTCCATCCCTCTGATCCCTTTGACGTCCAGCCATGGTCTCCCTCTGGTCACTCCTCTTGCTGAGTTCATTCTGGTTCTGCACTGCTTTCAATAAACTGGTAATCCATCTGGGTTCTTTTCCACTACCCCCACCACCACCTTACACATACTAACAATTTGTAATTTTTTTTCTGCAACATGATTTTCAGGATCAAAAGAAGCACCGGTGGAGTTACTAGCGCCACCCTGATCCTCTGCCATTCTTTTGTTTCATTGTACCTTTATTATTATTTTTGTAATAAATCCCTTCAAACCTTTTACTTTGTGTGGCCTTCCCCTTAATGTTGCTGCTCTTTGAGCCAGAGTAGTAACAAATGAACTATTCTCCACTTTGGATAAAGCATGTAAAAATAAATAAATAACTTAAAACAAACAGAAAAGTTCTGTACACTTTGTTTGAAAGATATTTAGCTGCAGCCAGGATGAAACACAATTCTGAATGAGAAAGACTTTTATTTTGAAGGTCAGTGAACAAGATTCGGAGACTAGGACCTTGATGAGGTAATAATGTGCAAATGATAAGCATAGTAATAAAAAATAATGAAAATAGGAAAGTAAACTATGATCAAAAATAATAAAATATTAACAAAACTAAGAGTGATCAGAACAAAAATATAAACTGTAGTTCAGAGAAGATACTAGAGAGAGTAAAGTGACCAAGTGATGATCGGATCCAGGTTATAAAGTGTTCATAAGTCCAACGACAGAAGGGAATAAACCGAAGCCTCCTGCCCGAGGGGAGTGGCTCAAAAAGTCCATGTCCGGGCTGGAAGGGTCAGCTGCTATCTGACTGGCACTCCCCGGAGTCTCGGAGACGTACAGGTCATGGAGAGATGGTAGGCGGCAGCCAATCACCATCTCAGCAGAGCGCACATTGCGTTGCAGTCTATTTATCCCTGGCTGTGGCTCCAGCGTACCACACAGTGATGGAGGAAGTGATTCATTGATTTTTTTAAGTTTGGCAGCATTATTGTTTTTAGAGCGACCATGAGAAAATAAAACTGTGTCTGCATACTGTACACTATATACTCAGCATCAGGGCACACTGTGGGCAGGTCGTTTAAATAAAGGCTAAACAAAAGGGGCCTAAAATCCATCCCTGAGGGACACCAGTGGCTAACTTTCTCAAGTGAGACATTTTTGTGAGCGATTATTTAAATATGATTCAATCCATTTTACACCAGACTCATCAAAATTTAAATGTGAAAGTTTGAACATGCAATTCTATGATTTACTGTACCAAAAGTTTTCCCTACCAATCCACCCATATTCAAAAGATTTATTTTAATCACTGAAGAGGCAAGTAGACGTATCAGTTGAATGTTTGGTTCTAAAACCAAATTGTCCAGAGTGGAGAGAAGGGGAGGGACAATGTCCTCGTCGACCCATTTTTTCTGCAAATTTGGATATGGAGGGTATATTTTTGATATACACACAAACACACACACACACATATATATTGACGAACCGAGAGCGTGCGGTTCTTGCCTAAAACCTCACTACCCGTTCCGTCATCTTCCGCTTGTTCCGGGGTTGGGTCACGGGGGCAACAGCCTCAAACGGGCAGCCCAGGCCTCTCTCTCCCCGGCTGCATCCTCTAGCTCACCTGGAAGGATCCCTAGTCGTTCCCCTGCCAGCTGTGAGACATAGTCTCTCCAGCGGGTCCGGGGTCTGCCCCTTGGTCTCCTCCCGGTGGGATGTGCCCGAAACACCTCGCCCGCGAGACGCTCGGGGGGCATCCTGACCAGATGCCCGAAGCACCCCATCCAGCTCCTCTCGACCTGGAGGAGGAGCGGCTCAACACCGAGCTCCTCCCGGATGGCAGAGCTCCTCACCCGATCTCTGAGTGAGAGCCCAGCCACTCTGCGGAGGAAGCTCATTTCGGCCGCTTATACCCGCGATCTCATTCTTTCGGTCACCACCCACACCTGGTTACCATGGTGAGCGTAGGAATGTAGATCCTGGTTACCATGGTGAGGGTAGGAACGTAGATCCTGGTTACCATGGTGAGGGTAGGAACGTAGATCCTGGTTACCATGGTGAGGGTAGGAACGTAGATCCTGGTTACTATGGTGAAGGTAGGTAGCTCCTGGTTACCATGGTGAGGGTAGGAACATAGATACTGGTTACCATGGTGAGGGTAGGAACGTATATCCTGGTTACCATGGTGAGGGTAGGAACATAGATCCTGGTTACCATGGTGAGGGTAGGAACGTAGATCCTGGGTACCATGGTGAGGGTAGGAACGTATATCCTGGTTACCATGGTGAGGGTAGGAACGTATATCCTGGTTACCATGGTGAGGGTAGGAACGTAGATCCTGGTTACCATGGTGAGGGTAGGAACGTAGATCCTGGTTACTATGGTGAAGGTAGGTAGCTCCTGGTTACCATGGTGAGGGTAGGAACGTAGATCCTGGTTACCATGGTGAGGGTAGGAACATAGATCCTGGTTACCATGGTGAGGGTAGGAACGTAGATCCTGGTTACCATGGTGAGGGTAGGAACGTATATCCTGGTTACCATGGTGAGGGTAGGAACGTAGATCCTGGTTACCATGGTGAGGGTAGGAACGTAGATCCTGGTTACCATGGTGAGGGTAGGAATGTATATCCTGGTTACCATGGTGAGGGTAGGAACGTAGATCCTGGTTACCATGGTGAGGGTAGGAACGTAGATCCTGGTTACCATGGTGAGGGTAGGAACGTAGATCCTGGTTACTATGGTGAAGGTAGGAACATAGATCCTGGTTACCATGGTGAGGGTAGGAACGTAGATCCTGGTTACCATGGTGAGGGTAGGAACGAATATCCTGGTTACCATGGTGAGGGTAGGAACCTAGATCCTGGTAACCATGGTGAGGGTAGGAACGTAGATCCTGGTTACCATGGTGAGGGTAGGAACGTAGATCCTGGTTACCATGGTGAGGGTAGGAACGTAGATCCTGGTTACCATGGTGAAGGTAGGAACGTAGATCCTGGTTACCACGGTGAGGGTAGGAACGTAGATCCTGGTTACCATGGTGAGGGTAGGAACGTATATCCTGGTTACCATGGTGTGGGTAAGAACGTAGATCCTGGTTACCATGGTGAGGGTAGGAACGTATATCCTGGTTACCATGGTGACGGTAGGAACATAGATCCTGGTTACCATGATGAGGGTAGGAACGTACATCCTGGTTACCATGGTGAGGGTAGGAACGTACATCCTGGTTACCATGGTGAGGGTAGGAATGTATATCCTGGTTACCAAGGTGAGGGTAGGAACGTAGATCGTGGTTACCATGGTGAGGGTAGGAACGTATATCCTGGTTACCAAGGTGTGGGTAAGAACGTAGATCCTGGTTACCATGGTGAGGGTAGGAACGTAGATCCTGGTTACCATGGTGAGGGTAGGAACGTATATCCTGGTTACCATGGTGAGGGTAGGAACATAGATACTGGTTACCATGGTGAGGGTAGGAACGTATATCCTGGTTACCATGGTGAGGGTAGGAACATAGATCCTGGTTACCATGGTGAGGGTAGGAACGTAGATCCTGGGTACCATGGTGAGGGTAGGAACGTATATCCTGGTTACCATGGTGAGGGTAGGAACGTAGATCCTGGTTACCAGGGTGAGGGTAGGAACGTAGATCGAGCAAACCTCACCATCTGTTAAATTAAAAAATACATTTCTTTATTATTTTCTCTGCATCCCTTTTACCAGGAACAAAAGCTGCAGGGCAGGTCTATAACTCGAAATCAACAAATCGACCTGGGGATCAATCACTCGTTACCCGCGTTTTAACATTTAAATAAGTTTTATTCTGATTTTATTTCTAAAATTCAGAAACTTACCGTTAATCAGATCAAAGTACCCTCGATTCTGCAGAGCTGATTTAACTATGCGCCAGAATAGTTAAACGAGCACCTCAAGAGCCTGAGGGGAAAGAGGTTAATGTGAAAGGAAAACCCCTTGACACAGATTTTATTACTCACACACAGAAACTTTATTTAAATCAAAACAAGTTACAATCCTAACAAATTACCGTAATTTCACGGCCATAAGGCGCATATAAAAGTCTTAGATTTTCTTCAAAATGAGCGGTGCGCCTTGTGTGTGAGAAAAGGTGGACCTAAAAGAAAAAGCAGTGCCCGCGAGGTGGAC
Organism: Neostethus bicornis; assembly: GCA_902685375.1. Lineage (NCBI taxonomy): Eukaryota > Metazoa > Chordata > Actinopteri > Atheriniformes > Phallostethidae > Neostethus > Neostethus bicornis. Next base: position 30,013,231 of record LR738546.1, read on the forward strand.
CTGAAAGAAAAGACATGAGAATGTTAAAGAGTGAAGTGTGAGCGGCGTGGGAGCGATGGATGACCGAAGGAGACCACAGTTTCACGAAGGATGGAAGGCAGCGCCGGGCGAGTTACGCTACAGTTTGCCAATGGATTGTAGATGCTTGGACTAACGTGTCTGCTGGTACTGTTATCCGAGCTTTCTCAAAAGCTGGTATCCTTTCTGAGGAGCCACACAGTACAGACAGTGACTTTGACAGCGAGGAGCGAAGTGGACCTGCTCTGTTGGATTTTGCGCAGCTGTTCGATTCCGAAACAGAGGATGAGGACTTTGACGGATTTAAATAAAGACTATTACCGGTAATGTGTTTGTTTAGTATCGTTACTACTTAAATAAAGTACAACCAAACTCAGTTTTGCTCCCGATCTATTTTTTAATACACACATTTGCATGCGTGTGTGTTGTTGTAAGGCGGTGTGTGACTGAGACTGCGCCTTTTCGTACGGTGCGCCTTATGTGTGTGTTAAATACAGCAATGGTGCACAAAACTGAGACTGCGCCTTTTCGTACGGTGCGCCTAATGGTCGTGAAATTACGGTATTCTAAAATAAATGCCACCCTGTACCCATGGTGGTTCTATACTATTCTAAAAAACTATCTAAGTCCCTTTCAGATCTTGCGATCTGAACCTCCGATCAAAAACTGATTGGTTAAGGTCTCTACCCCTAACTACTGCCTCGCACACGGGCTCTTGAGTTTTTAAGCAGAGTTCCGTCACAGCAGAGTTTTTATACAAAATGTGGTGTCACATACTAGAGGCAGGTGCTTCTAGCTCTAATATCCCTCTCTCTCTGACACTTTCTAACCCTAGCGACACCTGTTGCACCAAGGAATAAACTGACCAGTGACCTCCATCTAACCTCACATTTTGGAAGCAGTCAGCTCAACCCCTCCCTTACAGCAGATGTAGTTACATGAGTTTAGACACAATAAAGAATCACTGAAATGTTTGACAATCTTGAAATAATCACCCAAAACCATTTGATATCTTACAAAGAACATTCCAACATTTCAACATAAAGAATAAATCAAAATAAAAGAAACACAATGTCATTCATATCTAAGGAAAACATTATAACTAATATCTAAACAATACATAAGAGTTCTAATATCTAAACATAATAATAATAATATAAATAATAAGAAATAGCATCCAGTCATTTCATCATAGAAACAGGCCACGCCTGTTCGACACTATACGTATGTACTGTATATACACATATGTACAAATTAACACGTTTGTATTGTTTGAAGTTATGGTTGTTTGATTTTTGGTTGTAAATAAAGAGCTTGAATCTTTAGAAGAATTCACCCAGACTGTAACTCATAAAAAATTAAAATTGGGATTGCATTACAAACTGTCCACTAGAGGGAAGCATGTCATTTCTGTTTAAACTTAATGTAACCAATCAGAGGTAAAGTTCACAGAGGTTGTCACTGCCCAAGTAAGTGGCGTTTCTGTTAGATTAGAATTACCTTATTGATCCCACACTTGGTAAATTTGTGCGTTACAGCAGCAACAAGAAAGAAATAGACAGAATATATATAAGAATGTTACTTGTGAGAAGTAGCTTTTACTTCTGCACATGCGCAGAAGTAAAAGTTACCAATCATGTTCTGGGTACCAATCGGGGACTTTTTTTTGTTTAGCTTGCTTTTTTCTTTTTTTTTTTAGAGGCAGGGTACACCCCACACAGGTCACCAGTACATTTATATTAAAAAAAAAAAAAAACATATGGATGAGGCAAAATAAAGTACCCAAACATTTAGAAAAATAAAAATGATAATACCTTAATAAAATGTAAATAATTTTGTTTGACTTTTTAAGTGCGATCTTTTTAATATTACTATGTAAAATAACTTGACAGGTTTTTTACCTACATGGACACCGTACTCTGACATCGAATGTCTGTGACGACACGGTTGCCAATCGTATTCCGGGTACGGATCGGGACTGCAGGAAGTCCAAAAAGTGGTGACTGCAGGAAGTGTTACTATGGTTACAATAACATCCTAATTTTAATGTTGCCCTAAAATTTACAATGAACAACAACAACAAAAAAAAACATTGTAGATACAATAAAGAATCATATGTGGCCATACCAACCTGTCAATGCCTGAACCCGTCAGACCTCAGAAGTTAAGCAGACCACCGGAACCCCAGGTGCCACGGTGGGACGGCTGTTCAGATTAAATTGCCGTTGCGTCCCTGGGCAAGACACTACACCGACATTGCCTAGCCTGAATGGTGTGTGTGTGTGATTCACAACGTGATGATCAAAAGGGCCGATGGCGCAAAATGACAGTCTCGTTTCTGTCAGTCTGCCCCAGGACAGCTGTGGCTACAACAGTAGCTTACCAGTACCTGGTATGGAGGGAATGAGTAATGCATATGTGAAGCGTCTTTAAGAGTCCCGAAAAGCGCTAAATAAATACAATGCATTATTATTATTATTGTTAAACAGTCCACAAAAAAGCTTTAAGCAGACGAGCTTGTTTGGGTTTCAGCTTCCAAACTGCTGACAAAAAATGTATGCAAGTCAAAATTCTAAAACAAACTAAAACGTATTAACAAGCAGTACAGATGAAAAAAAGAATAAAGGTGATGAATGACATGATCCAGTTATCTGTTGTTCTGAGTTATTGTAAAGTGTTACTGTTTTAGGAATGAAGGATTTCCGGTACCAAGCGGTTTTTAAGCGGAGCTGTCTGAGCCTCTTGGAGAATGTTGATTCTTCTGCAGCGGACCATTCTCTACTTCCACGAAAACGTTCACCTCCACTATGTCGTTTTCCGTGCAGAAAACACAGTGTTTGACAAAGAACAACTAGAAACACTTCTCAGTCAACCAGTCGCCATTTTTCGCCACGTTCACACACCAGAAGTGCGCGTGCGCAACTAAAAAAAAAAAAAAAGTTCCACCTTTATTTAAAGTAACACGTACACATAGTGACACTCACCTGGGGACGGGATACCGATACCCATACCGTTTGGCACCCTTACCCGTTTAGCATTTTATACCGGACCGAAAACTTTTAGTCTTATCGGTTTTCTTACCAGTATCGGTGGAGAGGCGGGGCAAGAGAGCAAACACGACGCGCTCTACTTGTTCCCCCTCCGTTTGTCTCCAAAAAACGGTCTATCTCTCTGCTGCACTGAAAATTATGTTTTACAAGAGAATGAATGGCAGAGCGGTGTAGTTGCATGAAAAGATTATGGAAAGCTATTGGGGCAAATGTACAAACTTAAACAAGCGTGCTAAATTTCAAGTCTAACGCGCTTGATTTAACATCTAACGCCCTTGTTTAGGTGCGCATTTTGGCCCCGATGTCTTTCATGGATGATCCAAAGTGTCACAAAACCAGCGCAATGGCCTATAGGACCTGGTTACTAATACCAACCTATAGGACCTGGTTACTAATACCAACCTATAGGACCTGGTTACTAATACCAACCTATAGGACCTGGTTACTAATACCAACCTATAGGACCTGGTTACTAATACCAACCTATAGGACCTGGTTACTAGTACCAACCTATAGGACCTGGTTACTAATGCCAACCTATAGGACCTGGTCACTAATGCCAACCTATAGGACCTGGTTACTAATACCAACCTATAGGACCTGGTTACTAATGCCAACCTATAGGACCTGGTTACTAATACCAACCTATAGGACCTGGTTACTAATACCAACCTATAGGACCTGGTTACTAATGCCAACCTATAGGACCTGGTCACTAATGCCAACCTATAGGACCTGGTTACTAATACCAACCTATAGGACCTGGTTACTAATACCAACCTATAGGACCTGGTTACTAATGCCAACCTATAGGACCTGGTTACTAATGCCAACCTATAGGACCTGGTTACTAATACCAACCTATAGGACCTGGTTACTAATACCAACCTATAGGACCTGGTTACTAATACCAACCTATAGGACCTGGTTACTAATACCAACCCATAGGACCTGGTTACTAATACCAACCTATAGGACCTGGTCACTAATACCAACCTATAGGACCTGGTTACTAATACCAACCTATAGGACCTGGTTACTAATACCAACCTATAGGACCTGGTTACTAATACCAACCTATAGGACCTGGTTACTAATGCCAACCTATAGGACCTGGTTACTAATACCAACCTGTAGGACCTGGTTACTAATAGCAACCTATAGGACCTGGTTACTAATACCAACCTATAGGACCTGGTTACTAATACCAACCTATAGTACCTGGTCACTAATGCCAACCTATAGGACCTGGTTACTAATACCAACCTATAGGACCTGGTTACTAATACCAACCTATAGGACCTGGTTACTAATACCAGCCTATAGGACCTGGTTACTAATACCAACCTATAGAACCTGGTTACTAATACCAACCTATAGGACCTGGTTACTAATACCAACCTATAGGACCTGGTTACTACTACCAACCTATAGGACCTGGTTACTAATACCAACCTATAGGACCTGGTTACTAATACCAACCTATAGGACCTGGTTTCTAATACCAACCTATAGGATCTGGTTACTAATACTAACCTATAGGATCTGGTTACTAATACCAACCTATAGGACCTGGTTACTAATACCAACCTATAGGACCTGGTTACTAATACCAACCTATAGGATCTGGTTACTAATACTAACCTATAGGATCTGGTTACTAATACCAACCTATAGGAGCTGGTTACTAATGCCAACCTATAGGACCTGGTTACTAATACCAACCTATAGGACCTGGTTACTAATACCAACCCATAGGACCTGGTTACTAATACCAACCTATAGGACCTGGTTACTAATACCAACCTATAGGACCTGGTTACTAATACCAACCTATAGGACCTGGTTACTAATACCAGCCTATAGGCCCTGGTTACTAATACCAACCTATAGGACCTGGTCACTAATGCCAACCTATAGGATCTGGTTACTAATACCAACCTATAGAACCTGGTTACTAATACCAACCTATAGGACCTGGTTACTAATATCAACCTATAGGACCTGGTTACTAATACCAACCTATAGGACCTGGTTACTAATACCAACCTATAGGACCTGGTTACTAATACCAACCTATAGGACCTGGTTACTAATACCAGCCTGTAGGACCTGGTTACTAATACCAACCTATAGGACCTGGTTACTAATACCAACCTATAGGACCTGGTTACTAATACCAACCTATAGGACCTGGTCACTAATGCCAACCTATAGGACCTGGTTACTAATACCAACCTATAGGACCTGGTTACTAATGCCAACCTATAGGACCTGGTTACTAATACCAACCTATAGGACCTGGTTAATAATACCAACCTATAGGACCTGGTTACTAATACCAACCTATAGGACCTGGTTAATAATACCAACCTATAGGACCTGGTTAATAATACCAACCTATAGGACCTGGTTACTAATACCAACCTATAGGACCTGGTTACTAATACCAACCTATAGGACCTGGTTACTAATGCCAACCTATAGGACCTGGTTACTAATACCAACCTATAGGACCTGGTTACTAATACCAACCTATAGGACCTGGTTACTAATACCAACCTATAGGACCTGGTTACTAATACCAACCTATAGGACCTGGTTACTAATACCAACCTATAGAACCTGGTTACTAATACCAACCCATAGGACCTGGTTACTAATACCAACCTATAGGACCTGGTTACTAATACCAACCTATAGAACCTGGTTACTAATACCAACCTATAGGACCTGGTTACTAATACCAACCTATAGGACCTGGTTACTAATACCAACCCATAGGACCTGGTTACTAATACCAACCCATAGGACCTGGTTACTAATACCAACCCATAGGACCTGGTTACTAATACCAACCTATAGGACCTGGTTACTAATACCAACCTATAGGACCTGGTTACTAATACCAACCTATAGGACCTGGTTACTAATACCAACCTATAGGACCTGGTTACTAATACCAACCTATAGGACCTGGTTACTAATACCAACCTATAGGACCTGGTTACTAATACCAACCCATAGGACCTGGTTACTAATACCAACCTATAGGACCTGGTTACTAATACCAACCTATAGGACCTGGTTACTAATACCAACCTATAGGACCTGGTTACTAATACCAACCTATAGGACCTGGTTACTAATACCAACCCATAGGACCTGGTTACTAATACCAACCTATAGGACCTGGTTACTAATACCAACCTATAGGACCTGGTTACTAATACCAACCTAGAGGACCTGGTTACTAATACCAACCTGTAGGACCTGGTTACTAATACCAACCTATAGGACCTGGTTACTAATACCAACCTATAGGACCTGGTTACTAATACCAACCCATAGGACCTGGTTACTAATACCAACCTATAGGACCTGGTTACTAATACCAACCTATAGGACCTGGTTACTAATACCAACCTATAGGATCTGGTTACTAATACTAACCTATAGGATCTGGTTACTAATACCAACCTATAGGACCTGGTTACTAATGCCAACCTATAGGACCTGGTTACTAATACCAACCTATAGGACCTGGTTACTAATACCAACCCATAGGACCTGGTTACTAATACCAACCTATAGGACCTGGTTACTAATACCAACCTATAGGACCTGGTTACTAATACCAACCTATAGGACCTGGTTACTAATACCAACCTATAGGACCTGGTTACTAATACCAACCTATAGGACCTGGTTACTAATACCAACCTATAGGACCTGGTTACTAATACCAGCCTATAGGACCTGGTTACTAATACCAACCTATAGGACCTGGTCACTAATGCCAACCTATAGGACCTGGTTACTAATACCAACCTATAGAACCTGGTTACTAATACCAACCTATAGGACCTGGTTACTAATACCAACCTATAGGACCTGGTTACTAATACCAACCTATAGGACCTGGTTACTAATACCAACCTATAGGACCTGGTTACTAATACCAACCTATAGGACCTGGTTACTAATACCAACCTGTAGGACCTGGTTACTAATACCAACCTATAGGACCTGGTTACTAATACCAACCTATAGGACCTGGTTACTAATACCAACCTATAGGACCTGGTCACTAATGCCAACCTATAGGACCTGGTTACTAATACCAACCTATAGGACCTGGTTACTAATGCCAACCTATAGGACCTGGTTACTAATACCAACCTATAGGACCTGGTTACTGATACCAACCTATAGAACCTGGTTACTAATACCAACCTGTAGGACCTGGTTACTAATACCAACCTATAGGATCTGGTTACTAATACCAACCTGTAGGACCTGGTTACTAATACCAACCTATAGGATCTGGTTACTAATACCAACCTGTAGGACCTGGTTACTAATACCAACCTATAGGACCTGGTTACTAATACCAACCTATAGGACCTGGTTACTAATACCAACCTGTAGGACCTGGTTACTAATACCAACCTATAGGATCTGGTTACTAATACCAACCTATAGGACCTGGTTACTAATGCCAACCTATAGGACCTGGTTACTAATACCAACCTATAGAACCTGGTTACTAATACCAACCTATAGGACCTGGTTACTAATACCAACCTATAGGACCTGGTTACTAATACCAACCTATAGGACCTGGTTTCTAATACCAACCTATAGGACCTGGTTACTAATACCAACCTATAGGACCTGGTTACTAATACCAGCCTATAGGACCTGGTTACTAATACCAACCTATAGGACCTGGTTACTAATGCCAACCTATAGGACCTGGTTACTAATACCAACCTATAGAACCTGGTTACTAATACCAACCTATAGGACCTGGTTACTAATACCAACCTATAGGACCTGGTTTCTAATACCAACCTATAGGACCTGGTTACTAATACCAACCTATAGGACCTGGTTACTAATACCAACCTATAGGACCTGGTTACTAATACCAACCTATAGGACCTGGTTACTAATGCCAACCTATAGGACCTGGTTACTAATACCAACCTATAGGACCTGGTTACTAATACCAACCTATAGGACCTGGTTACTAATACCAACCCATAGGACCTGGTTACTAATACCAACCTATAGGACCTGGTTACTAATACCAACCTATAGAACCTGGTTACTAATACCAACCTAAAGGACCTGGTTACTAATACCAACCTATAGGACCTGGTTACTAATACCAACCTATAGGACCTGGTTACTAGTACCAACCCATAGGACCTGGTTACTAATACCAACCCATAGGACCTGGTTACTAATACCAACCTATAGGACCTGGTTACTAATGCCAACCTATAGGACCTGGTTACTAATGCCAACCTATAGGACCTGGTTACTAATACCAACCTATAGGACCTGGTTACTAATGCCAACCTATAGGACCTGGTTACTAATACCAACCTATAGGACCTGGTTACTAATACCAACCTATAGAACCTGGTTACTAATACCAACCTATAGGACCTGGTTACTAATACCAACCCATAGGACCTGGTTACTAATACCAACCTATAGGACCTGGTTACTAATACCAACCTATAGGACCTGGTTACTAATACCAACCTATAGGACCTGGTTACTAATACCAACCTATAGGACCTGGTTACTAATGCCAACCTATAGGACCTGGTTACTAATGCCAACCTATAGGACCTGGTTACTAATACCAACCTATAGGACCTGGTTACTAATACCAACCTATAGGACCTGGTTACTAATACCAACCTATAGGACCTGGTTACTAATACCAACCTATAGGACCTGGTTACTAATACCAACCTATAGGACCTGGTTACTAATACCAACCTATAGGACCTGGTTACTAATACCAACCTATAGAACCTGGTTACTAATACCAACCTATAGGACCTGGTTACTAATACCAACCCATAGGACCTGGTTACTAATACCAACCTATAGGACCTGGTTACTAATACCAACCTATAGGACCTGGTTACTAATACCAACCTGTAGGACCTGGTTACTAATACCAACCTATAGGACCTGGTTACTAATACCAACCTATAGGACCTGGTTACTAATACCAACCTATAGGACCTGGTTACTAATACCAACCCATAGGACCTTGTTACTAATACCAACCTATAGGACCTGGTTACTAATACCAACCCATAGGACCTTGTTACTAATACCAACCTATAGGACCTGGTTACTAATACCAACCCATAGGACCTTGTTACTAATACCAACCTATAGGACCTGGTTACTAATACCAACCTATAGGACCTGGTTACTAATACCAACCTATAGGACCTGGTTACTAATACCAACCTATAGGACCTGGTTACTAATACCAACCTATAGGACCTGGTTACTAATGCCAACCTATAGGACCTGGTTACTAATACCATCATAATAGGAAGCAGTAGTAAGAGAAAAGCAAGTTCTACGGCAGGGGTGGGCATTAATTTTTATCAGGGGCCGCATGAGAAGCCTGAATTGTGTCAGAGAGCCACCAACTTTCTTTGATTGTAAAATACTTAAATATTTTGAATAGCTGGTACTGACAATCAGAAGAATAAAGCACTCTGTAAATATGTATATTAGATTATGTGAAACTGTGGTCTATTGGTTAAATAAGAAAAACAATTATTGAACCAGTGCAATTTATTTTTTAACTTGTAATGCTTTCTACCTCATGTTACCTCTTCAGTGAGAATAATCCAGTCTGTTCTGGGCTTGAACAAGGGACAACTGAGAGGTGGTCATCAGTCATAGAGGATCTGTATTTGGATTTGTTGAACTTCATAACTGAGAATGTCTGTTCACATTGATAGGTAGATCAAAGAGGACTAGGATCCTCTGAGCATGCCTCATCAGGTGTGGAAAGTTCTCCTCTTTAAGGGCGGAGTAAAAGTCTACGACATGCATACGTAGCGACGTAACGCTTTTCAAAATAAAATAAAAATGAAATTTCAAAATAAAAGTTAAAAAAAAAAATTATGGTGTTTATGATTGGCCTCACGCGGGCCGGACAGGGACGTACAAAGGGCCGGATGTGGCCCGCGGGCCTTAATTTGCCCAGGTCTGTTCTACAGTAAGGAAAAAAAACAAAAGAAAAACACACACACATTAAAAAAGAATACACTCCAACAGAAGACAGTGATATAATTACATTAAACATTTAATATACTGTGACCAGATCATATGTTTATAATTTAGTTTGAATGTATTTACATTTATATTGCTTGTAGGATTTGTCTAGACTACTCCATAAAGTTCATTCACTTTATGACTTTTCTTTGACTTTAAAATGTAAAAGAGTAACTGGAACAGATGTTTCTACTGAGCTGGGACTGCTGGTTAAAAGGCCAAAAAGAAATCTAGTATTATTTTCATACACTAGAGAGCAGCAGTGTCTCAGTAGCACATCGGGTTTAGTGCCCGCTTACAGAAGAAGGAACAATAAAAGAATTGTTGGTTTAAATCAAGCTTTTCAGACAGTTTTAAGCCACATGTTTTTAAACAGGAGTTTAATGTCTGCACTCTTGATGCTGAAACAGGAAACATCTTAAACCTGCTGTATCATGGATGGAACATCTCTGACCACATGGTGGCGCTGACACATCATCTTCATTAGAACATCTCGAAGCTGCAGCTTAGATCCCAGAAGCAGCTGGAGGATTTGTTCCTGATAAAAACTGGAAGGAGAAAAGTGTGCACGTTGCACATCTGTTCTTACAGTTCTCAGAGGATCCAGGAGAACACCTGAGGGTAACCGGTAGCTCAGCTGCATCGTTCCTGTTCGGTGTGCAGACTGGGAACCACTGACTGGTTTACAGTTATCATTCTGAGTTAATTCTGACCCCAAAAAGTCTCAGCACCCATGAACCAGCGGTCATTACTCAGGATGGTTGTCACGGTAACCGTTCTGTTACCTTAATAACAACATGTTCTCCAAAACAGGGAGGTGGACCTGGGACCACGGGATCCGGAAAGGACAGGGATGAAGTACAGTAAGACAAGATGTGAGGACACATGGAAAACCTTTAAGACACTGGGCGTCAAGGACTGGAGTTTACCCCCTGTGGCATGGTGTGGGTCTAGAGCAGGGGGTCAAACTACGGCCCGATGACCAATCACGGCCCATCACATCCGCAGCTTGACCAACGCTAAGGATATCATACAGAGAAATGTTTTTTTTTTTGGCCTTATGGTGGTTCGGATTTTACTACTGCGGCCATACTGCAAGAAGGTCAGGGGTTTCCTCTGGGTGGGGTGAGGGTTTAACCACTGATTTTTCCATGTGGAGTTTGCATGTTCTTCCCGTGAAGACGACCACGGGTTTTCTCCGTTTTTCCCCCCCTTTAAAAACATTGATCACTCAGAAATTTTCCAAAGAAATGAGTGTGTGTGAATGGTTGTGTGTCTTGTGTTTGACCCCACAGGACACTGGAGACCTGTTCAGGGTGTACCCCGTATTTAATCAGATGGGTTTGGCTTCAACCCTGAAGCAACAAGCGGTTCAGGAGATGAATGAATAAAAACTTTTTTTCACTGTTATTCCAGTGTTTCCACCATACTAATCCATCTGCAGACACCTTTATTTTCTGGGGCGGATCCAACGACAGTAAACAGGAACTGGACAAAGAGAGTCGCTTTAAAGGAAGGAGCTTCTGGTTCTGCCTCAGGGCATCAACAGCTATAAGAAGTCAAGGGCCTCCAAGATGCAGGGACTTGTACCTTAAAAAAATACTACTGGTTAGCAAGGTGATTGCAGACCAAAAAAAAAGCAGAAAAAAGACCTGTAAAACGAAGATCTCATGTTACCGAATCCAGACCTGTCAAAAAATCCCTCCGCTTGCATTGTGACAGTAAAGAATCTTGAACAATGACTGCAAAGTTTCAGCTCCACAAATTCAACATGGAGCCAAACATAAGGCAGGAAATGGTGACTGAGTTGGCTTGAACAGAATGTTACAGAGAGTAGTGCCATCGCACCAACGCACAGCGGCATGATCACTTCTGGATGTGTAGGACATGGGACTGAGTGTCCAGAGAGTGTGTTTCAAAAAGCTCACTCATGGAGGCCAAGAGGGTTACTTCACCAGCACAAACTGGAACAATCACTGCATATCTTTGGTTTAAAAATTCAACATGGTGCCAGACACAAGGTAGAAAATGGTGACTGAATTGGCTTCATTTGCATGGAGTTGAACGTGATGGGAAACGTCTAGTGTTCCCAAGTGTGTGATATGTTTTGTATTTATTCTTTTGTTTCACAAAAATATGACTTTTTGGCTCATTTTGTAATTGAAAGCATTCTGTCGTCAACCTTAAAAAACATGTAAAAAAACAAATATTTATGAATCAGCTTTAGAGGCTGCAGGTGAAGGACAGACCGTCTTATTTTAAGACACCTTTAATTAAACTCATAGAAACAAAAACCTACAAACATTTACTTCATAGTTAATTTAAATTTCTAATAAAAACCAGAATATATTCACAAAAAAATCACTAAACAAAATAATGTCAGAGAACCTTGACCCAAAAAAAAAAGATCTGGATAGCTGTGTCCACTTAATGTGTGAATTCTACTGATTTATTGATCATGATTAGAAGAATTTAATTAAGACAATTACTAACGCAGGGCAGCACGGTGGTGCAGTGGGTAGCACAGTGGCCTCACAGCAAGAAGGTCGTGGGTTTGAGTCCCGGGTGGGTACGAGGCGTGGAACACTGTCCTTTCTGTGTGGAGTTTGCATGTTCTCCCCGTGTCTGCGTGGGTTTCCTCCGGGCACTCCGGTTTCCTCCCATCCTCTAAAAACATACATGTTGATTGGTCGGTGCCAAATTGCCCCCAGGAACAAGTGTGTGTGTGTCTGGGTGTGTCTGGATGTGTGTGTGTGTGTGTGGCCCTGCGACAGACTGGCAACCTGTTCGGGGTGTACCCTGCCCCTCGCCTTGAATCACCCGGGATGGGCTCCTGCACCCCCCGTTTCCCCGTAAGGGATAGACGGATAAGAAGGTGACTGAATTACTAAAGAAAACCAAAGCACGTGGTGGTGTAGTGGGTACCACTGTGGCCTCACAGCAACAAGGTTGGGGGTAGGGATGAGGCTTGAAACACTGGCCTTTCTGTGTGTACTCTGCATGTTCTCCCTGTGTATAAGTAGGTTTTTTCTGGTTCCCTCCAAAACCTTACGTGGTTGTTTGGCTACTGTAAAATCGGTCCTGCTAATGAGTGTTTGTGTGTATGGTTGTCTGTGTGTGTGGCTCCGTGACAGACTGGTGACCTGTTCAGGATGTACCATGCCTCCAGCTGTGATAGGCTCCTGGAATCTTGACAGGTGAAACAAAAGCACAGCTTAGCCAAAATTGTGCTTAGCCAATCAAATCAGCCCACAAAAACTGAATGAGAAGAATTAGATTAACGAGAAGCTTCTTTAAAAATAAAAGGTTTTTTTTTTTTTACAAACAGTTTCAAAATAAAAATAAAGACTTAGTATTCTTTTAGATCCTGATTAGTGTTGAATTTATGGGATGGTAATCTTTTGTTTTCCGTGTATCACTGTCTCATAAAGGACCCAAACTCCCATGGAGAGACATAACTTCATGATGGGCCTCCAGTCTAACTGTCACCCATCTATCTGTCGGTGTAAAGATGGAGGCATTCGAAAACAGAAACATTAGTCTGGTAATAAAATGTGTGACGTTCCTGGGCATCAATCTGGGCAGATATCCTCATTACCATCTGTTCCCCCCTGGTTTCCATTCTTACAAGAAGCGGGCGTGAAGGCCAAGCTTGTTCTCCTGCTCACCATTGTTCTGGATGCCCACTGGTAACATCCGCAGCAAATCTGCTTACTTTCAGATTCCATCAATACGGACAAAGAGCAGCCTGTGTGAGGCGTCCAGGGTCCGGCTGGAGGATGCAGACAGAGGTTGTGAGTGTGAGGAGAACAAAGAGACGAGTGTGAGCCGGCTCGCTGATTGATTGGTCTGATGATGGAGGGAAGTGGCATGATGGGGTTTACAGGACGAAGGAGACGAGTTGTGATAAAACGAGGTTTTCATCCAAAGAAATCAGTTAAACTCATAATTCTAATCTAGAAACAAGTTGGAGACAAAAACAATCAAGTTCAATGGAAATGTTATCAAAGAGAAGCACTGTCTGCAGGTTCAGGGTCCCCAAGAGGAGAGAGGGGGTCCCTGGTAACTCTAAGAGCCAGGTCCATGGTGTACCCTGAGTTTTGTGAGTCTCGTTGAGCACACATGTGATTATAAAGGTTCTAAAAAGAACCTCCATCCTCAATCTGAGACTAAATCTCCTTCAGTCTGAGCCTCACAGAGCGCACACACTGCTGTGAGTGAACCTGTACCTTACACTGTACCAGTAAAATTAAACAGAGCTTCTTCTACACATTTTGCCTCCATGTTTGTGTTTCAATGGCAGATATTTTAAGAACTTTAATGAACAGTTTTATCTGAAAATCACCGTCAATCTAACTTGTGAAGACTTGCATCCTGATCGGGGAGGCGGTGGCTCAGTGGTAGAGCGTTCGCCCTCAGACCGGAAGTTTAGGATCCTTGGAGAAAACACCTTAACCCCCATTTCTCTCATCATTGCTGCTGTTGTGGCAGCCTGCTGCGGTGTAATGCAGCACACAGATTTCCCCGGTGAGGGATCAATAAAGTGTACGTTATTGTTGTTCTCTGTTTTTTTTTTGACTGGAGTCTGAAATCAAATTGAATTGATTGCTTACAGTTATATTTTTGGGTTTTTAATGCAACGTAATGACGTCAGAACCAACCAATCAGGAGACTGGGTCCATAGTGCTGCTTCTACAGTGCCATGTTTACATGACTGACCACAGAGATTCTTCCACCCGTACAATTACTCGTCGGGAGTAACAAATGTGTTTTTGTAACCTCTTGTTTACAGACACACACACCTTCAAAATTTAATTTGACTTTATCTCGTACAACCTGGTTTTGGGCCAAATTCAGCTAAAACACGCTGACTGTCCGGTTTAAGAGTCCACTGGTGGTTTCTAAAGTCTCTAACAATCCATTGATTCTGTTCTGTCATCTTCCGCTTGTTCCGGGGCCGGGTCGCGGGGGCAACAGCCTCAAACAGGAAGCCCAGGCTTCTCTCACCCCGGCTGCATCCTCCAGCTCACCTGGAAGGATCCTGAGTCATTCCCCAGCCAGCTGTGAGACATAGTCTCTCCAGCGGGTCCAGGGTCTGCCTCTTGATCTCCTCCCGGTGGGACGTGCCCGAAACACCTCACCCGCAAGGCGTTCGAATGGCATTCTGACCAGATGCCCGAACTACCCGGCTTCTCCCGACCTGGAGGAGGAGCGGCTCGACACCAAGCACCTCCCGGATGGCAGAGCTCCTCACCCGATCTCTGAGTGAGAGCCCAGCCACCCTGCGGAGGAAGCTCATTTCGGCCGCTTGTATCCGCGATGAGGGTAGGAACGTAGATCCTGGTTACCATGGTGAGGGTAGGAACATAGATCCTGGTTACCATGGTGAGGGTAGGAACGTAGATCCTGGTTACCATGGTGAGGGTAGGAACGTAGATCCTGGTTACCATGGTGAGGGTAGGAACGTAGATCCTGGTTACCATGGTGAGGGTAGGAACGTAGATCCTGGTTACCACGGCGAGGGTAGGAACGTAGATCCTGGTTACCACGGCGAGGGTAGGAACGTAGATCCTGGTTACCACGGCGAGGGTAGGAACGTAGATCCTGGTTACCATGGCGAGGGTAGGAACGTAGATCCTGGTTACCATGGCGAGGGTAGGAACGTAGATCCTGGTTACCATAGTGAGGGTAGGAACGTAGATCCTGGTTACCATGGCGAGGGTAGGAACGTAGATCCTGGTTACCATAGTGAGGGTAGGAACGTAGATCCTGGTTACCATGGTGAGGGTAGGAACGTAGATCCTGGTTACCATGGTGAGGGTAGGAACGTAGATCCTGGTTACCATGGTGAGGGTAGGAACCCTATTGATTTTAACGATGATGCTCGTTAGGTATGCTCGTTTTTTTAGCTGATTATGCACATTTACTTGTGTTTTGAGACAAGAATCAAGAACACAACGACAAGGGTCCGGTTGGACGTCACAAAAGGAGTGGGATAGGTTAGAAGGCCAATGATACAGGAAACACACACACAGTCTGAGTTTCTTACTCTCTTCATGGGTGTGTGTCCGTGTGTGTGTGAGACCTGTTCCATGGATGCTTCTATGTGCCCCTAGCACTCTGCTTAACCTGAACGTACTATCTGTGATCCTGCGGAATGCGGATTTGATTCCTTTGTGGTTTTCATGTATCCACTTAAAAGATGTGAAGGATTCCTCAAACTGCTGAAAATGCCCACAGTTACTCAGTACTAACTATAGATGTACTGGTTAGGTTTACAGGATCATGCTACCTAAATGTAACGGCACAAGAGATGATGTCACACACATGATTACTCTCAAACCACTGAAAGGTTTTCATTCAAACTTTCCACACCTACCCAATACCAGCTATAGATGAACTCATGGGATCACCTCCAGTAGAGAGATACTGTTGTTAGTATTACCACTCTACTACCAACAGCAAGTTGTGTTTCCTCACCAGTGAACATCCAGGGAATGAACATTGAGCAGATGGACTCTTACAAATACCTGGGTGTTCATCTCAACGACAAACTGGTCTGGACTCATAACACCGACGCACTGTACAGGAAGGGTCAGAGCAGGCTCTACCTCCTGTACAGGAAGGGTCAGAGCAGGCTCTACCTCCTGTACAGGAAGAGTCAGAGCAGGCTCTACCTCCTGTACAGGAAGGGTCAGAGCGGGCTCTACCTCCTGTACAGGAAGGGTCAGAGCGGGCTCTACCTCATGTACAGGAAGGGTCAGAGCGGGCTCTACCTCCTGTACAGGAAGGGTCAGAGCGGGCTCTACCTCATGTACAGGAAGGGTCAGAGCGGGCTCTACCTCCTGTACAGGAAGGGTCAGAGCAGGCTCTACCTCATGTACAGGAAGGGTCAGAGCGGGCTCTACCTCCTGTACAGGAAGGGTCAGAGCGGGCTCTACCTCCTGTACAGGAAGGATCAGAGCAGGCTCTACGTCCTGTACAGGAAGGGTCAGAGCAGGCTCTACCTCATGTACAGGAAGGGTCAGAGCAGGCTCTACGTCCTGTACAGGAAGGGTCAGAGCAGGCTCCTCCTCCTGAGGAGACTGCGGTCCTTTGGAGTGAATGGGGCACTCCTGAAGACCTTCTACGACTCTGTGGTGGCATCAGTCATCCTGTACGGTGTGGCATCACAGAAAAGGAGAGGAAGAAGCTGGACAGAATCACCAAGAAGTCCAGCTCTGTCCTGGGCTACTCAGTGCGGGACGAGGGTGACAGAAGGGTCCTGAAGAGACTGACATCCATGCTGGACAATAAGTCCCACCCCCTGCAGGACACTCTGTCTGCACTAGAAAGCAGCTTCAGAGGCAGGCTGCTCCACCCTCGCTGTGTGAAGGAGAGATTCAGGAGGTCTTTCCTTCCTTCTGCTGTGAGACTCCACAATGAGTCACCAGAACTGTGCAGTAGTTCACTCACTTTAAATGCATGTTTTTGTCCTCAGTCTATGTTGCTTGTTTTGTTTTTGTTTTGTTTGTGCATACATGTCGAGACCCCTTTTTCTCTTCCTGTGCCTGTTCTGGTGCATACTGCAGTTTCCACATTGTGGGACAAATAAAGGTTTTCTTAATCTATGTGAATTTTGAACTCTAATATGAAACATACAGTGTGGCTAAATGAGAAATTTTGAAAAAGTGGTTGCAAAAAAAAACCTGCTGTATTTTCACACAGACGTCATCGTTCATTATTAATGCGCTTTGTGATTCGTTGTGAAGCGGGCTCGTTGTTCGACGCCTGCCCGATGACTTTCTTTTGTTCTGAAAGCAGCAGAAGTTTTAAATCTGAGTAGATCGGTTTGGTGGGAACATGATTGTGTATTGTTGCAAAGCCCAGGAGGCCTGTGTGGGTCAGAGTGACCTGGCACTGCAGCTCTGTGTGTGTGTGTGTGTGTCTCTCTTCCATTTAAATTGCGGTGCTTTGTGTCTCCTGCGGTTAATAAATACAAACAAAGTGTTTTGTGAGATTCCATCATCTCTCTGTCACCGCGGCCAAATCTACTCATGACTCACCCCAACCTCTCCCCCTAACTCTAGCACCTCCTCTGTTACTAACATACAACCCTCCCTGAGGGACTCCTCAGCAGCCACATCTCCTCTTTTCAGCCCCATCCATCCTGCTCTTCCACATCAGGGGTGAGCAAACGACAGTCCAGGGCCCTGTGTGGCCATCAATCCTTTTCATTTGACCCACTAAAAGTAAAAAAAATGACATAAACCAAACTTTTTATTGTTTATTTTTTTCATGCGGTCGCAGTGGCCGCTATAGATGGCAGAAACATGGACTGTTTTTGATGCCAGACATGTGTACAAAACTATGGTGAGAGCGGCCAAGCTGATTGGTCTAGAGCAGGCATGGGCAAACTATGGCCCACAGGCCACATGCGGCCCGTTAAACGTTTTAATCCGTCCCGCCGAACTAGAAAAAATTAAATAAATAAACCATGTTAGTTTGATTTTTCCTGCAATCCTGATGTTTGTCACTAGATGACGCCAAAAATACACCAACACTGCTCCCATTAAAATGTGTGTCTCCGTGATGCGGAGGAAAATAAACAGTGTGCACAGATATGGAAAGCAGGGGCACGCCCTTTCCCCTCTCCCCCTTGGTTCCGGCCCGCTTGTCAAATGTAAGCCTGCGACTCAAAAAGTTTGCCCACCCCTGGTCTAGAGACAGTGTGGTGAGAGCGGCCATGCTGATTGGTCTAGAGACAGTGTGGTGAGAGCGGCCATGCTGATTGGTCTAGAAACAGTGTGGTGAGACCGGCCATGCTGATTGGTCTAGAAACAGTGTGGTGAGACCGGCCATGCTGATTGGTCTAGAGACAGTGTGGTGAGAGCTGCCATGCTGATTGGTCTAGAGACAGTGTGGTGAGAGCGGCCATGCTGATTGGTCTAGAGACAGTGTGGTGAGAGCGGCCATGCTGATTGGTCTAGAGACAGTGTGGTGAGAGCTGCCATGCTGATTGGTCTAGAGACAGTGTGGTGAGAGCTGCCATGCTGATTGGTCTAGAGACAGCGTGGTGAGAGCGGCCATGCTGATTGGTCTAGAGACTGTGTGGTGAGAGCGGCCATGCTGATTGGTCTAGAGACAGTGTGGTCAGAGCGGCCATGCTGATTGGTCTAGAGACAGTGTGGTGAGAGCGGCCATGCTGATTGGTCTAGAGACAGTGTGGTGAGAGCTGCCATGCTGATTGGTCTAGAGACAGCGTGGTGAGAGCGGCCATGCTGATTGGTCTAGAGACAGTGTGGTGAGAGCGGCCATGCTGATTGGTCTAGAGACAGTGTGGTGAGAGCGGCCATGCTGATTGGTCTAGAGACAGTGTGGTGAGAGCAGCCATGCTGATTGGTCTAGAGACAGTGTGGTGAGAGCTGCCATGCTGATTGGTCTAGAGACAGTGTGGTGAGAGCAGCCATGCTGATTGGTCTAGAGACAGTGTGGTGAGAGCGGCCATGATGATTGGTCTAGAGACAGTGTCACTGAGGAAAAGACAGGAAACAGAGATGTTTGTAGCGGAGATGAAGATGCTGAGGATCTCTCTGGGAGTGACCAGGATGGACAGGATCAGAGGAACAGCACATGTTAGAGGTTTTAAAGTCAGAGAGACCAGACTGAGATGGTTTGGACATGTACAGAGGAGAGAGAGAGAGTACATCAGAAGAAGGATGATGGGTTTGGAACCACCAGGAAAGAGGACTAGAGGAAGACCAAAGAGGAGGTTCATGGATACAGTGAAGGAAGACATGAAGATAGTTGGTGTGACCGAAGAGGATGCAGCAGATAGGGTCCTCCTCCTCCTTCCGCATCGCGACGTCATGACAACTACATACGTACTTGTGGTTTTTTTTTCCGTTCTGTTAACATTAATCATCAATTGATACATTTTTATCTGTCATTTTATACCTGAAATTTTCACCATTTTGTCTGCAAATTTTGATAAACTTTGTCTTTCACGTCTGGACAAATCTGGTTTCTGTCTGAATGAACACCATCTGAGACACTAAAGAAAACTCTTACCATCTCTCTGCATTCCTCAATCTTTGCTGGTTAGGTGTCTCCATGCATCGGGGTCACCCTGCATACTAGACCCTAAAACCCGTTGAGACAACCAGGCGTATTTACAGCTGATGTTCACACACGCGTAGAGCCAACCGAGTCATCCACTTGTGCAATGAGCAGAAATGATAAATCACAGACTGTTTTTAGTCTGTGCACCACAAAGGCTTCCTGGCACCAAACGAATGGAAACTCGTCTCAACCCATAAATCAGCTGTTTGTTTTTCACAGTTTTAATTAAAGCCCATTAAAATCTGTTACAGAAAAGCTCAAAGAGCGACTGGCTCAGCAGATGCTGTCACCAGAGAAATATTATTCTAACACGCAGTTTTCAAACCGTCTAACCTCAGGTTCCAGTGTTAGTCTATGAGAACATCCAGACATTAAATTCTTATGTTTTTATTAAACTGAATTGACAGCACGAGGTATGTTAAAACCAGGCTGCTGCAGAAATATGTGACCATGTAAAAGTTAGAGTTGACATGTGCAGCTCTGTGCCTGAAACAGGCACAGAAAATCTCTACCCGCCTGAAACGGCAGAGATGGTGGAAACACTGGGAAGAAACTCACTTAATCAATATTCTGAAAATCAAATTTTTATGTCAGTAAAAAGTGAGGTTACAGGGAGAAGAGAGAAAGAAGGTAGAAGATTTTAAGTACTTAGGATCAACAGTCCAGAGCAATGGAGAGTGTGGAAAAGAGGTGGAGAAGCCTGTGCAGGCAGGCTGGAACGGGTATCAGGTGTGATGTGTGATAGAAGAGTTTCAGCTAAAATGAAAAGAAAAGTGTACAAAACCGTGGTGAGAGCGGCCATGCTGATTGGTCTAGAGACAGTGTGGTGAGAGCGGCCATGCTGATTGGTCTAGAGACAGTGTGGTGAGAGCGGCCATGCTGATTGGTCTAGAGACAGTGTGGTGAGAGCGGCCATGCTGATTGGTCTAGAGACAGTGTGGTGAGAGCGGCCATGTTGATTGGTCTAGGCACAGTGTGGTGAGAGCGGCCATGCTGATTGGTCTAGAGACAGTGTGGTGAGAGCGGCCATGCTGATTGGTCTAGAGACAGTGTGGTGAGAGCGGCCATGTTGATTGGTCTTGGCACAGTGTGGCGAGAGCGGCCATGCTGATTGGTCTAGAGACAGTGTGGTAAGAGCGGCCATGCTGATTGGTCTAGAGACAGTGTGGTGAGAGCGGCCATGCTGATTGGTCTAGAGACAGTGTGGTGAGAGCGGCCATGTTGATTGGTCTAGGCACAGTGTGGTGAGAGCGGCCATGCTGATTGGTCTAGAGACAGTGTGGTGAGAGCGGCCATGCTGATTGGTCTAGAGACAGTGTGGTGAGAGCGGCCATGTTGATTGGTCTAGGCACAGTGTGGTGAGAGCGGCCATGCTGATTGGTCTAGAGACAGTGTGGTGAGAGCGGCCATGCTGATTGGTCTAGAGACAGTGGCACTGAGGAAAAGACAGGCAACAGAGATGTTTGTAGCAGAGATGAAGATGCTGAGGATCTCTCTGGGAGTGACCAGGATGGACAGGATCAGAAGAACAGCACATGTTAGAGCCTGCAGTTTCTCCCACCCTTAGCACCGTCCTGGCAGCCTGGTGTGGTGTAATGCAGCATTGAAATTTTCCCATTTTGAGGGAAAAATAAAGTACCAGTACGTCTAAAAAAAAAATCATGGACACACAGATGTTCTTCTCTAAGTCGTTCCGGCACTTCCAGACGTTCCTCTCTAAATTGTTTCTGTACTTTTCTGCACTCAAACAATGAAACAAGGTCTTTAAGTTTTATTTGAAATGATTTTTTAGTTTTCAAATTCAATTTTCAATTCTTTAATTTATGCAGCCCAACATCGTCTACCTGCATCTCGAGCCCGACCCTGACCCTATCCTAGGAAAGCAGTTCTTCAATTCAACCCAAAGGTCACAGGCTGCACGAGACCAAGAGGTAACCCACGATGGTTCGACATAATATCAGGCGACCTCCAACAACTCTGAGTTACCATCGAGGAAATAGAACAGCTGGCATAAGATCGCCAGCACTGGAAAAACATCTGGTCGGAACCCATCCAGCTTCACTGGAAACTTTGATTGATTGAATATCAGACCCAGTAAATCAAATTAAAAACAACAAAACACAAAAGTAACTGAAACATGTTTGTAATAATTTGCTGTGTGATGACGGCAGTGAAAAACAAACACCATGATGACCACATGATTATAGGAGGAGGTTGGACTTGTCAGGATTCTCTCTCCTGCCGCCAGAGGGAGCCCCCGAAGTTCCTCATCACCCTGATTAGGGACACGTGAGATTGATTCCCGATGCCACACATCTGTGGACCCTGCCATCTAATCCCAGACTTCCACGTTGGGTCATACCATCCCTTCTAGCCAGGTCACCCTGGTTGCCTGACCATGTTTAAACTCTGTTATTATTTGAACTTTTGAATCCTGAGTTAATCCTGTGCTTCTTGCTTTACAGACGAACCTAAAGTCTTTTTATAAACCTTGTTTTGATGTCCTGCCATTTGGGTCCTCCTCCTTCCACATCCCAAAAACCCTGACAGGACTAACTGTTCTGCAAATACATGGACGTTTTTATAGAAACGCACTTTTACTGACTGAAAAAAACTGTAATCGTGCCCATAAAGGGTGGAATGCCCCCTGATGGTCAGGGACAAGGTCCTGCCCCAAGTGGAGGAGGTTAAGTATCTCTCGGTCTTGTTCATGAGTGGGGGAAACATGGAGCGGGAGATCGACAGGCGGATCGGTGCGGCATCAGCAATAACTAGGACGCTGCATCGGTCCGTCGTGGTAAAGAGAGAGCTGAGCCGAAAAGCAAAGCTCTCGATTTAGGAGTCGATCTACGTTCCTACCCTCACCATGGTAACCAGGATCTACGTTCTTACCCTCACCATAGTAACCAGGATCTACGTTCCTATCCTCACCATGGTAACCAGGATCTACGTTCCTATCCTCACCATGGTAACCAGGATCTACATTCCTATCCTCACCATGGTAACCAGGATCTACGTTCCTACCCTCACCATGGTAACCAGGATCTACGTTCCTACCCTCACCATGGTAACCAGGACCTACAATCCTACCATCACCATGGTAACCAGGATCTACGTTCCTACCCTCACCATGGTAACCAGGATCTACGTTCTTATCCTCACCATGGTAACCAGGATCTACGTTCCTACCCTCACCATGGTAACCAGGACCTACAATCCTACCATCACCATGGTAACCAGGATCTACGTTCCTACCCTCACCATGGTAACCAGGACCTACAATCCTACCATCACCATGGTAACCAGGATCTACGTTACGGAATGGAACGTAACGTGTCCATCAAACATGAACAAAATCATTATTAACCCTTCTCTTGCCTTCTTTTCTGACTTCTGTCACAGCTACAGCTCCTGTAGTGTTCAGTTTTCAGATGTTCCTGTTGCTGTACAGATTCCTCGCCACCATCACCCCTCCTCGTCCTCCTTTGTTCTCACAGGACTTTCTCGGAAGCGTCTCCACAGACACATCATACTTTAGTTGATGTGATTAGTTTCAGGCTTATAGGATATAGATGAAAGGATACAGATGGAAGCCCTCTGTTGGCTTTTCCCACTGACAGTTGAATAGGCGCTCTGTGCCATGGAGATTAGCCCACAGCTCATTTGCTGTGGCAGGCTGGGCACCTAGCAGATGGAGCTTCAGCCAGCGAATTCACTGGGAGAAAAGTTTTGACATTTTTATGCAATTAGGAAAAAACTGGTGATTGTGGCGTAACCAGAGCCGTCCCAAAACGGTAAGCAAGCTAGACAGTTGCCTAGGGCCCGAGCTGAAGGGGGCGCCCTTCAGGATGGATAGTAAAAGTGTTTAATAGTTACTTAAATGTTGACAAAGTTCCAGTAAAAGAAAGAAAACGAGTAAAGCACGTAACGTGACTATTCCCTCGAAGTGGCTCTAGTGGGGTTCCTCTAGACGGGGTTCCCTGAAGAACCCAAACGCAACGACCAAATAAAAACACTAAGTGTACTGAAATGACAGTCGTATGTCATGTTACTGCCTTTAGGGGCCCCAAGACTACAGCTGACCGACAGCAGAGGGGTGAATTTAAAAATGAAGCAGCATGTCTTATCATTTATCTTAAAAATGGAGTCAAACATGACACGGGAGGCCCGGATGGACAGTGTGAAGGTGTTGGGGTATCATTTACCTGAAGTAGTGGAAGCGTTTTCAGCCCTACAGACTTTAACCAATGAAAAAAAAAAGGATTCTGAAACCCTGTCTACTGTTAAAGGTTTACATGATGAGTTGAAGTGCTGGTGTTTTCTTTTGGGCATTCTGATTTGGTTCAATGTTTTCTACCAAATCAATCACATTACCAAACTTCTGCAAAGTCCATGTGTCTCTTTGGAAAGACTTAAAGGAGAAACTGAAGGTGTAAGAGCCTACCTCATGCATTTTAGGGAGAGTGGTCTCCCTAAAAGAACACCTAAACATCTTCATTCAGTCACCAGAAACAGTGCCCAGTCCAGACGAGGCCTTCAAAAGGGACTTCCTCCTTCCTTCATTGGATACAGCTTGATGACCGCTTCTCTAACATGGACAATATGCGCTGGGCAGTTTTCTCTTCTCCAAGAAAACAATTAAAGAAGGAAAAACTGCCAAATACGTGCACAACTTTTGAAAGAACACTTTATAACTTTGAAGCAGAAGACTTGATTTTGGAGGTCAGTTAAACCATTCACACCTGTCCTGACCATGTCTCTACTTGTCCACAGGACATGACATATTACAGGTACAGTACTGGGCTACAGTGAGCAGGTCCTTGGTTTGTACAGTAATCTCAGCATAGCGTCACGTCTCCTCCTCACACTCCCAATCACTGCTGCATCAGGAGAAAGAAATTTTTCAGCTTTAGAACAGATAAAATCCTTCTGGAGATCGTTCACGTCACAAGAGAGACTAAGAGGACTGGCCCTGATTTCAATTGCCCACTTTTAAAACAGTGGTTCTGAATACTTTAGTGGTAGAGGATAAATAATAAAGGATTACTCTATTCATTCCTCAACGGGGAAATTTATGTGCTGCACTCCTTACACCGCAGCAGGCTGCCACGACAGCGCCAATAGTGGGAGAAACAGGGGATAGGTGTCTTCTGCAAGGACCATAGACGTCCACTCTGTGGGATGTGGACCCGCAAACTTCCGGTCCGCGCGTGAACGCTCTAACCACTGAGCTGCCGTCTCCCCCCAGGGTAGAGGATTATTGTGATACTTAGAGGCACTTTGGAAAGGCTGGGATCTTAATTTTTTTTTTTTGTAATTTAGTCTCATTTTTTTCTTAATTATTTATCTAAACCTGGTGACAACCTCAGACGGGAAGCCCAGACTTCTCTCAGTCGTTCCCCAGCCAGCTGTGAGACATAGTCTCTCCAGCGGGACCGGGGGTCTGCCTTTTGGTCTCCTCCCAGTGGGACGTGCCCGAAACACCTCACCAGCGAGGTGCTTGGGGGGCATCCTGACCAGATGCCCGAACCACTCCATCTGGCTCCTCTCGACGTGGAGGAGGATTTTGTCATACTATTATTAATTTAATTGCATACAACCATGGGTGGGGCACTTTATTTTAATATGGTTGTACCATGACAATAAAAATCACCATCCATCCATCCATCGATCTGTCTAGTCCCTGCATCCTTCTGTCAGTAGAACGTGATGATGTAGAACCAAGATGAGTAGCCAGTTTTAACCAGTTTATTGCAGCTTGGAAGGGGTTAGGAAAGAGGGGTAAGCATGTGCAGCCTGAAAGCCAACCTTGGCAGGCTTGGTGAGACCCGACATTTAGGAGGAGCCAAACAGAGGGATCGCTGAGGTGCCAACATGGAGGGACACAAACAGCAGGATGGTAGACCTCCTAACCAAGGAGCAATGTTTTTTATCTGACTTAAGAAATACAATTAGTTACAAGTCAGTTCAATTAGATTTAAAGGATCCAGTTCCACAAAGTAAGGGTCTCAACGGGCTTTACTTTAAGAAGGAAACTAGACACACAAATACACAGCGAAAACCCTCCTGACCTCCATTCTGACCTTAGAACCTCCTTCACAGTGAGGAAAAACTACAAAAAACCAGCAGTGGGGAAAAAAAGACAACACCTGATGTGGATCCACGTGAAGGCGAGATCCCTCCCCCGGGACAAGCAGACTGGTAATTAAATATTATCTTACTCTACTGGTGGCACGGAGGCCTCACAGGGAGAAGTTGGTGGGTTTGAGTCGTGGGTGGGGACGGGGCTTGGAACACTGGACTTTCTGTGTGGACTCTCCTTAAAAGGGAAAAGGATTTCAGGTCCAGAGATCATATGGAACTGAAGAGGGTGCAGCACCAACTGCAAGACCAGCTGAGGAAGGGAAAGATGCATACAAGAAGAAGCTGGAATCCAAAGTACAGCAGGACAACATGAGGGAGGTGTGGTCCGGAATGAAAAAGATCACTGGATTTAGGGGAGAGAAGCAGACCCAGTTGTAGCAGCAAATATAGAGCTAATGACTTCAACATCTTCTTCAATAGGTTTAGCTCTACGAATGCCTCTACCTCCTCTTCCCTACCTTGGCCACACCTCCAACCTGCCACAAACTTTTGTCCATCATGGACAATCACGACCATCCTCTCCACTTACTCCTGGACGAACACACTTAAAGGAGAAGGAGCTCCTTCAAGGAGATCAAGAAGGAGAAGGAGCTCAATTCCCCAAAATTTCCCATGTGTGAGATGATTAAAGTATATTCTGATTCTGAGTTTGCATGTTCTCCCTGTGTCAGTGTAGGTTTTCTCCAGGTACTCTGGTTTCCTCCCACCCTCCAAAAACCATGCTAGATTGATTGGACACAACATGATTGCCCCTAAGAATGAGTGTGGGTAGATGGTTGTGTGTGTGGCCCTATGACAGACTGGCGACCTGTTCAGAGTGTACCCTGCCCCTCGCTTTGAATCAGCTGGGATAGACTCCGGCACACCCGCAATCTCGTCAAGGATAGACGGTAAGGAAGGTGACTTATTCTAATCAACAGCTTTATATCTGAAGAAAGAAATATACTTCATTCATCCTTCAAAGGGGAAATTTGTGTGCTGTATTGCACCACAGCAGGCTGCCATGATGGGAGAAAGGCGGGGTTGGTGTCTTCTAGACATTCTAGACATGGGCTCAGTGAGATTCGAACCGGAGACGTTCTGGTCCAAGAGAATACGTTCTACCACTGAGCTACCGCCCATACACATTCCATCATCCTGATGGAAACAGGATGATAGATCAAACACAGAGACCTCCTCAGTCTGACCAATCCCAGGACAGGAACACAGAGACCTCCTCAGTCTGACCAATCACAGGACAGGAACACAGAGACCTCCTCAGTCTGACCAATCACAGGACAGGAACACAGAGACCTCCTCAGTCTGACCACGCCCAGGACAGGAACACAGAGACCTCCTCAGTCTGACCAATCACAGGACAGGAACACAGAGACCTCCTCAGTCTGACCAATCACAGGACAGGAACACAGAGACCTCCTCAGTCTGACCAATCCCAGGACAGGAACACAGAGACCTCCTCAGTCTGACCAATCACAGGACAGGAACACAGAGACCTCCTCAGTCTGACCAATCACAGGACAGGAACACAGAGACCTCCTCAGTCTGACCACGCCCAGGACAGGAACACAGAGACCTCCTCAGTCTGACCAATCACAGGACAGGAATACAGAGACCTCCTCAGTCTGACCACGCCCAGGACAGGAACACAGAGACCTCCTCAGTCTGACCAATCACAGGACAGGAACACAGAGACCTCCTCAGTCTGACCACGCCCAGGACAGGAACACAGAGACCTCCTCAGTCTGACCAATCACAGGACAGGAACACAGAGACCTCCTCAGTCTGACCACGCCCAGGACAGGAACACAGAGACCTCCTCAGTCTGACCAATCACAGGACAGGAACACAGAGACCTCCTCAGTCTGACCACGCCCAGGACAGGAACACAGAGACCTCCTCAGTCTGACCACGCCCAGGACAGGAACACAGAGACCTCCTCAGTCTGACCACGCCCAGGACAGGGACACAGAGACCCCCTCTGTCTGACCACACCCAGGACAGGAACACAGACACCCCCTCTGTCTGACCAATCACAGGACAGGAACACAGAGACCTCCTCAGTCTGACCACGTCCAGGACAGGAACACAGAGACCTCCTCAGTCTGACCACGCCCAGGACAGGAACACAGAGACCTCCTCAGTCTGACCACGCCCAGGACAGGAACACAGACACCCCCTCTGTCTGACCAATCACAGGACAGGAACACAGAGGCCTCCTCAGTCTGACCAATCCCAGGACAGGAACACAGAGGCCTCCTCAGTCTGACCAATCCCAGGACAGGAACACAGAGACCTCCTCAGTCTGACCAATCACAGGACAGGAACACAGAGACCTCCTCAGTCTGACCACGTCCAGGACAGGAACACAGAGACCTCCTCAGTCTGACCACGTCCAGGACAGGAACACAGAGACCTCCTCAGTCTGACCACGCCCAGGACAGGAACACAGAGACCTCCTCAGTCTGACCACGCCCAGGACAGGAACACAGACACCCCCTCTGTCTGACCAATCACAGGACAGGAACACAGAGGCCTCCTCAGTCTGACCAATCCCAGGACAGGAACACAGAGGCCTCCTCAGTCTGACCAATCCCAGGACAGGAACACAGAGACCTCCTCAGTCTGACCAATCACAGGACAGGAACACAGAGACCTCCTCAGTCTGATCACACCCAGGACAGGAACACAGAGACCTCCTCAGTCTGACCAATCACAGGACAGGAACACAGAGGATCCATCAGGAATCTGAAAGAAGGAGGAGGAAGAGAGAGGAGGACACCATGTGAATCATACTGTACCAACTAGTGGTAAAAAAAAAAAACTAGTGATTTGACATAAAAATGCATATTTTTTATATTTTATAATGTTTAATTTTCACCCCTCAGTATGTTACCGGGGCGCCCGAGCCCGTCCACGGATTTTCTACTGAGACTAAAACCTGATGTTTCCGTGTTCATACCAGTAGGGAGCAGTACAGCAGTCTGAACACAATGACCTCTTTCTAAGGACAGAAACAATGAGCTGAAATGTGCTCAGAGTTCAGGATGAAATGGATCCGCGTTGCTCCAGATTTATATCATATCACCTCCACGAAGCTCCACATGTCGTTTAGAGAGATAAAAAATACAACTTGTGATTACGTTTTATTGGATATTTCCAGTTTTCTTTCTTTTCCAGCATCAGGTTGAAACAAATAGTAGATGCCATGAGGAGGGAGCACCAGGGGCGATGCAGAGAGAACATGGTGGTGTGAGGGGGGGTACCTGATACCAGCTCGGCTCTAATCGGTCCTTTCCTGTAGCCGGGTTTGGACAACGCTCCTTTCTCCTTTTTATCTGCTCCACTCCCTGAACAGATCAGGTTTCTGAAAGAAGAATACCGCCTGCCAACTCTCCATTTCTTCACCCCCCATTTTCCTCTGATCGCCACCTTCTGATGGAACCTGTTTCTGTGAAAAAAAAAAAAAAAAACCCTCTTCTGTTTCTGCTAAGAGGTGAGGCCCACCGACAGGAAGGCGGAGTGGAAGTAAAGCCTTTAAACAGACACAGAGTGAGTGGAAAAATCAGCAGGTTGGGAAATGCTAACGTTCTACATGGAACACAAAGATCCAGAACAAAGCGAGTTCACTCTGCAGGAGACCGGTTTTCTAGAACTACGTTTCTGCAGGGAAGACTGTCGCCCCACAGGAAGGACACGTCACACAATGACTGAATATGACAGCTAGAATCTCCCATGTGTGTCACTTAGAGCTGAAACAATTCCACAAGTAGATCGAGTAATCCGGCAACCCCCGCAATCTAGGACGCTACAGCGGTCCGTCGTGGTAAAGAGAGAGCTGAGCCGAAAAGTAAAGCTCTCAATTTACAAGTCGATCTACGTTCCTACCCTCACCATGGTAACCAGGATCTACGTTCCTACCCTCACCATGGTAACCAAGATCTATGTTCCTACTCTCACCATGGTAACCAAGATCTATGTTCCTACCCTCACCATGGTAACCAGGATCTACGTTCCTACGCTCACAATGGTAACAAGCTGTGGGTGGTGAACGAAAGAATGAGATCGCGGATACAAGCGGTCAAAATGGGCTTCCTCCGCAGGGTGGCTGGGCTCTCACTCGGAGATCGGGTGAGGAACTCTGCCATCCGGGAGGAGCTCGGTGTCGAGCCTCTCCTCCTCCAGGTCGAGATGAGCCAGAAGGGGTGGTTCGGGCGTCTGGTCAGCATGCTCCCGAGCGCCTCCCGGTGTTTCGGGCACGTCCCACCGGGAGGAAACCAAGGGGCAGACCCCGGACCTGCTGGAGAGACTATGTCTCACAGCTGGCCGGGGAGCGACTTGGGATCCTTCCAGGTGAGCTAGAGGATGCAGCCGGGGTGAGAGAGGCCTGGGCTTCCCATTTGAGGCTGTTGCCCCCGCGACCCGACCCCGGAACAAGCGGAAGATGACGGAACGGACTGGAAGAATCAAAAGTGACTTTATTGATCCCATAAATGGGAAATGTATGCGTTTCAGCAACCAGTTATCTGTTATTCGCATTCAGCATGTTTACATCCAGGAGGTCTAGAATTTTACTCTCCCTAGTGGGGCAGTCCACGTATCGGGTGAAGCCTACAAGTGATCTGTTCATGTTGATGTGGTTAAAGTCACCAGGTATGATTCAGAAGGAGTCAGGCTGCTCTGTCTGCAGGTGGGAAATGGTGGTTGCCATGACGTAGCCGGCGGAGCAACATGAACAGTCACCACCACAACTGATATAAACTCCCTCAGCAGATAGTAAGGACGGAGTCCGACCACCAGCAGCTCCACATGTGGTGTACAGAGACGCTCCTTGATGCAGACATGTTTGGGATTGCACCAGCGCTCACTCACATGAAGCACAGTCCCACCTCCTCTCTTCTTACCGCTGCTTGTTGCATCTCTATCCCCCCGCACAGTCACCAAACCAGAAAACGCAACATTACTGTCTGGGATGTGGGAATGCAGCGACGTACTCCGCTTTGGTGTACCTAATTTGTGCCTCGAAGATTCATTTTCCCCTCAACGTTTTCTTCATGATGAAGGAGCTGAGAGCGTGTTTCCACATGGCCAGCTGCACCGCTGTAGGAAGGATTAGGGTTGAGACAAAAGTATCTGAAGGCGGTCGAACAACAAAAACAAACAAAAAATCACAATAAAAGTGAATTAAAACACAATTTATTAACTTTTTTTGAGAGAATTAAACTGACGTCAGTTCAAAACTTTGGTGTTTAAGTTTCCATTTAAAATTTTTCTGCTGAGTTCTTTCTGCATTTTTTTGTTGAGCATCACTCGATAAATGTGATTAGAAAACTTTGTAGTAAGTGTGTGAATGATTGTCTGTGTGTGTGTGTGTGTGTGTGTGTGTGTGTGTGTGTGTGGCACTGCACAGACTGACCCCCTCAGGATGGATCCTGCCTCTGCTCTGAACACAGTCGGGATAGGCTCCGACAACCCCTTCAGACCCTATGCCTCATCTGATTAACCGAACAGACATTTTTTTCTGCGGCTCATGCTGGGTGCTTATGCCACGCAAACGTATGATTTATAAAAAACACCAGAACTCTCTCATGAGAGACATATTTAAAATGTAAACCAACTTAATCTTCATCCCGCCCCAACAAAGCTTCTAAAACTTCATATATGAATTATGCAAATGAGGTGATGCATTAGTAATGAGATTCTAATGAGTTGGTCACACCTGAAGATTCTCATAACTTATGGCTAGGTGCTGCTAATGTGTGACGTCATAGTGATGCCATCCACAAGTGGAATAGAGTGAGAGGGAGTGACGCACACTGATCAGTCAGTGAAATAAAAAAGAAATGGTTCAACCTTAAAGTGGTGACAAAAAAAAGTGTAGATGGTTGTCTGTGTGTGGCCCCGCAACAGATTGGCAACCCGCTCTGGCATCACCTGTGAGCTTGTTAGAGAGTACTTCTTCTTCTACTTTCATCATTTCCCTTCAGGGGGCGTCACAGGAAGTCAGTTTCATCCATCTAACCCTATCTGCTGCATCTTCTTCAGTCACACCAACTATCTTCATGTCTTCCTTCACTGTATCCATGAACCTCCTCTTTGGTCTTCCTCTAGTCCTCTTTCCTGGTGGTTCCAAACCCAGCATCCTTCTTCTGATGTACTCTCTCTCTCTCCTCTGCACATGTCCAAACCATCTCAGTCTGACCTCTCTGACTTTAAAACCTCTAAAATGTGCTGTTCCTCTGATCCTGTCCATCCTGGTCACTCCCAGAGAGATCCTCAGCATCTTCATCTCTGATACAAACATCTCTGTTTCCTGTCTTTTTCTCAGTGCCACTGTCTCTAGACCAATCAGCATGGCCGCTCTCACCACACTGTCTCTAGACCAATCAGCATGGCCGCTCTCACCACACTGTCTCTAGACCAATCAGCATGGGCGCTCTCACCACACTGTCTCTAGTCCAATTAGCATGGCCGCTCTAACCACACTGTCTCTAGACCAATCAGCATTGACGCTCTCACCACACTGTCTCTAGACCAATCAGCATGGCTGCTCTCACCACACTGTCTCTAGTCCAATCAGCATGGCCGCTCTAACCACACTGTGTCTAGACCAATCAGCATGGCCGCTCTCACCACGGTTTTGTAACTCTTCTATCACACATCACACCTGATACTTTTCTTGTTAGAGAGTTCAGAAGATGAAACAAAACAATCTTTTCCATGATGTGCTCCAGTTTTCTCATGTACAGTCCTACACTGATGAGTGTTTTCTAATTATTTCACTGTCCTCACTTCAGCTTCTGTCCACACGTCTCCTCGTTTCCACACCTCTTCCCATTTGGAAGCTTCTGACTTTAACAATGCAGACTGTGTTTGGACGTATTTGAAGAAACGCTTTATCAATGAGACTCCAGGTGTGTGTCTGGGTAACGTATTCCAGGTGTGTGTCTGGGTAACGTACTCTAGGTGTGAGTCTGGGCAGCGTACGTCCTGGTTATGGTTTCATTTATTGTGGGTAGTGTGAAGGTGTTTAGCAGAACCGAATACTGCTGAGTGTTTCTGTGTCGTTTCCAGTTGTTGAGTGTGTACTTAGTGTGTGTAGTGGTGCACTCAGTGCTCCTGCAGTCTTTGTGTGTTTTAGGACCAGGTGTGTGTGTGTTTAGCAGGAGGACAAAGAGTGCATTGAGTCGGTGTGCAGGATCTTCTTACACACACACAACAGACACTGTGTCCTGTCTGGATCCAGACTGAAGATGAAGGACCAGATAGGAGCCGGTATGGGAACAGGGCGTGGCCACTGAAAACCTGCTGGAAAAAAAAGGAAATAAATGAAGAAAAAAGGAGTAAAACTGGACTAAAAATAGTCTGCTTTTATTTTTAGGTCAATGCATATTTTGATTGGCTGGTTTTCTCTCAGACGGGGACGATCTGGTTGCACACCTGCATGCTCCACTTTCTGCAGAAAGACAAGAAACTCTCTGCTGCTATGGTTACGTGTAGCTCAGAGCCTCTTTGTGAAGCCGTGGCTGTTCGCCCCATTAATCCAGCTGAACATTATGTCCTCAGATTACACTCCTATTACACTACTACACACTACTACTCACTACTACAGACTACTACACACTACTATTCACTACTACACACTACTATTCACTACTACACACTACTATTCACTACTACACACTACTATTCACTACTACACACTACTATTCACTACTACACACTACTATTCACTACTACACACTACTATTCACTACTACACACTACTATTCACTACTACACACTACTATTCACTACTACACACTACTATTCACTACTACACATTACTATTCACTACTACTCACTACTATTCACTACTACACATTACTATTCACTACTACTCACTACTACACACTGCTACAGTACGACACTACTACTACTACAAAAAAATACAGTCCAGAATACATCAGACACTTTGAACCCAAAATGTTCCCTCCTGTTGGGAGATGTAGTCCTTCCTGATGGGAGATGTAGTTCCTTCCTGATGGGAGATGTAGTTCCTTCCTGATGGGAGATGTAGTCCTTCCTGTTGGGAGATGTGGTCCTTCCTGATGGGAGATGTAGTCCTTCCTGTTGGGAGATGTGGTCCTTCCTGATGGGAGATGTAGTCCTTCCTGTTGGGAGATGTAGTCCTTCCTGTTGGGAGATGTAGTCCTTCCTGTTGGGAGATGTAGTCCTTCCTGTTGGGAGATGTGGTCCTTCCTGTTGGGAGATGTAGTCCTTCCTGTTGGGAGATGTAGTCCTTCCTGTTGGGAGATGTAGTCCTTCCTGTTGGGAGATGTAGTCCTTCCTGTTGGGAGATGTAGTCCTTCCTGTTGGGAGATGTAGTCCTTCCTGATGGGAGATGTAGTCCTTCCTGTTGGGAGATGTAGTCCTTCCTGTTGGGAGATGTAGTCCTTCCTGTTGGGAGATGTAGTCCTTCCTGTTGGGAGATGTAGTCCTTCCTGTTGGGAGATGTGGTCCTTCCTGATGGGAGATGTAGTCCTTCCTGTTGGGAAATGTAGTCCTTCCCGATTGGACATGTAGGCTGTTCTATTTTTACAGCTCAATATTACAAAGTAATTGTCTCCATGGGTTTTGCATTGAAGATTGAAAAAGTACTAAAACAAAGAAAAAAACAAAACAGAAAAGGGTATAAACACAAAAACACAACTAAAAACAAACGTAGCTAAACAATGCCAGCTCATTTCTGTCCTTAGATCCTCCTTAACAGTGAGGAAAAACTGAAATAAAAAAAAAAAGAATAAACCTGATGTGGACCCACATGAAGGAGCTTTATTTGTGAAGAAATCAGTAGATGTTCTTCATCCTGATGGAAACGGGTTGGTGGATCAAACACAGAGGTCTCCTCAGTCTGACCACACCCAGGACAGGAACACAGAGGATCCATCAGGAATCTGAAACAGAACTCTCTCCCAAGGGGGAGGAAGAGAAAGGAGGACAAGATGTGAATCATACTGTACCAACTAGTGGTGGAAAAAACGAAATGAAAAGACATTAGAGAACAATAAACGAGATGGTAACGGGGCCACGAGATTGAAAACCTAGGGATTCCATACATATTGCAGTGATGGATTTGGTCTGGTTCCTTTCATGGTCCGTTTGGTACCTTCTTTTGAGCCATGGGAGCTTTCAAACATTGTTGCCGTGGTGACAGCGGTTTCAGCACTGATCCACCAAGTGTCTGTTCCAGCTCCAACTAACCCAACTCAGCACCACCTAGCAGCTGTTTGGAGCTGTCTCTTGGACTGCTCGCAGTGCTATCGGACACTCAAATATTTCCAGTATGGAACTAATGAAGTACATCGTACTAACAATATCTGTTTTGATATTTTTTATATGTTTTTGATATTTTAAACAGATGGATATCTGCTTTGGGTAGAGACGATAGCCGCGTGGTCAGAGCGTTCGCCTGCGGACCGGAAGGTCGTGGGTTCGCGTCCCACGGAGAGCACGTCTAGGGTCCTTGGAGAAGACACCTAACCCCCGCTTCTCCCACCATTGGCGCCGTTGAAGGGCAGCCTGCTGCGGTGTAAGGAGTGCAGCAAACAAATTTCCCTGGTGAGGGATGAATAGAGTAATTTATTTATTTATTTATTTATGAGAGGTTGAAGCACCGCATGAGGTTTTTAAATTTTGTGTCCTTGACTTTTTTAATCTTAACCTCTAATTTGTAAAACCCAGAACATCCAATCAGTTCACATGTAACTGAGTAACTGTAAGCAGTTTAATTAAAAAACCCCGTCAGTGGTTTTAATTGGTGGTTACAGAAGCACAGACTCTGCATCCACTGGGTGGAGTGGGTGTTAAACTTGTTGCTAAGGGGAGCCCCAGCAGGCAGCCTGCCAGACGACCGGCTGCTGTTTGCACATTAACATGAATCAGCATCTCATTATTTTTAAAGCAGCTCAAACATAATAAAATAATCTGCATTAATTGTTGTAAATTTTCTGGTTTCTGCAGCGAGTGAAGATCCTGAACCCCTGGGATCTGATTCCGCTTCTCCTGGAGGAAAGAAAAATGCTCAGTCATGCTAAATCATGCAGAGGTGGAGAGGCGGTGGTAGCTGCGTCTGTCTGAGCGGGGCTTTTAATGAGTCTGCAGAGCTCCAAGCAAACACCTGCATATTTATCCCCTCCGTGGTTTTATTTATTCATGTATGCATGTCTGGAAGCAAGTGGAAACTCACTGGGGGACGTAGACTCAATGAAAAATGATCTTTTCCATCTTAGAAACTCTGAGGATCCTGAAAGGATCAACAAGAACTCATAAAAATGATTAACAATGCAGCATGAGGCTGAGATACAGGAGGGCCTTATTTGGAGGTCTTAGAATCTCTGCTTCTGTTTCTGTGACCATCGAATCAACAAAGTCCTTCTACATTTAACGTCCCAACGATTGACAAGACATTAGTGACTCCCCTAGTGACTTTGCAGATGGGTGAAGTCCATCTGCTACATGCTGTAAACATACACTATGTTATAGTTTATACAGGAGCTATATATGGTGTTCTAGCACTAGGAGACTCCAGATTGAGTCAGTTGACTAACCTACCTGAAAGCTTCTTCTAGACCCCAGCCTTCTGCTTTGTTATTAAAACAAGGCACTTAAGAGTTGTTTGGAAGGTACTTCACACAAGCAAGTTCTGGCTGAGTCAAACCAGTTTGACAAGATGTAGACCTCCAGCCAGGAGCTTACATATGCAGCCTTCCTCACAGGGTGTGTTTTCTCAAAAGAATTCAGGATAGATCTCACTTCTGCTATCTCAATGTTTAGACCAATAAACTGAAAAGCAGATTTCATCCATCAAATCACAGTCTATGTGCAATTTACTAGAGCCTTTAGGCCTTGAGACGCCTCGGATTTGTTAACTTTGTGCCCCAATATACGTATCTGAAGCTGGTTGGGCTATCTAATAGTATGTCCTATGCCTATACTGAGATGTTTTCAAGATGGTAAATATTCCAAAAATATGATTCCTAACGCCACCAAGAGTTGATAACATTTTTAGATTTCATGTTATTTCATGCTGTGTTTTTCTAAACATTTTTGGTGATACACTCTCACAGAGTCAACTGACTGTGAACTCTTTCACACAGACACACACACGTCAGACTACATGTTAAGTTTTTTGTTTTTTAATTATTATTTTCTTATTTCTTTGTCTTATTTATGTATACCTTGATACGGATTCTATTCCATGTTTTATGTTGAAGTATGACAACACAATGCTTGTTTTTTGCTTCTGCTTTTTCCTCCAACGGCCCGATTGTGGTTCATTGGAAAACAAAGGTCTGTAGTGGGAGATGGTAGAGCAATGCATTTTCCTTTTGTGCCAAGTGGACTTATAAAGCTCAGATACAGCTAGATTTTTCAAACACAACCCAAAAGATGCAGAGAGGTAGGAGAATTACGACAGGAGGCCCTGGAGCAGATTCTGTCCAGAGTGGACGTATGTGAGTCAGGGGACGATGAGGTGAATCTTGAGGCAGATTCAACGGAGGAGGAGGAGCAGTCTTCAGGTGAGATTTTATTTCAGTTTATAATTTATTTGTGTGTCTATTTATCTGTCCAGTCATAACTTTGCAAAAGTTTGCAATATCGTTTGAATGCTCATTATCTAAATATGTTCACACTGCAGATGAGGAGACTGGTCCCCCTACAAAAAAAGCCAAAGATGGAACAGTGTGGCTCAAGACGGAACCACTTGGCTCATTATCTAAATGTGTTCACACTGCAGATGAGGAGACTTGTCCCCCAACAAAAAAAGCCAAAGATGGAACGGTGTGGCTCGAAGCAGAGGTTGGGGCTCGGCTCAATTTCACGCATGTTTAACCATACCCCTCACAGGGAGAGCCCACAGATTCCACCAGGAGACGTGTTACGAGCTGTCTTCAGAGTTTTCTGACCTTTATCACTCAGGACATGTTCCGTACCATTCAAGAGTGGACAAATCAGCACGGACAGCGAAGGAAGGCTGAGTGGTTTCTCCCCCAGTCTGAGCTGATGGCATTTGTTTCAGTGATCATCTTCCGCGGAATCATCAGGCTGCCAGCACTACGTGACTGTTGGTCAGCGAGGTTCAGAAACCCACAGATCACCCGAACAATGACCAAACTGTCTTTATTCTTTAACTTTTGTAGCGCTGTGTGTGCTGTGACAATAATGCCGTGTGTCTTATTTATCAGGTGCTTTCAACCACTGGAGTCACTATGACCGTCTACACCGCAAAGCGCAAAAAGAATGTCCTGATCCTTAGCAGCATGCATGACGTCATTGAGACTGCGGATAACGCCAAAAAGAAGCCAAACACCATCACCCTCTACAACACCACCAAATGTGGTGTTGATATCATGGACTAGATGGTGAGGGAGTACACTGTCCGTGTGCCAACACGACGATGGCCCGTAGCTGTGTTTTATAATATGATTGACATGGCAGCACTGAATGCGTACATATTGTGGCAAGCATGCAGCGGGATGCAGGAGCGCAGGGTGGACTTCCTGTGACAACTTGCAGAAGAGCTGGCTCAGCGTCATGTGTTATCCAAGGCAGCAGTCAAAGAAAAGGTGCTTCGGCAACAGCCTTCCACACCCAGCCCTGGAAAAAGAGCTAAGTGCCAAGTGAAGCGCCGATGCCACAGTAACCGCATCTCTGTGAGATGCTCTCAGTGCTACAGGTACATGTGTGGCACATGTGAAAAGAAGATTCCACGGTGGTGTGAGGAATGTAGCTGAATCTCAAACTGTGACTTGTTAGAGAAACTCCGTCATGTTTTTACATTTTGTTTCATTATTTCATTTCTTCGTTTTTGATAATAAAACTGACAAAAAAACCAAGCATTTTGTTGTGCAGTCTGTATTCTGTAATACCTCCTTATAACCTTGTCATACTGCAACATAAAAAATGAACTAGAATCAGTATCAAGCTATATATATAAATACATAATAAAACTCTACATACAGTCAGACATGTGTGTGTGTAAGAGTTCACAGTCAGTTGAGCTTCGTAAGAGTGTAACACCAAATGTTTAGAAAAACACAGCATGAGAATTAGCATGAAGTCTAAAAATGTCATCAACTCTAGGTGGCGCTACGTCCATAACAGGAATCATAATTTTGTAATATTTACCGAATTACAAACATCTCAGCATAGGCACAGGACATACTATTTGAAGCCAGATTCAGATACATTGGGAACAAAGTTAACAAATCCTAGGCTTGTCAAGGCCTGATGGCTCTAGTAAATTGGTCAAACTGTGTTTGATGGAGGAAATCTGTTTTTCAGTCTATACGTTTGTGCCTTGAGACAGCTGAAGTGAGATCTGATTCCCAAAAGTTAAATCCTGTATTGAGAGAACACATGCACAAAAGACCAAAATGAGAAAGGCAGCAGAGTGCTAACGAGCTAACGACTCTTATTGAATAACAAAAACCTTTGGACGACACTGCTCCTCAGGGTGCCGGCCAGGTAGAGAGGGTCAGATGATGGATAGGAGGTTGAAAAAATGCTGGGGCTTGTAGTGCTAGAGGTGTGGTTGGGGCGGGATGGAGATCAAGTTGGTTTGCCCTTGAGATTCGTCTTTGGCGTAAAGAAGAGAGAAATTTTCTTTCCAATAGATCTCCATCTGTTTGTGCCTCTTTTTTTTTTTACACATCTGGGTTTTTAGAACATAAATGGACTCTTCTTATTTAGCGCTTTTTCACCAGTGTCGGTACTCAAAGCGCTTTACAGTGTAGCTCATATTCACACACACATTTAGGGGGAAGGATGGCTCAATGAGTAGGGTGACTGCCCTGCAACCGGAGGGTTGCCGGTTCGATCCCCCGCCAGGAGTTCATGCTGAGGTGTCCCTGAGCAAGACACCGAACCCCCGATTGCTCCTGATGGTGGTTTGCACCTTGCATGGCAGCATCTCCATCAGATATGAATGTGAGCTACACTGTAAAGACTTTAAGAGCCGACACAGGTGGAAAAGGGTTTTATAAGTAGAGTCCATTTACATTCCTACCTGATGGGGACGCTGCCATGCAAGGAGCAAACCCCCATCAAGAGCAATTGAGGGTTTGGTGTCTTGCTCAAGGACACCTCATCATGAACTCCTGGCGGGGGATCGAACCGGCAACCCTCCAGTTAGAGGGTGGTGACCCTACTCACTGAGCCATGCTTCCCCTGGCTCAGTGTATGACCGTAATCCCAGAAAATAATAGATTATGTATGTATTATGTATGATCGACCAAACCAGTGAATCATTCTTGATAATGATGAAAATCATAGTTTATTCTTTACAGTTCCTGAAGATGGACGCTAGGACTTTCCTAGGACGCTGCATCGGTCCTTCGTGGTAAAGAGAGAGCTGAGCCGAAAAGCAAAGCTCTCGATTTACAAGTCGATCTACGTTCCTACCCTCACCATGGTAACCAGGATCTATGTTCCTACTCTCACCATGGTAACCAGAATCTACGTTCCTACCCTCACAATAGTAACCAGGATCTATGTTCCTACCCTCACCATGGTTACCATGATCTACGTTCCTTCCCTCACCATGGTAACCAGGATCTATGTTCATACCCTCACCATGGTAACCAGGATCTACGTTCCTACCCTCACCATGGTAACCAGCTGTGGGTGGTGACCGAAAGAACGCGAACGCAGGTACAAGCGGCCGAAATGAGCTTCCTCCGCAGGGTGGCTGGGCTCTCACTCAGAGATCGGGTGAGGAGCTCTGCCATCCGGGAGGAGTCGGTATAGAGCCGCTCCTCCTCCAAGTCGAGAGGAGCCAGATGGGGTGGTTCAGGCATCTGGTCAGGATGCCCCCCGAGTGGGCGAGGTGTTTCGGGCACATCCCACTGGGAGGAGACCAAGGGGCACACCCCGGACCTGCTGGAGAGACTATGTCTCACAGCTGGCTGGGGAATGACTCGGGATCCTTTTGGGTGAGCTGGAGGATGCAGGCGGAATGAGAGAGGCCTGGGCTGCCCGTTTGAGGCTGTTGCCCCCACGACCCGGCCCCGGAATAAGCGGAAGATGACGAAACGGAACGGAAAAGTTCCTGAAGATGTGGTTCTGTTTCTGGGCAGATGATGTGATCCTCTCCTTCTTTTGGGACTTCGTTCGGATCTTTAATTATTCAATTGGGTCTTTAGGAATTTTTCTCCCAAAGTAGGAGGCTTTAAGGACATTCATCTTTTAAGAAAATGATTCTTTTGGCTTGAAAATGATGTTTAATTAAGTCAACAAATCTAAAAATACTGAAATATGAAAAAAAAAAAACCCTCTTAATTCTCTGTTTAAAGTTGTGCTCTAACTCTATGCAGATGATGTGATTCTCTCCTCTAACCGGGTCATTATCAGAGATTAGATTCTAAGAGTGTTTCCTCCCCAAGAAGGAGGCTCTAATGACTGAGTGACTGTCCTGAATCTGTTTCTGTCTGATGAATGTGTGTGAGATGACATCAGATGGAGAAATAAAGTAGAATAGACACTGTGTTGGTGTGTGTTCCAGCCAATCACAGCCGGAAGGAAGAAATTATGTGATGCTTTACGCATCTTTTCTTCATTCCTGTCTGTGGTCTATGCACAGGATCTGTGTGTGAAAGCAAGTGTCAGTGTGTGTGTCGGAGATAATTAACCATTCACAGAAGCGTGTCATTCCTCTATTGTGTGTCAGGACAGACCACAAGAGTCCCCAGGAGAAGCGGAAATGCTGATTTAGACTCCTATTTGTGTGGGGCACCTTCTTATCCTCGCCTTTCCTTCTGATTAGCCCGGGATTCTCCTGTAAAACCTGCTCTCCATCTTCACCTGCCTGGCAGGTGTGTGAGACGCACGCAGCAAACCGCAGGCAGATCGAGACACGGGGTTTTTTTTCTTATAGATATTCCACGCCGCTTTGCGCCCTCAGATTTCACGCTGCAACATTAACACGAGCTGACACGCTGGATTAGAGGCAGACAGCTGGAATGCCCGGGCTCTTTGTGCAACGTGGAACTCGGCCAAGAGACTTCACTCCGAGGCCAAGAAAGACCTGGGAAAAGTACTTTCCTTGGAAATGAATAGAGAACTGGAATGCACATAAACCTGTAACAAGCCTGATCAGGTGCATGTGAAAGCGGTCTGTAAGTTAGAGGAGATGAAGGAGAAGGTCATCGCAGTCTGAGGTCTGATCGTAACGGCCTCAGTGGCGGGTTTACGTGCAGCCCTGGACGGAACCGAACACCCTGTATTGGAACGGTTTGCTAGGAATACCCTAATAAAAACATTTATTCAGATTCAGTTTCTTGCTGGGCGGCACGAGGGCACAGTGGGTAGCACGGTGGCCAGACAACAAGAAGGTCGTGGGTTTGAGTCCCGGTTGGGGACGGGGCTTGGAACGCTGTC
Organism: Neostethus bicornis; assembly: GCA_902685375.1. Taxonomy (NCBI): domain Eukaryota; kingdom Metazoa; phylum Chordata; class Actinopteri; order Atheriniformes; family Phallostethidae; genus Neostethus; species Neostethus bicornis. Next base: position 30,056,070 of record LR738546.1, read on the forward strand.
CTTTCTGTGTGGAGTTTGCATGTTCTCCCCGTGTTTGCGTGGGTTTCCTCCGAGTACCCCGGTTCCTCCCACGCTCCAAAGACATGCATACTAGGTTGATGGGCCGTTGGCAAATTGCCCCTAGGAATGAGTGTGTGTGTGGATGGTTGTATGTGTGTGGCCCTGCGACAGACTGGTGACCTGTTCGGGGGGTACCCTGCCCCTCACCTTGAATCAGCCAGGATGGGCTCCGGCACCCACTGCAACCCCGCAAAACATAGACAGATAAGAAGGTGACTAAATTTATTGCTTGACACTGTGAATTCCCCCCTCCTCTTGTTTCCTGCTTAGTCCAGACACTTGGTGCATGCATGACACGGCGTAAATCTTGTTTGAAGCTGCAAATCCAACACTTTGTACTCTTTAGACTCAGAGGATCCTGTCTTCATTCCTTCTGATTCACTCCAGCACGGATCATCTCCACACGTCCATGAAGACTCCACATTCCTCACTGATGAAGGAGATCAGCTCTTAAAGCTACATTTAAATCAGAAATAAAGCCTAAATGAGCTTCCTCCGCAGGGTGGCTGGGCTCTCACTCAGAGATCGGGTGAGGAGCTCTGCCATCCGGGAGGAGCTCGGTGTCGAGCCGCTCCTCCTCCAGGTCGAGAGGAGCCAGATGGGGTGGTTCAGGCATCTGGTCAGGATGCCCACTGGCCCTGCTGAAGAGACTATGTCTCACAGCTGGCCGGGGAACGACTCAGGATCCTTCCGGGTGAGCTGGAGGATGCAGCCGGGGAGAGAGAAGCTGGGGCTTCCCGTTTGAGGCTGCTGCCCCCGCAACCTGTCCCCGGATGAGTGGAAGACGACGGAACAGAACGGAACAAAACCAACAAAACTGTGTAGCGCCACACAGACCTGCTGCTATCACGAGAAGCGCATTGTCAGAATGTCAGAATATGGACCTGGTGGAAAACAAAATACTGAGCTGAGAACCTGACGTTAGTAATATACGTATGCTGATAGGATCTGAATACTGGAAGGGAGAGCTCACACATTTTTCAAAAATGCATGAGTGAACTATGAAAAACCACTTCATGTATCTTTTTGATGACACCTCCCAAAAGCTGATTTTAATAAGACCCCCTTTAAGACGGAATAAATCTCTCTGGGAGTGACCAGGATGGACAGGATCAGAGGAACAGCACATGTTAGAGGTTTTAAAGTCAGAGAGGTCAGACTGAGATGGTTTGGACATGTGCAGAGGAGAGAGAGAGAGTACATCAGAAGAAGGATGCTGGGTTTGGAACCACCAGGAAAGAGGACTAGAGGAAGACCAAAGAGGAGGTTCATGGATACAGTGAAGGAAGACATGAAGATAGTTGGTGTGACCGAAGAGGATGCAAAATACTTTTTTAATCCCAGAAGGTAAATTTGATGCTGTGGTGCTAACACCTCGATGCCTTCCCGGTCTGCTTACACGGTGTAATAGCTGGCAACTGCTGGGTCAGCGTGAGCGTCACCCAGTTCCTCCATCTTGCCAGCGAGCATCCGGATGTTACCCATGACAACCGCAGGGACACTGGGCTCAAAGCGCCTCCTTTCTGATCGTCTCCTTCTCAGTTTTGTCTGGACTGGATAGACTCCTCCAGCCACGGTGGATCTAGCTGCTGGTTGAGTACACGCCAACAACGTGAAACGACTCCATGACCAACAAAACGGAGAGCTAGCCGTTGAAACCGAAAACTGGCTAGCCTAAAAACAGCCGTCTGAAGGAAAACAGTGCGTCCAAAATGACGTTCAAAAAACGCACAAAGTCACATCTCCAGAACGGGACCAAACACAGGACAAGAAGGGACAGAAACCGAGTGGAAAAAATGGAAAAATAGACGACCAGACGCCAATAAACAGGAGATAGGAGACACCAGGCAGCCGCCAGAAGCAGCGTCTTTTAACGTTTGATTTCAGTGACATGAGAGATTTGGTGAGTTTTTAAAGGTCCAGATGGGCGTTAAAGACGGACACACTAACACACCCTAATTAGACAGTCATTTGTCTCCACTGAGATCTGGTATTGTTTAAGGTGGGTAATGGCTGCATTAGTGTGTATTAAAGAGCTGTGAGATGAGGATCATTAGTATCTGATGTTTTTTTATCCCAGAGTCCTTCAGACCGTCCATTAGAGAAGAGGTTTCACACCTGCTCACTATTCTTCCTCCCAACGCACAAAAGATCCAAATGAAAGAGACACGTCCACACTACGGCCTCGTTTATCAGAGCTACTGCACCTCAAAATGTGGCTGTGAAGGTGGCGCACGACCAAAACGAGGTGCTCATCTGGATTTATCAAAACGAGGAGACCCTCTGTGTGGAGTTTACATGTTCTACCCGAATGTGTGTGGGGTTTCTCCTAGACATGTGAGGTTGATTGGCTGCTAGGAAATTGCCCGTAGGGATATAGTGTGTGTGTGTGTGTGTGTGTGTGTGTGTGTGTGTGTGTGTGTGTGTGTGTGTGTGTGTGTGTGTGTGTGTGTGTGTGTGTGTGTGTTTGTGTGTGTGTGTAAGGATGGTTATACACAGACAGATTGTTAGAACTGCTCTTACTATATGAACCCTCACGGACCCCGCGCTCCTCCGGCAGCAGACCCTTGGTCATTCCTAAAGTCAGAACACACACTCATGGTGAGAGGTCTATCGGGTTCTACGGCCCCCATTTATGGGACAGTCTGCCAGAGGAGCTCAGGGCCGCGAGGCCGCAGGGTCCCAGGGAACGGTCACATTTTTAAAAAGAGACTCAAGACACATCTTTTTAATCTTGGTTTGAACCAAGTTTCTCATTTGTAGTCTTAATTGATGTTTTCACTTTAACATTTCTTATTTTTTACTTGCTTTTATTACTTTTTTTAATCATCTCCAGTGTTTCCTCTGGGGGGCCTCTGCAGTGGGAGCCTGTGGTCATCGGTGGCTGCTGGTCCTGGCTCCGGGGCCCTGGTGGGGATCTGGCTCCGGCCTCGTCTTCTATCCGGGGCTTTGGATCACGGCCGGTGATCACAGGTATGCCTCGGCTCCTGCTGCGGAGGCTCCTCAGATACCGTTTTTCTCAGGTGTTTCATCTGCATTCAGACTATTGCATTTTTGAGTGTATGAGGGTGTATGTTCTGTGTGTATTTGTACATGTATGGATGTGTGTGTGTGTGTGTGTGTGTGTGTGTGTGTGTGTGTGTGTGTGTGTGGAGGGGGGGATTAGTGGGTTGTTTATCTGTGGGTGAGGAACTTGTTCTTGTTTTGGGTTTGTTTTTTCAACATTTTAAAGCACTTTGTGTCACATTTTATGTATAAAAAGCACTTTATAAATAAAGTTTGATTGATTGTCTGTGTGTGTAGCTCAGCAACAGACAGGTGACCTGTTCAGGGTGTATCCTGCTTCTCTCCCAAAATCTGCTAGGATAGGCTCCTGTACTCCGTATGGGCCTGTTAAAGATGAGCGGTTCAGAAAACAAAACAAAACATATGGCCTTAATTTTTTCTTCATCTGATGCACGTTTTTTTTAACCATATTTTTTTCTGACCGAAGCTCCTCTCTTCATCTGCACACGTAGGAAATAAATCTACTGAAAACATGCTTCACCCATTTTTTAAATGAAACTTTTTGCATTGACAGGTTTTCTTTTTTGAAAACTTGAGGCTTAAAATACAAACAAAGCTAAAAAAAAACAAAAAAAAACCATCTAAATTACAAGTTGATCACTTTTTGGCAGGAATTATCAAAAACTACTTTCTGCCAAAAAGTGATCAGTAACATCCTTCAGAAAATTCTTCTATTTTCCAACTTCTGTCCCTTCATGTGGTGATATGAGGGTGCAGCAGAGCGTCAATCTAAACGAATGTAAAGCATTCATTGTGAGTTTTAGTTGTTTGATACGTAACGGTCTGCAGCCAAAAGAAGCCAGATGGGGTGGTTCAGGCATCTGGTCAGGATGCCCCTCAAGCGCCTCGCTGGTGAAGTGTTTCGGGCACGTCTCACCAGGAGGAGACCAAGAGGCAGACCCTGGAGAGACTATGTCTCACAGCTGGCTGGGGAACGACTCGGGATACTTCTGGGTGAGCTTGAGGATGCAGCTGGGCTGAGAGAAGCCTGGGCTTCCCGTCTGAGACTGTTGCCCCCACAACCCGGCCCTGGATAAGCGGAAGATGATGGAATGGAATGGAACGGAACGGTTCCACATCCTCTCATGGCTTCTTGCTAAAAAGGTCCATCGTCTTCACGGTTAAATGCATGGTTGTGCAGTGCTCAAATGAACCAGAGTTTACCTGAACCCTACTTTGGCACACTTCTGCCATGCGGCCAAACACTGCTTTTGGGCATGTCTTGCGGCACTCATAGTTCCGTTCCGTCATCTTCCGCTTGTTCCGGGGTCGAGTCGCGGGGGCAACAGCATCAAACGGGCAGCCCAGGCCTCTCTCTCCCCGGCTGCATCCTCCAGCTCACCCGAAAGGATCCCAAGTCGTTCCCCGGCCAGCTGTGAGACATAGTCTCTCCAGCGGGTCCGGGGTCTGCCCCTTGGTCTCCTCCCGGTGGGATGTGCCCGAAACACCCCGCCCGCGAGGCGCTCAGGGGGCATCCTGACAAGATGCCCGAACCACCCCATCTGGCTCCTCTCGACCTGGAGGAGGAGCGGCTCGACACCGAGCTCCTCCCGGATGGCAGAGCTCCTCACCCGATCTCTGAGTGAGAGCCCAGCCACCCTGTGGAGGAAGCTCATTTCGGCCGCTAGTACCCGCGATCTCATTCTTTCGGTCACCACCCACAGCTGGTGACCATAGGTGAGGGTAGGAACGTAGATCCTGGTTACCATGGTGAGGGTAGGAACGTAGATCCTGGTTACCACGGTGAGGGTAGGAACGTAGATCCTGGTTACCATGGTGAAGGTAGGAACATAGATCCTGGTTACCATGGTGAGGGTTGGAACATAGATCCTGGTTACCACAGTGAGGGTAGGAACATAGATCCTGGTTACCATGTTGAGGGTAGGAACATAGATCCTGGTTACCATGGTGAGGGTAGGAACATAGATCCTGGTTACCATGGTGAGGGTAGGAACATAGATCCTGGTTACCATGGTGAGGGTAGGAACGAAGTTCCTGGTTACTATGGTGAGGGTAGGAACGTAGATCCTGGTTACCATGGTGAGGGTAGGAACGTAGATCCTGGTTACCATGGTGAGGGTAGGAACGTAGATCGACAGCTTTGCTTTTCGGCTCAGCTCTCTCTTTACCACGACAGACTGATGCAGCGTCCTGGTTATTGCTGATGCCGCACCGATCTGCCTGTTCATCTCCTGCTCCCTCTTTCCCCCACTCGTGAACAAGACCCCGAGATACTTAAACTCCTTCACTTGGAGTTTGGCACTCATAGTGTTCAAACAAATTGTGCTTTGGTAATGATACACACATGGGTACTCGCCTAGTGTGAAGACACCCCTAGAGACTTTAGGAACCACCAGTCTACTCTTTATAGTAAAAAAAATACCATCTTATATCAGGGGTATTCGTTCCGAATATTAGATGTTAACTTCCATTTAGAGCCAGTCAAACCCCAAAAAAATGCCCAAAATGTTCCCTTTTTTATTCCATTTTCTTTTCACTCACTGCTGGTATTTTTCTTTTTTCAGTTGAAATCAGAGCTAACAAAAGAAGAGAGCTGGCGGTCTGCATGGTAGACTTATCATTAATCTCCTGGTAAGACCAGACTGGGAGGGGCGCGGGGCGGCGAGAGACGCTCACCTCCTCCTTCCACTGGCCTGGCATAATTAATTGCCTGCCAGCACACACACACACTTAGTTCCCATGGGGCAAAGTGATGCCAAACTGGTGCAGCCACAGGTAGGTGTGAGAGCCTGTTGCCAGGCAGACTGCAAGCATGTGAACACACCCGGGTACGTCAGATCGAAGCTAACCAGCAGGCAAGTAAGCGAGCTTTCAGAAGGTCGACATTATGGGATGGAGTTTCCAAACCTCAGGCTAATTTTCATATTTCATCAGGATGGATTTAGTGAGTTGTTATTTTGCGGATGATGTGGTTCTGTTGGCTTAATCGGACCGTGATACCAGCTCTCACTGGATCGATTTGCTACCAAGTGTGAAGCAGCCGAGATGGGAATCAGCCCGTCCAAATCCGAGACCATGGTCCTCGCCCTGAAAAGGGTGGAATGCCCCCCGCGGGTCAGGTACAAGGTCTTGTCCCGAGGAGGAGTTTAAGTATCTCAGCGTCTTGTTTATGAGTGGGGGAAGGATGGAGCGGGAGATCAACAGGCGGATCGGCGCGGCGTCAGCAATAACCAGGACGCTGCATCGGTCCGTCGTGGTAAAGAAAGAGCTGGGCTGAAAAGCAAAGCTCTAGATTTACAAGTCGATCTACGTTCGTACCCTCACCATGGTAACCAGGATCTACGTTCCCACCCTCACCTACGGTCACCAGCTGTGGGTGGTGTCCGGAAAGAACGAGATCACTGATAGAAGCGGCCGAAATGAGCTTCCTCCGCAGGGTGGCTGGGCTCTCACTCAGAGATCAGGTGAGGAGCTCTGCCATCCGAGAGGAGTTAGCTGCCAAGCCGCTACGCTTCCAGGTCAAGAGAAGCCAGGGGGCAGGGGAGTGCCTGGCATCTGGTAAGGATGCCTCCCGAGCGCCTTGTTGGTGAGGTGTTTCAGGCACATTCCACCGGGAGGAGACCAAGAGGCAGACCCCGAACCCGCTGGAGAGACTATGTCTCACAGCTGGCCGGGGAACGACTCGGGATCCTTCCGGGTGAGCTGGAGGATGCAGTTGGGGTGAGAGAAGCCTGGGTTTCTCGCATGAGGCTGTTGCCCCCACCCCTAGTAATAAAAATAGTAAAATAGTTGTAAATAAACTTTTACAATAACAAAGAAAAAACTCCCTGATATGTGACGTAATCAGGTGATGAAATAAGAGCAACAGTTTTAAACACAGAATATTTTTTTAATCCCTGACCAAGAAAATTTGTGTCCAGTCGCTCCAAGCAGTCTTAGAGAGAGCTACAAACAGCTGCTAGGTACTGTCGAGTTTGGTGGGGTGGAGCTGGAGCAGTCACTTGGTGGAACAGAGCAGGAACAGTTGGTTCTGCACTGGGGGAATGTGGGTTATCATGGCAACGATGTTTTTCATCTCCAGTGAATCCTAATAAGATGTTAAACTGTCTCTAAAAGCTCCACATGTTGATCCTTCACTGTGGTGGAACAACACCAGCAGTCCACCATCTTTAGTTCCATAGTTCAGACAGGAAGCACTGATGATGTCACTCAGAAGATCCTGTCTTCATTCCTTCTGAACATCTCCACACGTCCATGAAGACTCCACATGAAGGAGCTGATGAAGGAGATCAGCTCTTCAACCTACAATAAAAACTTAAAAATCCAACAAAAATGTGGTGCGCTATACACGAACCCGCTGCCATCACGAGAAGCACTTTATTTCAAAACAGAAAAAAAAGGTGTTGCGTCACCTGTTTTGTCGTGGACACTCTGACGTCAAACACAAGAGACGTAGTTTGATAAACCTGGAAGTCATCCAAGCTTTTTGGTCCATGTTAGATTCCTAAAACAGAAAATTTTGAAGCAGAACAAGGTGAGCATTTCAAACCCATGACCTCCACCGGGGAGGCATAGACATGGTGAATGTGGCACTATAACGTTTGTCTCTTTAGTTAACTCAGTCTCCATTTTGCATCATGTTGAATCGATCAAGCCACATGTATGTAGTCATTGATCCAGTTTTTCTACAGTTTACAACCACCTTGCCAAGCAGGAGTGAGCTTTTTGAAGGTACACGTCTTTAAAAGTGGAGACAAGCCCAGTGCATACTTGAAACGTTCTAAAAACATCTAGCGTGTAAATCTTTTTGAGATTTCTAAATAACAGTTACTTTGATATGTAACTAATTACTTTTACAATATTGTATCTGAGCCACTGCCTCAGTTACCTTTTGAGAGAGGTCATTTGTAATATAACTACATTTCTGTAGTGAGGTACACATCACCAGCAACGGATCACCATCTTCAATCGAGGTCTATGGGCGTTGAGACCGTTTGGAGATGTTCTATTTGGCATGGAAGAGGATAATGGCTAACTGTTAGGGAACATCACACACATCACATTCATTCCTATCAGAAAGCAGCAAACTTTCCCACCCACCGTGAGACATGCTAACTCTAATGTTGTGAGGTCCGATTGTTTCCATGGAGACGAAGAAACACTCGGATGGATCAGGTTTGTAAAACCCATCAGCTGAAATAAAACTTTGATATTATTCTTGCTTTTGTTTATTTAAAATGGGCGAACATGGAAAACAGATGGTCAGACCAACACAGAGCTGAAAGGAGAAAAAAGTCCAACCTGCTATCAGCATCTCTAAAAACACTCATCCAAACTGAGCCTGGGTGGGCTCTCTATTGTCTATTTGTTTAAACGGGAACATCTGTAAATCTTTGTGGTAATAAATGTGCTCGGCCCAAATGACTGTTTAGATAAAGTCCTTCTTGGTTTCCTCGAGTTTGTACTGACTGATAAGTACACGGTGATTAAACTCATCTCTAAATGGATATATGGGACGGACAGACGATAAAATATTTACAAAAAACACAACAAACACCCACAGCAAAGAGGGTTTCTGTGGTTGGGTCTAAACAGTGTGTAATGTGAAGCTGTGGGGGAATTACCCCGCTCGTGCCTCGCACACTCACAGCCATCCTATCGCTCACTCATTTCAAAATAAAACACTCCAGCACCTCGTTGGAGGAAAAACAAACAGTGAGTCAGCTGGAAGCCATCTGGACCAGAAACTCTGAGACTCACTGCTTTTATTTTACCATCAGTCCATCAAAAACAATATAATCTGAACATTAAATATTAATCCCAGTAGAAAATCAGAGGCCCTGTAGCCAGACAGCACAGGATGCTGGTCTGTAGGATGACTCTTATAGTGAGGAAGATGAAGAGAACCAAAGCAGCACAGACAAGAAAATGACCTTTTTTCCGTATAACTCCATTACATTTTTGTGAATGCGAAAGCTCACGAGCTGCAACGGTCTGTCACGGTGAAGAAAGAGCTGAACCGAACAGCAAAGCTCTGGATTTACCAGTTGATCTATTTGTACATACCCTCACCATGGTAACCAGGATCTACGTTCCGACCCTCACCATGGTAACCAGGATCTACGTTCCGACCCTCACCATGGTAACCAGGATCTACGTTCCGACCCTCACCATGGTAACCAGGATCTACGTTCCTACCCTCACCATGGTAACCAGGATCTACGTTCCGACCCTGACCATGGTAACCAGGATCTACGTTCCTACCCTCACCATGGTAACCAGGATCTACGTTCCGACCCTCACCATGGTAACCAGGATCTACGTTCCGACCCTCACCATGGTAACCAGGATCTACGTTCCTACCCTCACCATGGTAACCAGGATCTACGTTCCGACCCTGACCATGGTAACCAGGATCTACGTTCCTACCCTCACCATGGTAACCAGGATCTACGTTCCGACCCTCACCATGGTAACCAGGATCTACGTTCCGACCCTCACCATGGTAACCAAGATCTACGTTCCGACCCTCACCATGGTAACTAGGATCTACGTTCCTACCCTCACCATGGTAACCAGGATCTACGTTCCTACCCTCACCATGGTAACTAGGATCTACGTTCCTACCCTCACCATGGTGACCGGGATCTACGTTCCTACCCATACCATGGTAACCAGGATCTACGTTCCTACTCTAACCATGGTAACCAGGATCTACATTCCTACCCTCACCATGGTAACCAGGATCTATGTTCCTTCCCTCACCATGGTAACCAGGATCTACATTCCTACCCTCACCATGGTAACCAGGATCTATGTTCCTACCCTCACCATGGTAACCAGGATCTACGTTCCTACCCTCACCATGGTAACCAAGATCTACGTTCCTACCCTCACCTTGGTAACCAGGATCTACGTTCCTACTCTCACCATGGTAACCAGAATGTATGTTTCTACCCTCACCATGGTAACCAGGATCTACGTTCCTAACCTCACCATGGTAACCAGGATCTACGTTCCTACTCTCACCATGGTAACCAGGATCTACGTTCCTAACCTCACCATGGTAACCGGGATCTACGTTCCTACCCTCACCATGGTAACCAGGATCTACGTTCCTAACCTCACCTACGGTCACCAATTGTGTGTAGTATTCTGGGTTTCCTGTCTGAGGCTTTTGCCCCCACTGCGTAGCCCTGGATAAGCGGAAGACAACCTAACGGAATGGAACAGAATGGAATGAAATCTCCCAAACTGTGCCACAGTTACTCAGTACCACCTATAGATTGACTGATTAGTGATTCGATGCTTCAGTTTGCTCAGTCTGCTGAATCTCGTACACGCACACTCAAACTACCGAAACAAACATGGTTATGAAATATCTGGCTATAAAAACTAACAACTGTCTCTCAGACAGTAGTCCTGGTTGGGATGTGTGGGCGGGGCGGCCAGCATGCTACTGTGGAGATGCTGAAAGCCGGGGAGCAGAGAGGGAGGGGTACCCCCTGTGGAGAGCAGTGGATGTGTCCCGGCACAGCTTCCATGTTTGTCCTGCAGGAGAAGAAAGAGTCACAGGAAAGAAGGGGTGGGGGAGTTTGAACTTGACTGATGGGCTGATGGAGCAGAGGGGGAATGAGGGGTTTCCTCCTCCGGCTGGCCCGGTCTGACCTCTAATCAGGAAGCAGTGTGGAGTCCATGAAGCTAACGTTTCAATCATACTGAGCTAAGCGTTTGGCCTTCATTTGTGCGCCATCTGCATCGATGCTTATCTTATTATTCAAAATCAAAAGAGATGAAAAACTTCACAATAAAAGTCTGTCATCAATAAACAATCCAATGGTGAAAAAAGTCTGTTATTGTTCAAACAGCGGCCAAAGAAAATCATCCAAAGAGATCTCAAAAACTTTCATAATATAGAAGAATTAACATTTTATTTGTTGATAAAATCCATCTTTCTCTCTCCTCAATGAGGCTAAACGTCCAGCCTGTCCAGTCTCATTCCATGCTGCTCGCACTTCTTTACTTTGTTCAACACATTTTAAAAGGGCGGTCTTGAAAATGACCTTGATGGCAAATCTGTGCAGCTATTGCTGACAAACAGATCACCATTCTGCTTGTCAGATCACCAGACAGGACAGATGAACCGGTTGCGTCAGGTGCAGAATATGACGTTGTGTGTAAACCAGGATTCACTATGACTAAAACAACAAACCCCAAGGTCAAATATGAAAATAAAGCCTGGACAGGTGAAGATAAACTGACATGTACAGCTTCATCTGGATCAGGTCTCACTTCAACATGGATTGCTATTGTAAAAGCAGCAAGCGTAGCAATTCAATGGGTCCAGCTCTCCTGAACTAACGCTAGCCTTAGCAGGAGACGTGTCTAGCAAAGGAATGTACAGGAGTTGCTAGAAGACACACACGTTCACATGAATGTTCGCTCCCAATAAATGAACACAATCAGTCAGTTGGGGGAGACAGTAGCTCAGTGGTAGAGCACCAGAAGTTCGCAGGTTCAATTCCCACTGAGTTCACGTCGAGAGTCCTCGGAGAAGACATCTAACCCACCATTGTCACCATCGTGGCAGCCTGCTGCAGTGTGGTAGTGCAGCACACTACCACACCCTAGTGAGGGATGAATAGAGTGGTAAAAATAAAACTTTAGGTTGTGCTGAGTGACTGTGGGCAGTTTCATTAAAATCCCTCCAGTTGTTTGGAAGATAAAAAGTTCACAAAAACTCTGTAGCCTTGACTTTTTTTTTTCTGAAAACCTAATCAGTTCATGTTTAGTTGGTACTCAGTACCTGTGGGTAATTTTATTAAAACTCCTTCCCTGGTTTGAAAGATACATTCACAAGAATTTGTGACTTAAAACCTAATCTCTTCATCTATAGGAGGCGGTGGTTCAGTGGTAGAGCGTTCAACCTAGGACCGGAAGTTAACTGGAAGATTGTGGGTTTGATTCCTACTCCTAGGGTCCTTGGAGAAGACACGTCACCCGTGTCTCTCCCACTATTGGCGCCGTCGAAGGGTAGCCTGCTGCGGTGTAGTGCAGCACACAAATTCCCCCAGTGAGGGATCAATAAAGTATATATTATTATTATAACTGGTACTGAGTAGCTGTGAGCGGTTTCATTCAAATCCTCTCTGTATTTTATTGTGAAGGCTTCACAATAAATCGTCTCCTCGACTTCTGTAACTTTTGGTTTTGTTTGAATGAGTACTGAGTAAATATGGTCAGTTTACTTAAAACCCGGTCAGTGTTTTTGGAGCTATTACGTTCACTAAAGTGTTACGGCAGCATGGACGGGTAGTGCCTGATAAATTTTCCCCCTGGTGGGTTTGGCTCCTCACACCACTAAGCCAGAACCACCTGCCAGAATGTTCATAGAGCAGAAGAATAGAGGAGTGAGGGGACTAAAGTGTCTGGCCTCTGCATCTTTACCTCTAAGTGAGCCGGTTGCTTAGATTAGCCGATCTTTTCTTTGCTTTTCTGTCTGAGCACACCTTCAGAAAGACACAATGGAAGCGCTGCAGAGTGAACTTATTATTATTTCTCCAGCTTTATCATGCTTGAGTTGGCATGGGTGTGCTGAAAGCCACATCAGCTGTGGCTCCCCTGCAGCCATAAGCAGCTAATGTATGGTGCTATCGTTTCAGTTCCACCAAATCCCCCCGCTCCGCTTGGCTAGCGCATTGTTCCGCCTGTGGGAACCAGATTTCTATACGAAGGAACTCAGAGAGCAGTCTCAGAGCCATGTGAACACACTTCACACTTCACTGATCCTCGGCACTACTTCACACACACTTTCACTCTTTGGGGATTCTTTTGATTTGAAAAGGGACAAGAGAGAGGTAGATCAAAGGAGACACACACACACACAAACACACACACACATATACACTAGGAGATCAGGACGTTCAGTTTGGTGCGTAAACGAATCTGCTGGCTTTATGGACGACTTGGCTCACACTGAATCAATCATGGACATATTTCTTAGTCCAGTCACACCACCGGATGTTGGATAGAAACACGGTGCATCGTGCATCAACATATTTGGGGAAGAATAAACTTTTATAACTTGTGGAGTTTGCATGTTCTCCACATGTATGCCTGGAGTGCTCTGTTCTGGGTATTCTGGTTTCGTAGTTGGAAATAGAGGGGTGAGGTTACAGGGAGAAGAGATAAAGAAGGTGGAAGATTTTAAGAACTTAGAATCAACAGTCCAGAACAATGGAGAGTGTGGAAAAGAGGTGAAGAAGCGTGTGCAGGCAGGCTGGAACGGGTGGAGGAAAGTATCAGGTATGATGTGTGACAGAAGAGTTTCAGATAAGATGAAAGAAAAAGTGTACAAAACCGTGGTGAGAGCGGCCATGCTGATTGGTCTAGAGACAGTGTGGTGAGAGCGGCCATGCTGATTGGTCTAGAGACAGTGTGGTGAGAGCGGCCATGCTGATTGGTCTAGAGACAGTGTGGTGAGAGCGGCCATGCTGATTGGTCTAGAGACAGTGTGGTGAGAGCGGCCATGCTGATTGGTCTAGAGGCAGTGTGGTGAGAGCGGCCATGCTGATTGGTCTAGAGACAGTGTGGTGAGAGCGGCCATGCTGATTGGTCTAGAGACAGTGTGGTGAGACTGGCCATGCTGATTGGTCTAGAGACAGTGTGGTGAGATCGGCCATGCTGATTGGTCTAGAGACAGTGTCACTGAGGAAAAGACAGGAAGCAGAGATGGAGGTAACGGAGATGAAGAAGCTGAGGATCTCTCTGGGAGTGACCAGGATGGACAGGATCAGAGGAACAGCACATGTTAGAGGTTTTAAAGTCAGAGAGGTCAGACTGAGATGGTTTGGACATGTGCAGAGGAGAGAGAGAGAGTACATCAGAAGAAGGATGCTGGGTTAGGAACCACCAGGAAAGAGGACTAGAGGAAGACCAAAGAGGAGGTTCATGGATACAGTGAAGGAAGACATGAAGATAGTTGGTGTGACCGAAGAGGATGCAGGAGATAGGGTTAGATGGAAGAAACTGACTTGCTGTGGCGACCCCTGAAGGGACATGCTGATAGGAGATGGATACTCCCGTTTCCTCCATCTCTACAAAAACATGCATGTTAGGTTAACTAGCCCTCGGGACGAGTGTGTGTTGATGGTTGTCTGTGTGTGTGGATCCACAACAGACTGATGACCTGTTCTTGGTGTACCCCGCCCTCGCCTGAAATTAGCCGGGACACACTCCGGTACTCCTTGTAACCCATTAGGAATAAGCAGTTCAGAAGACGACAGGCCATTTGCATCACAGACGCTGCAGACTGAGAGCTGGGATGACCTGGTATGGGAGGTTAGGGTTAGCATCTGTTACTAGCTAGCAGCTCTGGTTGTGAAGTTTGGCTTCACCAGCGTCTCATGTTGGTGCCAATCTGTGCCCTACTGACTGCCAGTCTGACTAAAATACACATGTTTTTACATTGTTTCTCTTTTTCAGATGAACCTTTCCACAGGTCAGGGTGACTCATTGGTCTGACACGCAGAGAGAAAGCTTCGTCAGCAGTGTGTAAAAAAAAGATCAGAATCAGAATCAGAATCAGAATGCTTTTATTGCCATGTCAGTGAAAAACATCAGAGACTAGGAACTTGTTCTGGTACTGGTGTGCAAACATATAAAATAAAAATAATAAAAATAAAATAAATAAAAATAATAATAATTTTTACAAAACTAAGAGTGCTCAGAAGAAAAAGAAAAGTAGTGCAATGTCATAGAAAATAATAGAAAATAATAAAGATAGTGAAGTGACAAGAGGGAGGTGACTAAGAGATGTGGGGATCCAGGTTATAAAGAGTTCATAAGTCCAACGGCAGAAGGGAAGAAGCTGTTTTTGTGGCGGGACGTTCTGGTCCGAATGGACCGGAGCCTCCTGCCCGAGGGGAGTCGCTCAAAAAGTCCATGTCCAGGGTGGGAAGGGTCAGCTACTATCCGACCTGCACGCCCCCGAGTCCTGGAGACGTACAGGTCTTCGAGAGATGGAAGGCTGCAGCCGATCACCTTCTCTGCGGAGCGCACAATGCGCTGCAGTCTGTGTTTGTCCCTGGCTGTGGCTCCAGCGTACCACACGGTGATGGAGGAGGTGAGGACAAACTCGATGATGGCTCTGTAAAACTGCACCAACATCTGGGCGGGCAACTTGGCTTTCTTCAACTGCCGCAGAAAGTACATCCTCTGCTGGGCCTTTTTGATCAGGGAGCTGATGGATGGCTCCCACTTTAGGTCCTGTGTGATGGTAGTGCCGAGGAAGCGGAAAGAGTCTACAGTGGTGATGGAGAAGTCTGTCAGTGCAAGGGGGGTAATGGGAGCTGTGACTTTCCTAAAGTCCACGATCATCTCCACTGTCTTCTGAGCGTTGAGCTCCAGGCTGTTGTTGCTGCACCAGGACACCAGCCGGTCTACCTCCATCCTGTAGGCCGACTCATCGCCATCAGAGATGAGCCCAATGAGTGTGGTGTCATCTGCAAACTTGATCAGTTTGACAGAGTCATGGCTGGAAGTGCAGGAGTTGGTGTACAGGGAGAAGAGCAGGGGAGAGAGGACACAGCCCTGTGGAGATCCTGTGTTGATAGTCCGAGAGGTGGAGACATTCTTCCCCAGCCGCACGCACTGCCTACGGTCTGTTAGGAAGTCAGTAATCCACCTGCAAGTGGAGTCAGGCACGTTGAGCTGAGAGAGCTTGTCCTGAAGCAGGGTAGGGAGGATGGTGTTGAATGCAGAGCTGAAGTCCACAAACAGGATCCTAGCATAGGTTCCCGGGGAGTCCAGGTGCTGCAGGGTGAAGTGGAGGGCCAGGTTGATAGCGTCGTCTACAGACCTGTTGGCTCTGTAGGCAAACTGCAGAGGGTCCAGAGAGGGAGAGGTGAAGTGCTTGAGATGAGGGAGGACCAGGCGTTCGAATGACTTCATGACTACAGACGTAAGCGCCACAGGCCTGTAGTCATTAAGTCCAGTGATACGGGGCTTCTTGGGAACAGGAACGATGGTGGACCGCTTGAAGCAGGCTGGAACGTGGCATGTCTTCAGCGAGGTGTTGAAAATGTCTGTGAAAACTGGAGACAGTTCCTCAGCACAGTGTTTCAGGGTGGCCGGGGAGACACCATCTGGGCCCGAAGCTTTCCGAGGGTTTTGCTTGCGGAAGAGCTTGAGCACATCCTGTTTTGTCACCAGGAAAGCAGTGGAGGGGGAGGGCTGGTCAGCTGGAGTGACCTCTGTTGTTAATTGGGTGGGGGATGGGAGTGGCTTCAAAGTGTCTGAAGGTTGTTGATCAGTGAGGGGGGAGGAGAGTGAGACATCAAACCTGGCATAGAAGGTGTTGAGTTTCTCTGCCAGTTGTAAGTCATCAGCAGCATGTGGGGCTTTCGGCTTATAGTTTGTAATTTGCCGAAGTGATCTCCAGACAGAGGCGGTGTCATTGACAGAGAATTGCTCCTTCAGACGTTTATTGTACCTGGATATCGCCTGCTGTACCTCTCTCGAGAACCGGTACTTAGCGCCTTTGTAGCTCTCTCTGTCATTGGCTCTGTGAGCTGCTTCCTTTTCCCTCCTGATCTGTCTTAGTCTGGGTGTGAACCAGGGTTTGTCGTTGTTAAATCTTACCCTGGTTTTTGATGGAATGATGCTGTCCTCACAGAAACGTATGTATGACGTCACTGTGTCTGTGTAGTCATCCAGACTATCTGTGGCAGCTCTAAACACACCCCAGTCTGTTGTGTCCAGACACATACGAAGCTCGTCCACAGCTTCGCTGGTCCACTTCTTGGAAGTCCTCACTGCAGGTTTAGAAAGCTTCAACTTCTGTCTGTATGCCGGGATGAGGTGAACCATGTCGTGATCAGAGAAGCCCAGAGCAGCTCGAGAAACAGCCTTGTAGGCTTTACTGGCTGTAGTGTAGCAGTGATCCAATGTGTTCTTTTCCCTGGTTGGGCAGTTTACAAACTGTCTGTACTTTGGGAGTTCCTGGCTCAGATTTCCCTTGTTAAAATCCCCAAGGATAATAACTAGAGAGTCCGGGAAGTTTTGCTCCACACACAGAATTTGGTCCGCGAGCGCGCGTTGGGCCTCGTGCACGTTTGCGCATGGCGGAATGTAAACAGCAGCCAGAATGAATGAAGCAAACTCCCGTGGAGAATAAAATGGTCTACAGTTTATAAATAAGTATTCCAGAACCGGAGAGCAAAGCTGGGAAATCACAGACACATCCGAACACCAGGAGTGGTTGATGTAGAAACAGAGCCCTCCACCTTTTGTTTTTCCACCGGAGAAATCCCTCTGTCTGTCAGCGCGGAAGAGCTGAAATCCCTCCAGCTGAAGCGCGCAGTCCGGGATCTGCTCGTTGAGCCATGTCTCCGTGAAGCATAGAACACAAGAGGAAGAGAAGTCCCTGTTTCGTCGCATTAGCAGCGCTAGCTCGTCCATCTTGTTGGTAAGTGAGCGGACATTGGAGAGAAAAAGGCTCGGCAAAGGCGTACGCGAGCCACGTCTGTGGAGACGAAGGAGGACTCCCGCACGCTTTCCTCTCTTCCGGCCTTTCACTTTTTTAGCCAATATTTGGACTAAATCTGCCGCAACCGCTAAAAAAACTGGTAGTAGGTCCGTGGGGGTCATAGTCCTGAGATTTAAGAGCTCTTCACGAGTGTAAGAGCACGCTGATACACCATTTACCAACAAAAACAGAGAAAAAAGGTTGCACAGAAGTACCGAGGAAGCCATGTTGGACGGCGCCATCTTGAAAAAAAAAAAAATAAAAATAAAAAATGATGAACCTGGAATCAGTGTGTGTGTTTGTGGATGGATGTCTGTGTGTGTGGCCCAATAACAGATTGGTGACCTGTTCATGGTGCGTCCCTCCGCTCGCTGAAAATCAGAAAAATAATGAAGAAACATTATTACTGTACAGATAATTACACATTTGAAGCCCCCGTGCGTTTCATATTTTTTGCCCATTGCTGGGTTTTTTTTTAGCTTGTCCTCACCAAGAAGGAGGGTCTAAGGACAGGAATGAGATAAATATGTTTAGTTTTTGTTCACTGTTTTTTATCTTTTCTTGTCTGGTTCTATTTGAGCAGCATGGGTAACACACACACACACACACACACCGTGCTAGCAGAAAGGATTACTCTTAAAGGGTGTCTTACTGTCAAACTTTATAAAAAGTTTTTAAGAGCATCTTTAATTCTGCTAATTGGAGTTTTGTGACGACACGGTGTGTGATTATCATTAAAAAAGCATTTAATTAGAAGTTTATCATCTAGTGGAGAAACAAAACGTCCAACCAGGTGATGGGCTGCAGGTGTGAGCTTTTCCCCAAGAGACAACGTGTCCAATTATCTAGAAACACATCAGAGCTGCTGCTTTTATTTCCACGGTCGTCACGGTTACAATGCTTCCTGTTGACAGATGAACAGTCTCTGTCACGTCGTCGACCGCTGGAAACGTTGGTAGGATATTTCTAGAAACATGGACACGGAGGAAGATGGGGTTCCTTTTAGCCATTTGTAACCTTTGCCTTCGGTCGAGATTCAGATAGAAACTAGTTTTTGGGTGATGTTCGTTTTCAGTATGTTCGTTAACAGGATCCAGATGCACAGCCAAGTTCAAGGAGTTCATTGAGAAAAGAAGAACCAGGCAGATTTGGGCATGGTTCCCCAGAAGGGTTGATGTATAGGTACCCACACCAGGGTAGGTGTAGGTGGACATACCAGCCTGTCAATGCCTGATCCGATCAGACCTCAGAAGCTAAGCATGCTGGGCTTGGGCTGTACTTGGATGGGAGACCGCCGGAATCCCAGGTGCCACGATGGAACGGCCGGTGAGATTAAATTGCTGTAGGCAAGACACTTTACCCACGTTGCCTGGTCTGAATGGTGTGGGTGATTGGTGGGTGATGGTCAGAGGGGTCGATGGCTTCTGTCAGCCTGCCCCAGGACAGCTGTGGCTATAACAGTAGCTTACCAGTACCTGGTATGGAGGGAATGAATGATGTACATGTGAAGCGTCTTTGAGAGTCCTGAAAAGCGCTGTATGATTACAATGCATTATTACCAGGGGTCTCATTTACTGAGCGTCCGGCTGCCGATGTCCATGCAAAGTCGAGCGATTCATGAAAATGTTAGTGTGTAAACCGTTGCGTAACTTTTAGGCGACTCAACGGCTGCTAAACGCATATGGTAAGGCGTGGAGAAAAGAGGAGAGGTGTGGACAGAAGCTGAAGTGAGGACAGTGATTTCACTGTCCTCACTTCAGCTTCTGAAGAATTTGAAGCAGTGAAGAAACAGTTAGAAAACACACATTAATACCTGTCAGGGTAGGACCGTACATAAGAAAAGATTGTTAATTAAGATAAATGCACACTTTTAATCACCATGTTTGAACTTGGTTTGAAACCATGTGCTGTCATCCACCGACTGCTATGCCATATTTGATCTTGCGATGCCCGTGTAAATGCCATCACGGTTCTAAAAGTCTGGTAACTCCTTTCTTTAGGCTTTGGTTAAAAGTCCATTTTCATTCACCAAATTTAATACTTTTTGTTGTGACAGTTAATTCTTCTTTTTAGCTGCACACATACAGAGAGCATCCTGTACCTATGGTACGGCAGTTGCACCACACAGGATAAAAAGGACTTGGCCCGGGTGGTGAAGACTGCATAGGGGATCGTAGGGTGCTGGCTGCCAGATCTGGATTTGGTCTACAGCTTGAAAAAGCCAATAGGACAACATCTAAAACTGACTCTTAATACTGAGGAGCAACTATCATTGTGTGATTTTACTGACTTTGAGGCGTCTTGCCTCAAAGACGCTATCCATCTTTGAGGCAAGACGGATAGCGATGGACCCCACCCACCCAGGATACAGACTGTTTGTACCTCTCCTGTCAGGGAAATGTAGAGGACCATAAAAACCACCACTTCACGTCTCAGAGAAAGTTTTTTCCCCTTGAGCTATGAAAGCAATCACCCCTCTATCCTCTTACACACTCATTTGACTGGTACTAAGAACACTTTACAGTAACACACACTTTAACAACAATAAACACTGTCAATTATCCTGTAAAAATCATTCAGTTGCCTTTTTAATTGTTTTTGTTATTGTTACTTTTATTTCTACTTCTTATATGTACATGTTTTTAAGTCTAAAATCTGTCTAAATTTCACAATGAGAACAGTGACAATAAAGAATCTTGAGCTTGGACTAGACACCGCCTCCCACCGCCTCCCATTTCACTTTAGGGAGATGCCACCACAGTGTGAGTAATAACAGGCAGCACCGGCTCATTTCAATACCATCACATATGCATCACATCATTTCCATGATCCATATTTGAAGTTCTACAGGTGTGGTTGGGCGGGATGGAGATCAAGTTGGGTTACGTCTGAGATTTGTCGCATGTGTGATCTCTAGAGCTTATGGTTTTTAGAAATCTTAAATTACGTGATGTCACATCAAGGCTATAGGCTGAGCCAAAACATATCTACACCCCCCACTGCGCCTCCCTCAACCCTCCTGCTCTCCGCAACGGATTCTCCCTCCTCTGTCTCCCGCTCTTTCGCCTACGACTTCGAGTCCAAGTATTCCTTTCATCCTCTGGACGACTTCCCTCCACCGGACGTGTTCCGCTATGTCACTAAAATCTGAGTAAAGCCGGCCGAGTGATGCGAGGAGCTCCTCCTCTGCCACCTGTTGGGAGGTGAAGCGTCTCCATCCTCTACCTGCTCCATCGCTGCTCATCACTCTCACCGCTGACTGAGAGAGACTTCATGATCCAGGACGGAGTCCCAGATCTACAGGACTCCCTGCTCAGGGATCCTGGATTTGGACATGAGTCTAGATAAATCTGGGTGGTCTGGACATGACCCTTAAGAGGACGAGGTGTTCCTGTTTTCACACATCTCATTAGCTCTGTTAGAAACCCCGAGCGGGCCGCAAACTGCATGTAACCTCATCCTGATCCGTTCTGTCATCTTCCGCTTGTTCTGGGACCGGGTCGCGGGGGCAACAGCCTCAGACGGGAAGCCCAGGCTTCCCTCTCCCTGGCTGCATCCTCTAGCTCACCCGGAAGGATCCCAAGTCGTTCCCTGTCCAGTTGTGAGATATAGCCTCTCCAGCGAGTCTGGGGTCTGATCCTACAAAGCGACAGAACTTTCGTTCACAAGCCTAATCGTTTTCAGAGCCGTCAGAAGAAGACACCCAGTGAAGCCAGAGCTAAATTTAGCCTTACACCGTCGTTCTCTTGTTAGACTCCTCACACTCTTCTAGAAACGTCTGTAGACGTGAGGTAACACTTTGCCTGGGTTTAGTTGGCAGGTTAGACGAACTGTTGAAAAAAAACTTTTTCTAAAGTTAAATTGCTCTCTTCTTTTAATGAACTTATTAAATCATTCCTTTGCTGTCAGTGAGCTGCGGTTTTCCCAGCATGCATCAGTGGAAAAACATTTCAGCAAAAAGACAGAAATATAGCGTGACCCGAAACCCACTTATCCGGTGTGTGTTGACAAGCTGGTGAAGTAGTTGGTAATTTTCTCATTGCCTCTCGGTTTGGAGAGTCAATAAAACCTGCTGATCCTGTTGCAGAATAGGAGCCAAGCTGGCGCCACCACTTAACTCTATTTTCCTTCAGCAACTAGGTCAATGATTGCAGGTATTATCTTTTGATTGCATTGATAGGAAAACATCCTAACCAATCAGAGAACAGAGATGACGGCATCTGTCCTCCATGTTTGTAGTTCTGTAGATCAGCCATGATGTACGGTCTGTGTTGGTAACCATTCCCGGTTCCCCAGATTGAGAAGAGAATGTTTTGAAAGCTTATTAAGGTGAGAGACTAGCAAAGTGAGGTTACAGAGAGAAGAGAGAAAGAAGGTGGAAGATTTTAAGTATCGAGGATCAACAGTCCAGAGCAATGGAGAGTGTGGAAAAGAGGTGAAGAAGCGTGTTCAGGCAGGCTTGAATGGGTGGAGAAAAGTATCAGGTGTGATGTGTGATAGAAGAGTTTCAGATAAAATGAAAGAAAAAGTGTACAAAACCGTGGTGAGAGCGGCCATGCTGATTGGTCTAGAGACAGTGTGGTGAGAGCGGCCATGCTGATTGGTCTAGAGACAGTGTGGTGAGAGCGGCCATGCTGATTGGTCTAGAGACAGTGTGGTGAGAGCGGCCATGCTGATTGGTCTAGAGACAGTGTGGTGAGAGCGGCCATGCTGATTGGTCTAGAGACAGTGGCACTGAGGAAAAGACAGGAAACAGAGATGTTTGTATCAGAGATGAAGATGCTGAGGATCTCTCTGGGAGTGACCAGGATGGACAGGATCAGAGGAACAGCACATGTTAGAGGTTTTAAAGTCAGAGAGGTCAGACTGAGACGGTTTGGACATGTGCAGAGGAGAGAGAGAGTACATCAGAAGAAGGATGCTGGATTTGGAACCACCAGGAAAGAGGACTAGAGGAAGACCAAAGAGGAGGTTCATGGATACAGTGAAGGAAAACATGAAGATAGTTGGTGTGACCGAAGAGGATGCAGCAGATAGGGTTAGATGGAAGAAACTGACTTGATGTGACGACCCCTGAAGAGAAATACCAAAAGAAGAGGAAAATTCAGGGGAAAGACTGAGTTGGAAAGGTTTGTGTGTACGCCCCGTTTCCTGAACCACACTGAGTATTCAGGTGTATCACATACTGTACGTCAGGTCCAGTCCGCACCAGAAAGAAATGATTGGTTAAAAAGTATAAGTGTCCGCCCCCAGTGGAGTGAATGAACCCCAGTGTTGTGAAGTCAGACTGTTTCCATGGAGATAGACAACTCTTCCAATAGCTGCTTCCAAACATGACTTTTTTTTAAAGCTTTTGATCAAATACATTTTAGACATTTGTGGAAACGTTCTGCCAGCTCTCTCAATGCAGAGTGAACCACAGCTGAATGCCTCATCCAGGGTTTCACGATGTTGCGGTCACAACTCTTAACCAAACTTTGTAAAGTTGGGATAATCTGAAACTGATCAGATTGTTTCCATAGACATACAGAAACGGTTTGATGGATCCTATGGATTCTGAAAACTATTCAGGTATTTTTGGGCCAGACACGACAACAACCCTTGTTCAGTTTTTTCTATTGTGTTTGAGCAGTTGACACGTCTAGAACCTGCTGGAAGGATTCAAAAGATAAAAAGAACCCTCCTGCTCTACGTTCCATTCCGTCGTCTTCCCCTCATCAGGGGCCGGGTCACAGGGGCAACAGCCTCAGACGGGAAGCCAAGGCTTCTCTCACCCCGGCTGCGTAACGTAGATCCTGGTTACCATGGTGAGGGTAGGAACGTAGATCCTGGTTACCATGGTGAGGGTAGGAACGTAGATCCTGGTTACCATGGTGAGGGTAGGAACGTATATCCTGGTTACCATGGTGAGGGTAGGAACGTAGATCCTGGTTACCATGGTGAGGGTAGGAACATAGATCCTGGTTACCATGGTGAGGGTAGGAACATAGATCCTGGTTACCATGGTAAGGGTAAGAACATAGATCCTGGTTACCATGGTAAGGGTAAGAACATAGATCCTGGTTACCATGGTGAGGGTAGGAACGTAGATCCTGGTTACCATGGTGAGGGTAGGAACGTAGATCCTGGTTACCATGGTGAGGGTAGGAACGTAGATCCTGGTTACCATGGTGAGGGTAGGAACGTAGATCCTGGTTACCATGGTGAGGGTAGGAACGTAGATCCTGGTTACCATGGTGAGGGTAGGAACGTATATCCTGGTTACCATGGTGAGGGTAGGAACGTAGATCCTGGTTACCATGGTGAGGGTAGGAACATAGATCCTGGTTACCATGGTAAGGGTAAGAACATAGATCCTGGTTACCATGGTAAGGGTAAGAACATAGATCCTGGTTACCATGGTGAGGGTAGGAACGTAGATCCTGGTTACCATGGTGAGGGTAGGAACGTAGATCCTGGTTACCATGGTGAGGGTAGGAACGTGGATCCTGGTTACCATGGTGAGGGTAGGAACGTAGATCCTGGTTACCATGATGAGGGTAGGAACGTAGATCCTGGTTACCATGGTGAGGGTAGGAACGTAGATCCTGGTTACCATGGTGAGGGTAGGAATGTAGATCCTGGTTACCATGGTGAGGGTAGGAACGTAGATCCTGGTTACCATGGTGAGGGTAGTAACATAGATCTTGGTTACCATGGTGACGGTAGGAACTCCTGCTCTACGATGATTTATAATCCACTTTCCAGTAAAAAGATCGTCAACCATGTTTTCATTTTAAGAGTGAATTCAGACGAAGAAAATAAAAATATCTTTTCTGCGTTAAAGACCGACCAAAAAAAGAAGGATGACTTGATAATAAGTTAATGTGGGAAAACAGATTGAAAAATTCTCAACTGAGGATCTCAGGGTCTATTTTCAGATGAGTTAACGAGTCTTTCAGGACATGTGGTGCACACAGACTGTCAGACACATAACTTCACGGCGTCACACATACTGTTACATAAACAAAGTCCATAGTCGCTGAAACAGGAACGCAAGAACAGAAGTCAGAACGGTAGAATATTAATCTTAACCTGATCCACTGATTCTTAGTCTCATGGTTCAAACCTTCAGATGGTGGAACCATGAGAAGGTAATCTCTCTCTCTTTTTGTGATGATTAAAGCTTGGTTTTTCCTGCTTAAAATGTAAAAAAAAAAGCAGTGCGAGTCATGATTTTATGTCTAAAACATGTCTGATCAGCAGAGGTTGGAATCAGGTTTAATTTTATTTTTTCCAGCCCAATTTCTCAAAACAATCGTCTTCACATTGTTGATTAAAAAAAAACCCCAAAAAAACAAAGAATGAATAATTTGCACAAATACACAAAAACTAAATGAAACTCAGAGATCAGGTGAGGAGCTCTGCCATACGGGAGGAGCTCGGTGTTGAACCCTCCTCCAGGTCGAGAGGAGCCAGATGGGGTGGTTCGGGCATCTGGTCTGGATGCCCCCCAAGTGCCTCGCTGGTGAGGGGTTTCGGGCCCGTCCCACCAGGAGGAGACCAAGAGGCAGACCCCGGATCACAGGAGGGACTATGTCTCGCAGCTGGCTGGGCAACGACTCGGGATCCTTCTGGGTGAGCTGGAGGATGCAGCCAGGGTGAGAGAAGCCTGGGTTTCCTGTCTCAGGCTGTTGCCCCCGCGATCTGGCCCCGGATGAGCGGAAGACAACGGAACAGAACAATACAGTAAATTTTATGCAAGCTCAAAACAAGAGGATTTAATTTGAACCACATTTAAAACTTTCTTATTCTTCAAACAGACAACTTAAACACAGAAAGACAGCTGTTGCAAAGCCACACACTCCTCCTCCCCTCTAGGACTCAAACCCTGACCTTCTTGCTGCGAGGCCAACATGCAGCTTTATAAATTTAGTCAAACGTTTTAATTTGAAAATCTGTCTGAAGCTCTGAGTGTACCTGGTCGACCACGGTACCATTAGAAGAACTTAAAAGGATTCTAAAAGCGGGACCTCCTGCTTTAAGTACACATTTATATCAAATTTATTGTCAAGAAATCAAATGTGTGTCTAAATCCTCAGATTAATCCAGAGAAAAGCTGATAATCTATCATAAAAACTAGATTATTAAAGGTTTCCTGGATGCAGAGATGAATCACGGTTCTGTGTTCTCAGGGATTCACGCCGAGCAGCAGAAATCCTTCATGAAGCCATCGGTCTTGTCGTGATCGGCCCTTTGAGGTGAGAGGGGTAAACACAAAGAGTGCCGCTGATCTTAATGACATGATAGGATAAAACAGATTCCAGGAGGATACGGGTTTCCTTCCTGGATTTAAAACAAGGAATTAGCATGAAAACATTTTAAGAAAGTGAAGTCAAAGAAATTTCAGTTTTTATTTTCCAAATTTTATTAATAAAAAGTAGCAAGAAGAAGGTGCAAAGACGCCGTGCATGGAAGGAAACTAAGGCTCATCAGGTACCTACTGAAACATGATGGTAGATGGACACAATCTTCGTACGGCCGCTTTTGGCCGCTGATGTTTCTCAAGGAGCCCTCCTACCGCTCCCAAAGTGTAGAGCTGCACAAAATATTCCGTGCAGTGACGAGGCGTCAATTTCCGGCTCCGGTATTCCATCGAGATCTATGACTGGTTGCAGATCTCGAGAGATCGGAGTTCCGAAAACTAACTGTAACGCTAATTCCAATAGAAGTATGGCCGGTCACAGATCTCATCAGGACACCAGCAAAGTTCACCCCACTACACCGATACCCAGTCAAAGTGTGGCACCGCTAGACACAAGTTTGTTGACGCTTGGATTTGCTGGGCCAGTGCCAAAATCTTGGACGCTGGACCATCGCTGCTTCACCAGCTTTGCACCTGGTGGTGACTAAACGTTGCACTAACTTTGGAGAAGTTGTAAACATTTTACAAACACACACGGTGTTGATGTACCGGTGTCGGGTGTTGAGGCAGCGATCCATGGCAGTTTGCTGTTGGTATAAAGTTGTCTGCGTGGTGTGTCAGCAGCGACCGCTAAAACAATCCCAAAGCAACGACCCTGTTTTTATTTATTCTTTTTTTTTTTTTTTTTACCATTTTCACGTGGTGACGAGCGTTGGCACCCATTCCTAGCCTACAAGGAATGTGTCAACAAAGTTTGGACAGAGCAACCATGCCTTTAGAAAGTTTATTTGGGGTAAATATTTGATTGGAAAAGTTTGTTTTTATTTTCTGTTTTCCAGACTTCACTGACTGAGTGCATTACATCCTGTACGTCATGTCTGTACGTCACAAAGGAACGATTGGTTAAATAAAAAAAGGCCATGGTAACGTACAGCAGCATTTGGTTTCAAAAGAAGTTTGAACATGATGATTAACAATGTGTATGTATCGTAATTAACAATCTTTTCTTATGTACAGTCCTACACTGACAGGTATTTATGTGTGTTTTCTAATTGTTTCTTCACTGCTTCAAATGCTTCATTTCAATGTCCTCTTTTCACAGGAAATTCTGTCCACATGTCTGCTCTTTTCTGCAGGTCTCCATTTGGCAGCTTCTGACTTTGCCTACAGTTAAAGTTCACACACTCTGTCACCTTAATAACTGCTACACTACCATAGAAGTTCCATTCATGGCCGTGGTAAGACCGGCCATACTGATTGGTCTAGAGATAGTGTGGTGAGAGCGGCCATGCTGATTGGTCTAGAGACAGTGGGGTAAGACCGGCCATGCTGATTGGTCTAGAGACAGTGTGGTGAGAGCGGCCATGCTGATTGGTCTAGAGACAGTGTGGTGAGAGCGGCCATGCTGATTGGTCTAGAGACAGTGTGGTGAGAGCGGCCATGCTGATTGGTCTAGAGACAGTGTGGTGAGAGCGGCCATGCTGATTGGTCTAGAGACAATGTGGTGAGAGCGACCATGCTGATTGGTCTAGAGACAGTGTGGTGAGAGCGGCCATGCTGATTGGTCTAGAGACAGTGTGGTGAGAGCAGCCATGCTGATTGGTCTAGAGACAGTGTGGTGAGAGCGGCCATGCTGATTGGTCTAGAGACAGTGTGGTGAGAGCGGCCATACTGATTGGTCTAGAGACAGTGTGGTGAGAGCGGCCATGCTGATTGGTCTAGAGACAGTGTGGTGAGAGCGGCCATGCTGATTGGTCTAGAGACAGTGCCACTGAGAAAAAGACAGGAAACAGAGATGTTTGCAGCAGAGATGAAGATGCTGAGGATCTCTCTGGGAGTGACCAGGATGGACAGGATCAGAGGAACAGCACATGTTAGAGGTTTTAAAGTCAGAGAGGTCAGACTGAGATGGTTTGGACATGTGCAGAGGAGAGAGAGAGAGTACATCAGAAGAAGAATGCTGGGTAAGAAGCATAGACGTTACATTCTGATGGATTTTATTGTAGGTATGTCTTATAAATGGGATCTATAATGTGTATCCCATCCCCGGGCTGGGTGTTTCCGTCCATCCTGGACCAGGATTTCTCCTCCAACTGCTGGTTTTTAGGTGTTTTTCTTCCCCAAAAGACGAGACTAAATTTAGGGAGAACCTGTCTCTGCTTGGTTTAGTCCTTGCTGTGCTGATTGTGTGTTTCTGTCTGATTAAGTGTGTGAAGCTCTTATAAAACTGAAATGAGAAGCAGATCCTTCAGAGGTTATGAAACATAGAGAGAGTCATCATCTGTCTATTTGCTGACAAAGTGAAAAGCGCTTGATGCTGAGAAGCCAACATGGCTGTGTGTGTAGCAGGCATGTGTACGGACAGATTAAAGCATCTTTGAAGTCTGCCATACATCAGCTGAAACCTCTGCTCTTTAAGCTAATAAGCTTAAATCTTCCACCAAAGCTGCTCCTCCACCAGCGAGAGCAGAAAAACTTTTAATCCCGGCTTTGATGAGACATTAGCAGACCAGGAAAGAACACTCAAAAGTTCCTCTGGAACTCAAAAGTGACAGAAACTCCATCAGGCGATCCCGGAACGTCCACACCTGCAGGCTGTGGATGCAGGGGAGGATGAACCTGAAAATGGGGTGATGGTGGTGGGGGACCTCAGTGTGAACCTACAGCACTCTGCAGCTCAGCCAGCACAGATTAGACTCGGTGTAGGGAGGGGGGAGCGCGAACGAGAAACCAGATAAAAGAAGAAGTGAGTGGAGGGGGGAATGTGTGAGAGACAGGGATAGCGGGATTATGAATGGAGGAAGAAGAGAAGAATGGGAGAGGAATGATCGGAGCGAGGGTGGGCATGAAGTTAACACTTTGATCGAAATATTCCAGTAAAGAAAACAGCTCTGCTTTCCTGTTACCATGGCAACGGCAGGATTTTTTTTCTCTACGACTGTCATTTATCTTAAAAAGTCCACAATCTGTGAACGCTTCACCAGATAAACGCCCTGCCGTTTAGACCACGTTACCACATTTCTTCTGGTTTCTTTGAGTCTGAGCTGTTAATATTGTAAGTGGCTCTCTTCAGACGGGCGTCTTTCCATCTGACTGTAAACCGGCGGTGGTGAGGCCCCTTCACTGTATCCATGAACCTCCTCTTTGGTCTTCCTCTAGTCCTCTTTCCTGGTGGTTCCAAATCCAGCATCCTTCTTCTGATGTACTCTCTCTCTCTCCTCTGCACATGTCCAAACCATCTCAGTCTGACCTCTCTGACTTTAAAACCTCTAACATGTGCTGTTCCTCTGATCCTGTCCATCCTGGTCACTCCCAGAGAGATCCTCAGCATCTTCATCTCTGCTACCTCCATCTCTGTTTCCTGTCTTTTTCTCAGTGACACCCGTCTCTAGACCAATCGGCATGGCCGCTCTCACCACGCTGTCTCTAGACCAATCAGCATGGCCACTCTCACCACACTGTCTCTAGACCAATCAGCATGGCCGCTCTCACCACACTGTCTCTAGACCAATCACCATGGCCGCTCTCACCACACTGTCTCTAAACCAATCAGCATGGCCGCTCTCACCACACTGTCTCTAGACCAATCACCATGGCCGCTCTCACCACACTGTCTCTAGACCAATCAGCATGGCCGCTCTCACCACACTGTCTCTACACCAATCAGGATGGCCGCTCTCACCACACTGTCTCTAGACCAATCAGCATGGCCGCTCTCACCACACTGTCTCTAGACCAATCAGCATGGCCGCTCTCACCACGCTGTCTCTACACCAATCAGCATGGCCGCTCTCACCACACTGTCTCTAGACCAATCACCATGGCCGCTCTCACCACACTGTCTCTAGACCAATCACCATGGCCGCTCTCACCACGGCCAGTCTCAACCTGGCCAGTCTCAGCATGGCCAGTCTGAGATCCTCAGCATCTTCATCTTCAACAAGCTTTATGTTTTTTTTTCTGTTTTTCTCTCAACGTTTATCTTTTTTAAATGTTCTTTATCGTTTGATGTTTTGAATCAAACTTAAGTTTGAGGTAAAAGAATATTTCTCTTGATTAATTTCTTTCCGTTGATTTTCCACAACATGTACATAAAGTTGAAGGGCAGGACTCATCATGTACAGTATATGTAACAGATAAAGAAAGCTCTTACTTATAAAATAAGATTAAATAAGGCTTAAAAATGAGTCCACATTAGATTGTATTTATTATTTATTCTGAATAAAGGGTCTAAAGATCAGACGGAACAGAGTTATCTAACAGATGTGAAAATAAATGAAAGAAAATAAGAACATTTTTTTTGTTTTTAATTGAATCCTTCTTTCAGTTCTTCTTTTGTCGCTCGGATGCTTCGACTTTCTTTACATTTATTTTCTGAGCAGCAGAAATAATTTCTAATGTTAAACTATAAAATCATCATAAGACATCAGCTCCTTTTACCTGGCAGACAATGGGTGTGGATATGTAACCTGAACAGGTCTCCAGTCTGTGTAAGGACTGCTTGGAGCAGTGGTCCCCAACCACCGGGCCGCGGACCGGTACCGGGCTGTGGGTGATGTGGTAGCGGGCCGCACAGAAAGAAGTACTGTAATTTCACGGCTATAAGGTGCATGTAAAAGTCTTAGATTTTCTTCAAAATGAGCGGTGCGCCTTTTCGTGCGGTGCACCTTGTGTGTGAGAAAAGGCGGACGTAAAAGAAAATGCGGTGCCCGCGAGGCGGACCTGAAAGAAAAGGCATGAGAACGTTAAAGAGTGAAGTGTGAACGGCGTGGGAGCGATGGATGACCGAAGGAGACCACAGTTTCACGAAGGGTGGAAGGCAGCACCGGGCGAGTTACGCTACAGTTTGCCAATGGATTGTAGATGCTTGGACTAACGTGTCTGCTGGTACTGTTATCCGAGCTTTCTCAAAAGCTGGTATCCTTTCTGAGGAGCCGCACAGTACAGACAGTGACTTTGACAGCGAGGAGTGAAGTGGACCTGCTCTGTTGGATTTTGCGCAGTTGTTCGATTCAGAAACAGAGGATGAGGACTTTGACGGATTTGAATAAAGACTATTACCAGTAATGTGCTTGTTTAGTATCGTTACTACTTAAATAAAGCACAACCAAACTCAGTTTTGCTCCCGATCTATTTTTTAATACGCACATTTGCATGCTTGCGTGTGTGTTGTTGTAAGGCGGTGTGTGACTGAGACTGCGCCTTTTGGTACGGTGCGCCTAATGGTCGTGAAATTACGGTAATAACTTTTATTATTTCCATTTGTTTTATTATTCGAGCCATAACAATGTTTTATTTTGAAAAGTCTCTGGATGTTCCTTCTTTCATCCGTCAATGACTCATCAGTGACGCATCATTCCATTAAATTTAAACCCCTAAACTAGCAAAATGAGTAAAAAACAAAGAACTACAGGAAGCTTCTTTAAGGGGTGGTACAGAGTTACGAAGCAGACTGGACCTTAGAAACACTCTTCAAGTTTCAGGTCAAAATGGGACTGTCTGGTTCCAGCAAAACAAACTCAGAACTCTGATTGATCTGGTCTTACTGTGAAGAACCCTAACAGGTAATTTAATTCACTTTGTTTTTGTGATGTCTTTTATTTTGAAGGTATGTTTACCATTACCATGGCAACCAGAGTGCTCAACAGAGAGAATGTTTCCATGTTATAAAGACGCTGCTAATAAATTTTCTCGTGAAGACAAAGTGGTTTAAAGATTATTATTTATTAAAAAAAAAAAACGTTTTTTTCCGGCTGGTCTCATCACTTTTGAACCGGTCCGTGAAAATATTATCCTACACTAAACCGGTCCATAGCGTGGAAAAGGTTGGGGACCCCCGGTCTTAGAGGCATCAACAATCAGTCATGTTCACACTCGTTATCACTGTGATCGAACAAATCTGAATATTTTCAATGGTGGAAAAACTGACGTGTGAACCAAAAAAAAAAAAAACTCTTATTTTCTTTTATCTGGAGGTTTGCACTAAAAAGAATCAGAATGAAGATTAGTCAGAGTAAGACAGAGTGTGTGAAAGAGAGGGATCCAAATGGAAAAGTGAAGTTACATGGAGAAGAGATAAAGAAGGTGGAACGGGTGGAGAAAAGTATCAGGTGTGATGTGTGATAGAAGAGTTTCAGATAAAATGAAAGGGAAAGTGTAGAAAACCGTGGTGAGAGCGGCCATGCTGATTGGTCTAGAGACAGTGTGGTGAGAGCGGCCATGCTGATTGGTCTAGAGACAGTGTGGTGAGAGCGGCCATGCTGATTGGTCTAGAGACAGCGTGGTGAGAGCGGCCATGCTGATTGGTCTAGAGACAGCGTGGTGAGAGCGGCCATGCTGATTGGTCTAGAGACAGTGTGGTGATACCGGCCATGCTGATTGGTCTAGAGACAGTGTGGTGAGAGCGGCCATGCTGATTGGTCTAGAGACAGCGTGGTGAGAGCGGCCATGCTGATTGGTCTAGAGACAGTGTGGTGAGACCGGCCATGCTGATTGGTCTAGAGACAGTGTGGTGAGAGCGGCCATGCTGATTGGTCTAGAGACAGTGTCACTGAGGAAAAGACAGGAAGCAGAGATGGAGGTAGCAGAGATGAAGATGCTGAGGATCTCTCTGGGAGTGACCAGGATGGACAGGATCAGAGGAACAGCACATGTTAGAGGTTTTAAAGTCAGAGAGGTCAGACTGAGATGGTTTGGACATGTGCAGAGGAGAGAGAGAGAGTACATCAGAAGAAGGATGCTGGGTTTGGAACCACCAGGAAGGAGGACTAGAGGAAGACCAAAGAGGAGGTTCATGGATACAGTGAAGGAAGACATGAAGATAGTTGGTGTGACCGAAGAGGATGCAGCAGATAGGGTTAGATGGAAGAAACTGACTTGATGTGGCGACCACTGGAGGGAAATGGAGGAAGAAGACGACGACATGATGTTACACTGATTACATACAATTTAAACATGGCTAGAAAATTATAATATTAAGCGCAGCATGGTGGCCACGCAGCAAGAAGTTCAGGGTTCAAGACTGAAACACCAATCTTTCTGTGTGAAGTTTGCATGTTCTCCTGTGCATGTGTTGGTTTTCTCTGGTTTCCTCCAAAAACATACGTTAGGTTAATTGGCTGCAAGAAATTACCCCTGAGAATTTGTGTGTGTGTGTGTGTCTGTGTGTGTGTGTGTGTGTGTGTGTGTGTGTGTGTGTGTGTGGCACCGCGATAGACTGGCAACCCGTTTGGGGTGTACCCTGTCTCTCATCCGAAATCAGCGGGGGATAGGCTCCAGCATCCCCATGACACCTTCAGAAATCATTTTTACTGCCGAGTCGACGATTTAATATTATTCATAATCTGAAGACTGATTTTCACGACTTTAAAATTAAAAAAATTGTTGTTAATTTCTCATAAACATTAATGATCATTCAAATCAGTCGATTATTCAGAACTGGATTTTTCTTTAAGACTTTAAACCAGAATCAGCATTGATCTTAAAAACCACAATCAGTCGATGTCTTCTAGATTAATGAGAAAAACCTCAAAAACAAGTCTTTTTTCTTTCAAAATAAATAAAAAATAATAAAAATATTTTCCAAAATATCATTGTTAGGTTCAGGATTGAACCTGGTTTACAGCCGTAGGAACAGTTCCATTAATATTCAACAGATATGTTTCCTTAAAAAGAACTGGTAAACAATCAGATTGTTTGCTTGTAAAACATATGTATAAATTTTTTACACTAAGTGTGAAATAAAAGTGAAAAGAAGCAGATTTCTAGCTGATATTTTCGGTGGTTAGAGCGTTCGTCCGCGGACTGGAAGTAAACCGGACGTTTGCAGTTTCACATACACCTCAGTTCACATCTAGGGTCCTCGGAGAAGACACCTAACCCCCCGTTTCTCCCACCATTGGTGCTGTCGTGGCAGCCTGCTGTGGTGTAGGAGTGCAGCACACACATTTCCCTGGTGAGGGATCAATAGAGTGAGTAAAAAAAAAAAATCAGATTTTTTTCAATAGGATTTCTCATGTGATTAAATCTGACCTGATAAAATCACTCAGAATTAATTTGGTTTAAAACGGGGATAAATATTAAAAATGTGTGATGTCATCATGACGATGAGTCAGCGTTTTTTTTTTTTTTTTTTTTTTAATCCTAAACGAACAAACTGATCAAAACGAGTTTTCATTGGAAATGAAAGTGAATGTTTTCAGAAAGGAAAGAGTTAACAGTGATTCATGTGGGGATTTCCAAAGTAAAAGCTCATCGATGCCCAAATTTATACTACAGTGTGTGTGTGTGTGTGTGTGTGTGTCTGCACATGAGCGTTTCTTATTACACACTCACACACACACGTTTCGGTCCAACCAGCAGGAAAAGAGAATAAATGAAAAAAGGAAAAATGCCACCGGCCTGAATCCTCTGCAGCGAGCTGAATAAATCGACCCCAGGTGTGCACGCAGACCGTGCACGCACACCGTGCACGAAAGCAGAACAAAGCCGAAAAGCAGAGGAAGAGTGGCGAGCGAGCACGTGGAGCTCGGGCGCCATCTTGTTTCACTAACAGCCCTGATGGTGGAGAGGCTAAACGCACACGTGCACGTCACAGATGTGCACCACGCACACACGCATGCTGACCGGCTTATTGATGAGCGAGAGTCGCAGTGGATGGAGGGAGGGAGTGGCCGGAGCTGTGGAACGGTGGCCTCGGATTATCATCTGACTACCGAGCACACACACACACACACACACACACACACACACTCATCAGCAGGTTAGTGTGCTGCAGAGTCTGGACCTGTAACTAACTCCAGACAGTGTGTAACTACGTCCATGAACCCTCCGTGTTCCCCGTGCCCCCTCCGATGCCCTTCATTCTGATTGTTCAGGTGGCGGACTGCAGAGAGGACATAGTGTCCTCACTCAGACGCAGCTCAACCCTCTGCTGCTTCAGCAACGAAACGAAAGAGACCAGCTCCACCGTCCTGATCGGGGACAGGATGGTGGTCTGATCAGGATGAATCGAATCCCTCCGACTTTTACTGTGAAAAAAATCATCTGTCATCGTGTTTTATACCTTTAATAAGGATGTCGAGGGGTGCAGTGTGTCCGTCCGTCCTTCTGTAAGGCTGAACCCACACTGTGTGGTTCTAGAAGGTTCTAAATAGAACCTCCATCCACACTGTGTGATTCTAGAAGGTTCTAAATAGAACCTCCATCCACACTGTGTGATTCTAGAAGGTTCTAAATAGAACCTCCATCCACACTGTGTGATTCTAGAAGGTTCTAAATAGAACCTCCATCCACACTGTGTGATTCTAGAAGGTTCTAAATAGAACCTCCATCCACACTGTGTGATTCTAGAAGGTTCTAAATAGAACCTCCATCCACACTGTGTGATTCTAGAAGGTTCTAAATAGAACCTCCATCCACACTGTGTGATTCTAGAAGGTTCTAAATAGAACCTCCATCCACACTGTGTGATTCTAGAAGGTTCTAAATAGAACCTCCATCCACACTGTGTGATTCTAGAAGGTTCTAATAGAACCTCCATCCACACTGTGTGATTCTAGAAGGTTCTAAATAGAACCTCCATCCACACTGTGTGATTCTAGAAGGTTCTAAATAGAACCTCCATCCACACTGTGTGATTCTAGAAGGTTCTAATAGAACCTCCATCCACACTGTGTGATTCTAGAAGGTTCTAAATAGAACCTCCATCCACACTGTGTGATTCTAGAAGGTTCTAAATAGAACCTCCACCCACACTGTGTGGTTCTAGAAGGTTCTAAATAGAACCTCCATCCACACTGTGTGATTCTAGAAGGTTCTAAATAGAACCTCCATCCACACTGTGTGATTCTAGAAGGTTCTAAATAGAACCTCCATCCACACTGTGAGACTAAATCTCCTACGATTTGAGCTTCACAGTGCTCATACAGTGCGATCTGCTGCGAGTGAACCACTCAAACTATAGCAGCAAAATCAAACAGAGCTTCTTCTACACGTTTTGTCTACGTGTGTGTTCCCATGGTTACGTTATATTTTTGTTTTTACGTGCAGGGTCTGCCATCCGGGAGGAGCTCGGTGTCAAGCCGCTCCTCCTCCAGGTCAAGAGGAGTGAGATGGGGTGGGTCGGGCATCTGGTCAGGATGCCCCCTGAGCACCTCGCTGGTGAGGTGTTTCGGGCACGTTCCAACATGGAGGAGACCGAGAGGCAGACCCCGGACCTGCTGGAGAGACTATGTCTCACAGCTGGCCGGGGAACGACTCGGGATCCTTTCGGGTGAGCTGGAGGATGCAGTCGGGGTGAGAGAAGCCTGGGCTTCCCGTCTGAGGCAGTTGCTCTGCAACCCGTCCCCGGATGAGCAGAAGATGACGGAACGAATGGAACAGTAATAACGTTAAAACCAACCAATCAGCAGAACGGATCCATCATGCTGCTTCTACAGCTTTTCCACGAAAAGTCATCTGATTGTCCAATCACTAGTCAGGAGCAACAAAAGTCTCCTCATAATCTCCTGGACCGAGAGCCATCGAGAACAAGATGAAATTCAGACTCAACTTAAACATGTCATAACACCGAAAGCAAGCAAAATTCCAGCTGAATATCGTACACTGTGCTCCAAACTTCACACTTTTGTTTAAGCCTTGTCCCTCAAATGTTTAATGAAAATGCTCAGTTACTCACTAATCAATGTTCCCTCTAATTTTTTACGTGTCTGATCAAACACACACGTTACCTGAGCAGAAGGGGGAGGGGCAAAAACCTTTACTCTTGTGACATCAGCAGCAGCGACGAGTCAAGAGATCTGCTCTGGATTTCTGTCTAATTTTACCATCTTTAGTTTAAACTGAGTTTTATTTGGCACAGGTTTTCTTGTGCGCTATTAATGTGCCAGCAGTGGGCAATCGCTCAGGTGCACAGCTCCTCCTTACTCAGTACCCACTCAGTTACGATATTGAAATGTCTGACTCAATATGACACGTTGAAAAATGTTGATACCATTTTAGATACAAATAAGAAAAAAACGGCCTCGGTGTTTTGTGGAAATCTTTGATTTCAAAGTTAAATGTTTGGAACGTTGATGTTTTTATACTAACATTTATTTTACATCATAAAAGATTCAAGTCGTTCCGCACTTTGAAAACCTTTCAGGTTGACAAAACTTGAAAAAACAAAAACTTAAACCAAAGACAAAGTCAGTGGATTTTTTTGCATCAATTTGGTTCTTGGAGAAGACCTAACCCAACAAACAGGGAACCTCCAGGGAACCTGAAGGGAACCTCCAGGGAATGTTAGCCTGAGGTTCTCTAAAGGTTTGTTTTTACCCTAAACGTTAGTTAGTGGTTATATTAGAACCTAACCTCCCTGAACAGAATCAGAATAAGAATCTACTTTAATGATCCCACACAGGGGAAATTTGTGTGTCACAGCAACAACTTCCTATCTGCTAAGTGAGTCGTTGTAGAGTCCGATCACGTACGGAAAGAAAGACCTCCGGTAACAAGATGTTCTCGAGCGGAGCTGTCTGAGCCTCTTGGAGAAGGAGCTCCGCTGTTCGTCCGGGAGTGGGTAGAGAGGATGGTCATGGTTTTCCATGATGGACAAAAGTTTGTTCAGTGACCTCCTCTCTACCACTGCCTCAAGTGACCTTAACGTCGAGAGAACCAGATTCTAAACGTTATGGTTAAAATTAAGATTAAAGAAACGTTCTGAAAACCAAAACATAACGTTTCACTACCGTCATAAAACGTTCTATTTGAACCTTTAGAGAACCAAACATAATGTTTCAGGAACGTTCTGCAAAACCTTTAAAAAACCTTCCTGGAACGTTCTGGGAAGGTTAAATTGTTAGCTGAGTAACCCCCTGTTTCTCCCACCATTGGCGCCGGTGGCAGCCTGCTGCGGTGTGATGCAGCACAAAAATTTTCCCGGTGAAGGATTAAAAAAGTATATTAAAAAAAATACTAAAAAACTGAATCTTATTGAAAAAATTTGCTTGGTTTTCATTTAATTACATCATACAAAAAAATAATAATAGTATTTTTACTAATGGATGATTCATTCTTTTTTTTTTTTCTTACAATAAGAACATCTCGTTTTCTTAACAATGGGAACCAGCACAGTTCTCCTCAAACCATCAGACATCCTGACGTCTCAGACACCGTCCACACGGAGCCGGGTATTTTTGAAAACGCATATCCGCTGTCCTACGTTTTAGGAAAACGCTCGCGTCCACATGGAGCCGTATAAATACGGTTCTGTGTGCGGTTATGAGCATGCCAGACCAGTAGTTGATGTAAACGTAAGTTCTGAGCTATCCAATCAGAGCACCTCTCTCGTCATGAAACATGGCGCCAGGCATCTCGTTTTTCGGACCCACAAGGAGGTGGAATTGTTTTTAAAAGTCGTCATCGACTATAAAGTTAATAAAACACAGGAAAATATAGACGATCCAAACAAGGACACACATGAACTACGCACGTATGTGCATTACTTATCGCAGGTAGTGACGCATGAAAACGCAAATCTTCGTTTTCGCACGTCCACACGCAAAAACAGAGTTTTCCAAAATCTCCACTTTGGCCGGAGTTTTCAAAAACGCTGGTTTTGAGTGAAAAAAAACTCTGTTTTCGTGTGGACGGCAAAACAGATAAAAATATACAAATGTGTTTTCAAAAATACCCGGCTACGTGTGGACAGGGCTCCAGATCCTGGTGGTTCTAGACCAGGCATTGGCAAACTACGGCCCGCGGGCCAAATGCAGCCCGTTAAACGTTTTAATCCGGCCCGCCGAACGAGAAAAAATTATAATAAATAAACCCTGTTAGTTTTATTTTTCTGTAATTCTGATGTTTCCTCACTACATGGTGCCAAAAATACAACAACACTGTTCCCATTAAAATGTGTGTGTCTCTGTGATGCCCACAAAATAAACAGTGTGCACAGATATGGAAAGCCATCGGGGCCAATACACACACATAAACAAGCGTGTTAGATGTTAAAACAAACAAAATGTTACATCAAGCGCTTAGATTTCATTCGGTCTAATCTAGGTTACCAAAGCATGACATCCATCTGATCCTGTTCCCAGGGCGGATCCAGGATTTTCTAGGGGCGGCGGGGCAAAATTGTTCCGGCTCGCTTGTCAAATGTTAGAAGTCAATGTGGCCCGCGAGTCAAAAAGTTTACCCACCCCTGATCTAGACCTTCTACTAGACGTGATAAACTATTCAGTCCTGACAGGTTGGACCTTCCAGACTGGTACTGCAGTGGTTTAGATCATATTTAAAGGGTCCATCTCATGTAAAATAACTCTTTTCACATTCTATCCTCTGCACACACACACACGTTTACAACATGCATTACACCATAGTTATGAAAATATATTGATTTGGTGGAGCGCAGTCACAGACCCGGAACTATGAAAGGCCGGGTATCGCTCATCCCCCGCCCGTCCTGAGAAAGTACAAGCTCCGCCCTCTGCTCTCACTGAGCCGCTATTCCTCCGCCCATCTCTGAGCGGGAGGGGGAAGGCAGGCGTAAACCCGTGCGTAGCGGTTTGGTAGCGTCTGAAATAAGATTTTATCATGTCGATTCATCAAAAAAGCCTGTTTCAAGCAAGAAAATAAAAAAGACGCAGAGCAGCGAACCAGCCTGTATATCGGACGTTGAAAGCGAGTTTGTGAGGGCGTAAGGCCGGAGTGGAGGCGGGTGAGGAGGGTAGGCGGGTGGTGAGGAGGGAGGGGGGCGTGTGTGAAGTCCGTCCTGGCTACGTCAAATGCGTCATACTTTAGACATCTGCTCATTGGTTGTTTTGTCTGAGCGTTCCAGAAATCCACAGAAAAACGGGCTAAATCAATCTAGAAAGACACACACACACACACACACACACACACACATACACACATATACAAGGCCATCACTCTTACAAGCTAGAAAACTCTGGAAAGTCCATTTTGCATTTTTTTGTCCAGAACGACTAACATGTCCTCCCTGCCAACGTGATGGAACCCCGACTCATTTAAATACACTTACATATGCATCATCTCATTTGCATGATCCATATTTAAAGTTCTAGAGACGTGGTTTGATCAGATTAAGATCTATATACAGTTCCTAAAATGAAGTCTGAAAACTGACCGAACCCTCTTCAGTTTGAGACTCAATCACCTCCCTCCATGTTCGCCTCCGTCTGAAACATCATCAGTTTTTCTGCTTCGCCTCATTAAAGCCTCACGGCGGGTATCATCAGACCTGCTCTGAATGATGGGATGTCTGGTAGGGAGGAAGGGGGAAGGAATTTACCCTCCATCATGGTGTCGGTGTGTGTTTCTTGTCCCATCGCCGATTGTTTCTCTGAGATCAGACACATCATGTACAGAGCTGTCATGGTTACGCTCTGAGCATCAGTCTGTGCTGCTCTCATGGTATCTGGAGGGACGAGGAACGCCGACACTCTTCTCATTACATTTATCAGCTGGTTTCTGCTGCTGTGTTGTTGTACCAGTCTGTACCAGAAACCTTACAGGAGGGGTCAACGCTGTTTACACATCACTTAAACCTGTACCTTAACCCAACTGGACAGACAGGGTACACCTCGGGATCCTCCTGGAGGAGCTCAGACAGTGTGGCCAGGGCGAGGGAAGCCTGGTCTTTCTACTTAGGCTATGGCCCCCAAAACCTGACCCCAAATAAGCAGGACATGACGGAATTTAGTTGGGAAATTGTTTCAGCTCTACTTGTACAGAATTACAAGGACGTCAGACCGGTTGTCGTGGTGAAAAAAGAGCTGAGCCGAAAATCAAAGCTCTGGATTTATCAGTCGATCTACGTTCCAACCATCACCATGGTAACCAGGATCTACGTTCCTACCCTCACCATGGTAACCAGGATGTACGTTCCTACCCTCACCATGGTAACCAGAATCTACGTTCCTACCCTCACCATGGTAACCAGGATCTACGTTCCTACCCTCGCCATGGCAACCAGGATCTATGTTCCTACCCTCACCATGGTAACCAGGATTTATGTTCCTACCCTCACCATGGTAACCAAGATCTACATTCCTACCCTCACCATGGTAACCAGGATCTAAGTTCCTATCCTCACCATGGTAACCAGGATCTACGTTCCTACCCTCACCATGGTAACCAGGATCTCCGTTCCTACCCTCACCATGGTAACCAGGATCTACGTTCCTACCCTCACCATGGTAACCAGGA
Organism: Neostethus bicornis; assembly: GCA_902685375.1. Lineage (NCBI taxonomy): Eukaryota > Metazoa > Chordata > Actinopteri > Atheriniformes > Phallostethidae > Neostethus > Neostethus bicornis. The sequence goes on from LR738546.1 coordinate 30,097,304, forward strand.
TCTACGTTCCTACCCTCACCATGGTAACCAGGATCTACGTTCCTACTCTCACCATGGTAACCAGGATCTATGTTCCTACCCTCACCATGGTAACCAGGATCTACGTTCCTACCCTCACCATGGTAACCAGGATCTACGTTCCTACTCTCACCATGGTAACCAAGATATACGTTCCTACTCTCACCATGGTAACCAGGATCTACGTTCCTACCCTCACCATGGAAACCAGGATCTACGTTCTTACCCTCACCATGGTAACCAGGATCTACGTTCCTACTCTCACCATGGTAACCAGGATCTATGTTCCTACCCTCACCATGGTAACCAAGATATACGTTCCTACTCTCACCATGGTAACCAGGATCTACGTTCCTACCCTCACCATGGAAACCAGGATCTACGTTCTTACCCTCACCATGGTAACCAGGATCTACGTTCCTACCCTCACCATGGTAACCAGGATCTACGTTCTTACCCTCACCATGGTAACCAGGATCTACGTTCCTACCCTCACCATGGTAACCAGGATCTACGTTCCTACTCTCACCATGGTAACCTGCTGTGGGTTTTGAATGAGATCGTAGATACAACCAGCAGAAATAATCTCCCCTCTGCAGGGTGGCTGGGCTCTCATTCAGAAATAATCTGTTGAGTTCTGCCATCCAGGAGGACCTCGGAGTAGAGCCGGTGCTCCTCTGAGTCGATGGAAGCCAGATGAGGCATCTTATTAGCATGCCTCCTTAATGCCTCACTAGTGAGGTGTTTCGGGCACGTCCCACTGGGAGGAGACCCAAAGACAGACCTCGGACCTGGAGAGACTATGTATCACAGCTGGACAGGATCCTCCTGGGTGAGATGGAGGATGCAGCCGGGGTGAGAGAAGCCTGAGCTTCCCGTCTGAGGGTGTTGCCCCCGTCACTCACAAAATTTCTTTGTTCATAAACTCTAACTTAAAGTCAGACCCTCGACAAACGCAAAACTATTTTTTCACAGATTTTGTTCATAAACTTAATTCAAGTTCTATTTTGTGCTTTAATTCTGATCTTAAGTTATTTTTAAACTTAAATATAATTTTAACTTTTAGAAATAATAAAACTTTTGAAATTTTTAATCCTGGTCACAGTGAGCTCCGGTTAAGAACAAATGTCCTGGTTTTAGACCGAGACAGACTGGTACTGGTACTAACACGCTGCAGAGTCAAATATAAGAATACAGCCCACAAATAAAAAAAAACTGGAAGAAATAGTGTTTTTTATGCAGCAAAACTCATTCAGTTCACAATCAGAATGTAAAACACTAACATTTTATTAAAAAGCAGGTTGGAATTTTCATGGAAGCCACGTATCAGCTCCTGGGTCAAAATTCAACAGCAGAGGTCAAACAATGACAACCCCCTGTCCTCCAACCCCACACACGGTTAAATCCTGGAACCGATCATGGACGTCTAGCTCCCATCACCACGGCGATCAGGATTACTGCTGGCCGTGCATCCCTCTCAGCTCCCAAGAGCCCAACCCGTGGACATGACAGCATAACGTCACAAGTTAGGGTCTCAGGGACAGAAAGAGACACAGAGTTTCAGAGGAACTTCAAAACCCACAACCATCTCACTGGACCAGTTAGACCAGCATTCCCACCATGACCAAGTCAGATCAGTCTTCTTATTCACCACCATTCGGCTTTGACTCTCCAGGATCATCACAGTAAGTCAATCCCCCTCCTCTCCTTCTTATCTCCATGTCATAGCTTCCTCCAGACCTCCTGCCTGGCTGTTCCAGACTCCCCATCCTCCCCTCTCTCTTATCTCCGTCTGGCCTCTCTGATGTCCCTGATCCAGTCCATCCTGGTCATGTTCTCTGTCTCACTGTAGCTAACCTGTTCCTTCACTACACATCTGGAAACATCAGAGTCCATTCCTGTGTAACCTCATCCGACCATCACCGTGGCACCGACAGCACACCTCACCACTGTCTTACAGTCCTCATACATGCCCTTCACCGCTCTGACATACTTCTCTGCGTCCAATCTGGTCACCCTGTCAGAAACTGTCTCCCTCTGACCTTCCCTGTACTTCTCTAACAGCATCCCCAAAGCCAACCCTGGATCTGTGGGTACGTGCCCTGCACCTGTTTGGTACACATTATAAGTTAAAAATTTTTTATGATTCTTCACACGTCAGTGGGACCAGCTGGACGTTCAGAACACGTGCGGTATCCTTGCAGACCTGTCTGGTTTGAGTGGAGTTGTTAAGATTAGTGGAAGTAGAGGTAGAGAGGTCCGAGTTCGTCTCTGACAAGGTGTACGTTATTCCAAAATTAATGGATAAAAAAAAACAATCTGATGTAAAGCTGCGGATGTGAAAAGAACGATCTGGCTCATCAGGCTGGTTGTCATAGTTACCAGCTGGCGTTTAGGCAGCTGCAGTGATATGGAACACTGAGGTTATTTGACCGGAACGTCTTTCAGAGGAAATAATGGACACCCTGCGGGCAGGATGGAGGAACGCTATGAGAATAATTTATGTAATTAATGACAATCCAGATGAAGATGAAATACCATCAAACCTGTTTAATTAATACAGTTATCAATCATTTTAGTCACCCGTCAGTGGTCTCTCAGGATCTTGTTCACGAGTGGGGGAAGGATGAAGCGGGAGATCGACAGGCGGATCGGTGCGGCATCAGTAATAAGAAAGACCAGGATCTACGTCCTTACCCTCACCATGGTAACCAGGATCTACGTTCCTACCCTCACCATGGTAACCAGTATTTATGTTCCTACCTTCACCATGGTAACCAGGATCTATGTTCCTACCCTCACCATGGTAACCAGTATTTATGTTCCTACCCTCACCATGCTAACCAGGATCTATGTTCCTACCCTCACCATGGTAACCAGGATCTACGTTCCTACCCTCACCATGGTAACCAGGATCTACGTTCCTACCCTCACCATGGTAACCAGTATTTATGTTCCTACCCTCACCATGGTAACCAGGATCTACGTTCCTACCCTCACCATGGTAACCAGGATCTACGTTCCTACCCTCACCATGGTAACCAGGATCCACGTTCCTACCCTCACCATGGTAACCAAGATCTACGTTCCTACCCTCACCATGGTAACCACAATCTACATTCCCACCGTCACCATGGTAACCAGGATCTAAGTTCCTACCCTCACCATGGTAACCAGGATCTACGTTCCTACCCTCACCATGGTAACCAGGATCTACGTTCCTACCCTCACCATGGTAACCAGGATCTACGTTCCTACCCTCTCCATGGTAACCAGGATCTACGTTCCTACCCTCACCATGGTAACCAGGATCTACGTTCCTACCCTCACCATGGTAACCAGAATCTACGTTCCTACCCTCACCATGGTAACCAGGATCTACGTTCCTACCCTCACCATGGTAACCAGGATCTACGTTCCTACCCTCACCATGGTAACCAGGATCTACGTTCCTACCCTCACCATGGTAACCAGGATCTACGTTCCTACCCTCACCATGGTAACCAGGATCTACGTTCCTATCCTCATCATGGTAACCAGGATCTACGTTCCTACCCTCACCATGGTAACCAGGATCTACGTTCCTACCCTCACCATGGTAACCAGGATCTACGTTCCTACCCTCACCTATGGATCACCAGCCGTGGGTGATGACCGAGAGAAAGAAATTGCAGATACAAGCGGCCGAAATGAGCTTCCTCCGCAGGGTGGAAGAACCCTGCGGAGTTCCTCTCCCGGCCTCTCACTCAGAGATTGGGAGAGGAGCTCTGCCCTCCAGGAGGAGCTCGATGTCGAGCCGCTCCTCCTCCAGGTCGAGAGGAGCCAGATGGGCTGGTTCAGGCATCTGGTCAGGATGCCCCCCAGTGCCTCACTGGTGAGGTGTTTTGGGCACGTCCCACTGGGAGGAGACCAAGAGGCAGACCCCGGACCCGCTGGAGAGACTATGTCTCACAGCTGGCTGGGGAACGACTAGGGATCCTTCTGGGTGAGCTAGAGGATGCAGCCGGGGAGAGAGAAGTCTGGGTTTCACGTCTGATGCTGTTGCCCCCATGATCCGCCCTGGATAAGTGGAAGACGACGGATCAGAACCTTCAGTAAGAACTCTGTTTTTAACATTAAATGATCCCGCTGCGTCCTTAACCTAGCTTCGACTCTTCCATCCCATAACTTAATATTTTCATTGGTCCGTTTTGTTCCTCTGTTGTTAACACAGCAACGCACATCTCCATGGTAACCAGCAGACTTCTCCTCCAATCATCAGACATCTTCTCGTTATCTAAGATCCTGTTAAACAAGCCAGTCACAGACTCACCTGGACACTTTGACACCTCTACAGGTACATCATCAGGACTATGAGCCTTCCCACTCTTTATCCTGTCCAGTGAAACACCTCCTGATCACCCAGAGCCTGTCTCACCTCCTTCAGCCGTCCCTTTTCAGACATTGTGTTCTCTTCTATGCCTTCATCCTCTTCATCTTCCTCACTAGCAGAGTCATCCAACACACCAGCATCCTCTGCTTTCTGGCTACACTGCCTCCTACTTTTAAATTTCTAATTTCCTTCAGATTTCAGACCAAGATGGAATCTACCTGTGTGCTCCTCCCTCCACTTTTAGACCTCATCCTTTGTTCCAGAGCCTTTTATCCTTCTGCATTCCTCTCCTGCGTTCTCGTTCAGGAAGCGTCCTTATGCCCAAATCTAAGCATACGTCGACTTCTACTTCAATGTAGGGCAACTCAGCAGCTGCTGGATGCAGACGGTAAGACGTGAGCAAAAGAGAAGACGTGTGGACTGAAGCTGAAGTGAAGTGAGGACAGTGAAATGAAGCGTTTGAAGCAGCGAAGGAACAATTAGAAAACACACATAAGAAAAATGGAGCACATTATGGAAACAATAGCTAATTAAGATTTATTTAACAATTAAGATGAATTAATAACAATGTTTGAAGTCTTTTTGAAACCGTGTGCGGTCATAAAGCTGCTGCCACGGATCCCGTACGTAACGATAATATCATTTAAACATAACTTGGACCACATCCAGCGGTTGAGATGGGTTCTCGGTGTGCGACTCGTTTCTCATTTGTCACCACTTCCAGATCGGAACGTTGCAATGTGTGTACCACAAGGTTGGGATAGAGACCGCCTCGCCCTCTCTTTCCCTGTGGGCGACGTCTCCAAAGCCGCACACTGACAACACCTTTCCATTGTTCATGAGTAATGACAGGCGGCACCTGTATTAGACGACCCGTACATGTTCGTCCCATTATTTGCCTTCTTCATACAAGGAGTTCTAAAGGCGTGGTTGGGGTTCGGGTTTGATTCTCCCTCAGATTCGTTGCAGGGGTCATTTTTTTTTTTTTTCCGCTTATGTTACACAAAGAGTTTGTTTGGCGTACGCGGCATCGTTTACCCGAGCAAAAACGCTCAGCTACAGACCAACGCAGGTCTTAGAGGACGAGGACCCACTATGGACACTATGGTCCAATCGCAGACACTGCTTCCAGTCTCCCGTGTTCACACCGTACGTACAGAAAGCGAACAACAAGTGCAAAGCTGAAGCCAGACACAACACGCCCCCCTCACCCCTCCTCCCCATCCTGCAACTCCACCCCCCGCTCCCCCTCCCTCCCCGATCTGAGAGGAACAATACAGCAGTTAGAAAACGGGCGTCCTGGCACCAGGTAGCCCTCCTCCTGCTGATGTACAGTACGGCAACGTGCACCTCACGCTGCACGAGACACAAAGCGCCCGTGCACATGTGCGTGCACGGCAGTGAAAGGAGAAACTGCACAGCATCACACATCTGACATCATGACTGGCACACCGCGAAAACACACACACACCGTGCATGTATCCTAACACACATACCATGCACGTATCCTACACACACCCTACCACACGCACCGTGCATACACGGTTCTCACATCGTGCACACTTGCCAGGCACGTCTCCCACACCGTGCACGCTCGCAGTGAGCTGACACGGTGGTCTGGAATGGTCTCGGCGTGGACTCACCCGTCCCTCCAGCGTTGCCGCCGTCCCTCCATCAGCCGGACGAGAAGTTACGGGTCTGAGCGATGAGTCAGGAGAAAGATGAGGATGGGTGGTGGGACCGAGTGGGAATGAACCATGTGCACACTCCCTCTCTCTCTCTATTCACACTCTCTCTCTCGCTCCGTCTCTCTGTTTCTCACAGCCGGGGAGGAGAGAGAGTCTCCACTGAGCTGCTGTCTGACGACCCTCCTCAAACTGGAACGACGTGCAGGTCAGACGCAGCAGGTAACGACAATCCACTGTGGGTTCAGGGACTGGTACCCACTCCTCTGGCACGGACAGGAAGGGGTGAGAAGAGGGCAAACGTATGTGCACGGAAATGTGCATGTGTGTGTGTTTGTGTCCCTGCAGCAGAAACATAGGTTCAAGTTCATGCAGCAGGTGGACGAGAACGTGCACGCTCACGTGCACGCTCGTGCAGCCCTCCAAACACAGTCCACCCAGCCTGACTCTGTCCTGTGCACACCTACGTGCACGCTCGTGTGAATCCAAGCAAAAGCAGAAACAAAGTGCCTTCTGATCTCTCGTTTCGCTCGCCCTTTTCCTTCACATTGTTTTCTCTCTCGGTCACATGCTGAGGTGGGAAGGAGGGAAGACAAAAAGAGGAGAAACTCTCCTCCTCTTCCTCTTCCTCCTCACATCCCTCCTTCTACCTTTTTTAATCTCTCTCTCTCTCCTTCCGGAGGAGAGACAAAGATCATCATTTAATTTGCCTGGCAGCTGTGATCACTTACAGCCAGAGGCCCTCTCTCACTATTAGACAGGATGGGGAGGGGGTGAGAGTGATGGAGGGAGGAGGAGGAGAGGAGAAAGTAGTCCTCCTTTTTCGTTTGTTGTCCGTTTTTCACCCGGAAAATAAAGATATCCTCCTTTTTTTTCCCCTTCTGGTCGCATGGAGAAAGAAAACAAAAGAAAAAAGCCATCAGAATTCCACTTTTTCCTCTTTGATCTGTCCCTCGCTCCGTCCTCACACTCTGTCTCATCCTCCTATCCGTCCCCCAGAAACAGGAGAGGCCTGCAGAGAGGGAGAGAGAGAGAGAGAAAGAGAGGGGGGCAGAGAAACATTGCTACATGATGTGCTTTGGCTTATAGAGGCTACATTTAATCTCCACTGGCTCCCCCAGGCTTTGCTATGGAGAGAGAGTGAGAGAGAGGGTAGGAGGAGGGAGAGAAAGAGGGGAGATGCTGGGGGAGGGACAGATGGAGTGAAGCGAAGGAGAGCAGCGACATGCAGACGACTGGGAGCTGAAATCAGTGACTGCCTAGCAGGGGGAAAATCCCACAGACTTTCACTCTCTCTCACCCCTCCCTCACCCTGTCTGAGTGATGCAGCACTCCTCATCCTGCCTGGCACGTTCTGCTTTCCATCCAGCTGCTGCACATCGCCCTGCATCTGGATGCACCGCCCCTCTCACAATTGCAGCCATCTTCATTCATCACCTGCTTTGTGTCCGCAGACAGCTCTAATATTAGCAGGAAGCGGTGACGGAGTGGACGTGTGTTCTACGCCAGGCTCTCCATCGTACGCTTAAAAAAAAACCATCCTCAACACTGATTAAATACAGATGAAAAAAACAACAAAGAAAATATTCATTCAATAAAAAAAAGTCTGTTATTGTTCAAACAGATGTGACACAAAAAAAAATCCAGAAAGACTCATAAACGTTAGAAGAACAGAACGCCATCTTGTCGTTAGATTAATACATGTTATATAGTTTATGTTGTAAACCAGGATCTAGGGTCCTACCCTCACCATGGTAACCAGGATCTACGTTCCTACCCTCACCATGGTAACCAGGATCTACGTTCCTACCCTCACCATGGTAACCAGGATCTACGTTCCCACCATCACCGTGGTAACCAGGATCTACATTCCTACCCTCACCATGGTAACCAGGATCTAGGGTCCTACCCTCACCATGATAACCAGGATCTACATCCTACCCTCACCATGATAACCAGGATCTACGTTCCTACCCTCACCATGGTAACCAGGATCTACATCCTACCCTCACCATGGTAACCAGGATCTACGTTCCTACCCACACCATGGTAACCAGGATCTATGTTCCTACCGTCACCATGGTAACCAGGATCTACGATCCTACCCTCACCATGGTAACCAGGATCTAAGTTCCTACCCTCACCATGGTAACCAGGATCTATGTACCCTCACCATGGTAACCAGGATCTACGTTCCTACCCTCACCATGGTAACCAGGATCTACGTTCCTACCCTCACCATGGTAACCAGGATCTACGTTCCTACTCTCACCATGGTAACCAGTATTTATGTTCCTACCCTCACCATGGTAACCAGGATCTATGTTCCTACCCTCACCATGGTAACCAGTATTTATGTTCCTACCCTCACCATGGTAACCAGGATCTACGTTCCTACCCTCACCATGGTGATCAGGATCTAAGTTTCTACCCTCACCATGGTGAACTTTTGGGCTTAGCTCTTTCTTTACCACGACGGACCTAGTTATTAAAATATTTTTGTCATTATGTTTAAATGTTTTTTTTTTACAGTTTTCAGGTTTTATTCAGAAATCAGACATGTTTTTTTTTTTTTTGTTTTCCAGCTGGTAGAAACAGGAAGCAGGTCGGGAGAGACCCAGATCTGTCAGGATGGCAAACAAGCCGGAGAGACAGACGTGTGTGTGTGTGTGCGTGTGCGTGTACACAGACCGGGTCTGACAGCAAGCCTTTCATCTGGACAGCTGAGGGTCTGGTGGCTGGAGTCTGATTGACATGATCAGGATCAACATGTTTTTAGTGTTGTTATGGTAACCACTCCATCACACACACACACACACACACACACACACACACACACACACACACACACACACACACACACACACACACACACACACACACACACACAGTATTTCCAGGAGCCTTTCTATGGACTGATCTGGTAGGTTTTTGTTTGGCGACACTCTGTGTTCTGTACACACTGAGGAACACATTGAAGCGGAAATTGAAGCTTATATTTCAGGCGAGAGGCAGGGTGCACCCCAAACAGGTTGCCAGACTGTTGCAGGAAAAATGCCTGGGGCTACCGGACACACAAATGTCCTCTTTAGGGGATTAATGATGTATTCCGTATTGGAATTACAGCGAAGTTTTCTTCCTCCGCAGGGTGGCTGAGCTCCCAATCAGAGTTAGGGGGAGAAGCTCGGAGTAGAGCCGCTGCTCCTCCGAGACGAGAGAAGCCAGATGGGATGGTTCGTGCATCTGGTTAAGATACCTCCCAAACGCCTCGCTGATGAGGTGTTTCGGTCACTTGTAGGAGACCCAGAGACAGACCCCTGAACCCGCTGGAGAGACTATGTCTCACAGCTGGCCAGGGAACACCTTGGGATCCCAAGATGGGATCCCAAGGCGGATTCTCCTTCAGCTCTCCAGGGGAGGCATGGGACACCATCCCTCCCCTGGAGAGCTGAAGGAGAAGCCTGGGTTTCCCATCTGAGGCTGTTGGTCCAGGACCTCGGATAAGCAGAAAACAATGGAATGGAATTTCTTCCTTCTCCTGAAACAACCTCACCTGGCTCTTACTCCGATCCGGCAAAGTTCATCCCAAACGCCCAGTTTGGCAATGCTGTTGCCAACGCCACCCGGGCCCAGATAAACAGAAGGGAAAGAACTTTAAATTTTTGTTTTAAGTTTTTAAACAAAAACGCAGGCGTCAGCAATAACTAGGACGCTGCATCGGTCCGTCGTGGTAAAGAGAGAGCTGAGCTGAAAAACAAAGCTCTAGATTTACAAGTCGATCTACCTTCCTACCCTCATTATGGTAACCGGGATCTACGTTCCTACCCTCATTATGGTAACCGGGATCTACGTTCCTACCCTCACCATGGTAACCAGGATCTAGGTTCCTACCCTCACCATAGTAACCAGGATCAATGTTCCTACCCTCACCATGGTAACCAGGATCTACGTTCCTACCCTCACCATGGTAACCAGGATCTACGTCCCTACTCTCACCACTTGTAACCAGGATCTATGTTCCTACCCTCACCATGGTAACCAGGATCTAGGTTCCTACCCTCACCATGGTAACCAGGATCTACGTTCCTACCCTCACCATGGTAACCAGGATCTACGTTCCTACCCTCACCATGGTAACCAGGATCTACGTTCCTACCCTCACCATGGTAACCAGGATCAATGTTCCTACCCTCACCATGGTAACCAGGATCAATGTTCCTACCCTCACCATGGTAACCAGGATCTACGTTCCTACCCTCACCATGGTAACCAGGATCTACGTCCCTACCCTCACCATGGTAACCAGGATCTATGTTCCTACCCTCACCATGGTAACCAAGATCTATGTTCCTACCCTCACCATGGTAACCAGGATCTACGTTCCTACTCTCATCATGGTAACCAGGATCTACGTTCCTACCCTCACCATGGTAACCAGGATCTACGTTCCTACCCTCACCATGGTAACCAGGATCTATGTTCCTACCCTCACCATGGTAACCAGGATCTACATTCCTACCCTCACCATGGTAACCAGGATCTACATTCCTACCCTCACCATGGTAACCAGGATCTACATTCCTACCCTCACCATGGTAACCAGGATCTACATTCCTACCCTCACCATGGTAACCAAGATCTACATTACTACCCTCACCATGGTAACCAGGATCTACATTCATAACCAGCTGTGGGTGGTGACCGAAAGAATGCGATCGCCGATGGAAGCGGCCGAAATGAGCTTCCTCCTCAGGGTGGCTGGGCTCTCACTCAGAGATCGGGTGAGGAGCTCTGTCATCCGGGAGGAGCTCGGTGTCGAGCCGATCCTCCTCCAGGTCGAGAGGAGCCAGATAGGGTGGTTCAGGCATCTGGTAACGATGCCTCTCAAGCGCCTCGCTAGTGAGGTGTTTCAGGCACGTCCCACCGGGAGGAGACCAAGAGGTAGACCCGGACCTGCTGGGGAGACTATATCTCACAGCTGGCTGGGGAACATCTCGGGATTCTTCCGGGTGAGCTGGAGGATGCACCCGAGGTGAGAGAAGTCTGGGCTGCCTGTTTCAGGGTGTTACCCCGCTGACCCGGCCCTGGATGAGCGGAAGATAACGGAACAGAACGGAACATGTGCGATTCAAATCATAAAATTATGGACGGGAGAGATGAAAAAAATTTCAAAGAAACTCTTTCAGGATGAACTTTTTGTACAAATTCATTTTTCATTAAACCCTCGTTAAGGTTTTTTTTTTTTGTTCTAATTAAAACAAAGAAATGTATTAAACATGCACATCTGTTCGACGACAAACCACGTGCTCACTCAGCCTGACATTTTACCAACAGGGGGCAGGACCAACACCTGCACCGAGCAGGTTTAATAAACATGTTTCTGCAGAAACTAGACAAAGATTTCAAATCCAGAAACATGCTGCTTTCCCTCCCAGCACATTCCGCTCCCCTCACTCAGATGTGTCACAATATTTCATGTCAGACAAGCCGACAGCGGCAAATTTCCGAGCAGTCTGCCAACAGGAAATATTGTGACAGGAATTGTGCTCAGAGAGAGATTTTCCAGCTTTCATGCAGACTGAGACACGGCCACACCATCGTACACATTCTTCTCATCTTATCTGTCGCCGTGGCAGCAGATTTCCTGCATCCAATCACCAGTGACCACACATCCATCCCGTCGGCTCTGATCACCAACACCAGGAAAATCAGGGAAAGAAATTAATCGGTTTTTTTATTGGGATTGTTTGACCGTCTCATCTCAGTGAAAACTGGGTAGTAAACGTGGAGCTAACATTAGCTGGAGAAGATTTCACTTCTTTATCCATCATTTCCCTTCAGGGGTCGCCACATCAAGTCAGTTTCTTCCATCTAACCCTATCTCCTGCATCCTCTTTGGTCACACCAACTATCTTCATGTCTTCCTTCACTGTATCCATGAACCTCCTCTTTGGTCTTCCTCTAGTCCTCTTTCCTGGTGGTTCCAAATCCAGCATCCTTCTTCTGATGTACTCTCTCTCTCTTCTCTGCACATGTCCAAACCATCTCAGTCTGGTCTCTCTGACTTTAAAACCTCTAACATGTGCTGTTCCTCTGATCCTGTCCATCCTGGTCACTCCCAGAGAGATCCTCAGCATCTTCATCTCTGCTACAAACATCTCTGTTTCCTGTCTTTTCCTCAGTGCCACTGTCTCTAGACCAATCAGCATGGCCGCTCTCACCACACTGTCTCTAGACCAATCAGCATGGCCGCTCTCACCACACTGTCTCTAGACCAATCAGCATGGCCGCTCTCACCACACTGTCTCTAGACCAATCAGCATGGCCGCTCTCACCACACTGTCTCTAGACCAGCGGTCGGCAACCTTTGACACCGAAAGAGCCATTTGAACCCGGTTTCCACGGAAAAGAAAACACTGGGAGCCGCACATCTAAAATGAAAAAAAAAAAACTTCTACTACTTTACCGCAGCATGTTTCTTATGAAATCCACGTGCTACAGAGAAAATTACATTTTATTCATTTAATGAACACATTTTGAACATTTTGAATTCTTGAAAAATAATAACAATGAATGTCTCATTCAAATAAATTAAAAAGCTGAATTTAAATTGTCCATGTAGCAAACGAAAGCAGAAAAATGCCATGAGGCGTCATCCTTATATCCATTTATCTAAAATGAAGATAACACTGTATATATTACTTTTTCTTACCTTTACACTTTGTATAAACAACTATAGTGTGGTTATGTCTTATGAAGTAATACGGAGAAAATTTAATTTTACCGATGTAATGAACACATTCTGAATTCTTGAAAAAATAATAATGTCTGAATGTCTCTTTTGAATAAATTAAAAAGCTGAATTTAAATTGTGCATGCAGCAAACAAAAGGGAAAAATCCGTGAGCCGTCATCCTTATATCGCCTTGGGCTTTCAAAGTATGCAGCGGAGCATACTTTGTGATATTTCAAGATCACAATAATCTTCAAATTTAGAACTAAAATAATATAAAAACTAACACAAATAAAACACACTTCAATTAAATACAAAAAAAATTTTTTTAGTAATTTATTATCCCAAGCCAATCAGAGCCGCATTATAAGGATGAAAGAGCCGCATGAGGCTCCGGAGCCGCGGGTTGCCGACCGCTGCTCTAGACTAATCATCATGGCCACTCTCACCACACTGTCTCTAGACCAATCAGCATGGCCGCTCTCACCACGCTGTCTCTGGACCAATCAGCATGGCCGCTCTCACCACACTGTCTCTAGACCAATCAGCATGGCCACTCTCACCCCACTGTCTCTAGACCAATCAGCATGGCCGCTCTCACCACACTGTCTCTAGACCAATCAGCATGGCCACTCTCACCACGGTTTTCTACACTTTTCCTTTCATTCTAGCTGAAACTCTTCTATCACACATCACACCTGATACTTTCCTCCACCCGTTCCAGCCTGCCTGCACACGCTTCTTCACCTCTTTTCCACACTCTCCATTGCTCTGGACTGTTGATCCTAGATACTTAAAATCTTCCTCCTTCTTTATCTCTTCTCCCTTAACCTCACTTTTCCATTTGGATCCCTCTCATTCACACACATGTACTCTGTTTTACTCTGACTAATCTTCATTCCTCTTCTTTCTAGTGCAAACCTCCACCTCTCCAGCTTTTCCTCCACCTCTTCCCTCCTCTCACTACAGATCACAATGTCATCTGCAAACATCATTGTCCGTGGAGATTCCTGTCTGACCTCGTCTGTCAGCCTGTCCATCACCATAGCAACAGTCCCACCCCCACACTGAACTCCTCTGTCTCACCTACAGCACACCTCACCACTGTCTTACAGCCCTCATACATGTCCTGGACCGCTCTAACATACTTCTCTGTCACACCAGACTTCCTCATACAATACCATAGTTCTTCTCTAGGTACCCTGTATATGAAAACTAATCCCTGAGTCCTGCTTTCGATCGTCCTCAGATTAGAACGAGAACCCACCACACAGTGCTCAGACATCGTATCTACCACCACAGGTAGGATTACCCATCCAAGATGGCAGCTGCAGCAGCCAATGAGGGGTCTACTCTTTATGTCTATGTGTGCCACACCCAAATCAGACATTGTTTCTCCTAATATGGTCATTTCCTCTGAAAATATGAGTGAAAAAATGTAACAGATGAAATTGAACCAAAATGAGGCGTCTGGTGTCAGATCAACTGCTTTCCTGTTCTCCTGCTGCAGCCATGATGGCGTCCAGTCCCATGATCTGTCGTCTGGACCCTAACACGTTGTCTTCCGGGCTGCACACACCGACTCCTCTTCTCTAACGCTGAATTAACGCCAATAAACTGGTCAAAACTGGCTATTCATCTGGATCCTACATCTCAAACATCACTACCTGTGACTAAATTTATAGTTGTTATAGTTGTTGCTGAGTAGCTGTGAGTGGTTTCATTAAAATTCAATCACATTTATAAGAATTTGTATTTTTCCTCTTGAGTTAAAACCATCCATTTATGTCCAAATGTTTTATTTTTATTGTCTTATTATCAATTTTCATAAAGTTTTGGTCGACCGTCGAATCAACATTTTCAAGGAATAAAGAAAGATTTTGATCAATGTTTGCATTTTCGTCCGTTGTCTTCCGTTGTCGCCGAGGCAACAGCCTCAGATGGGAAACCCAGACTTCTCTCACCCCGGCTGCATCCTCTTGCTCACCTGGAAGGATCCCGAGGTGTTCCCTGTCCAGCTGTGAGACATAGTCTCTCCAGCAGGTCCGAGGCCTGCCTCCGGGTCTCCTCCCCTATAAGATGTACCCAAAACACCACATCAGCGAGGCGTTCAACCACCCCATCTGGGTTCTCTCGATCCAGAGGAGAAACAGCTCTACTCCGAGCTCCTCCCTCTATCTCTGAGTGAGAGCCCACCCACCCTGTAAATGTTTCTAGTATGTATAACTTTAACCAGCAGTAGAAACGATGATCATCCAGCTGTGCAGCGCCAGGCGTACCTCAGGAAAAGCTAGCAGGTCGTACAGTTATCTACCAGCATGTCTTTCTCAACTATACAACCTACTACCTCAACCTGTGAGCAAGCAGACCTCATGGCTGGAAGGTGGAGCAAAAAGAAGAGTCACACAAAATAAAGACGTCCAAGATCACACAGCGTTTTACAAATGAGATGTTCTGTTTCTGCCTGTTTTCTGCTTTGTGGTGGCGTTTTAGCAGCTGCATAAGATGTATGTGTGACAGGAAACGTCCTCGTCATGGCTTTATCTGCACGGCACAGTGTGGGCGGGCCAAAGCAATGGTCTTAATAACAAAAACATACGATAATATAATAAACATCTATTTTGATTATTTTTTTTTTTTGATTATTTTGAATTACTCTATTCATCCCTCACCGGGGAAATTTGTTTGCTGCACTCCTTACACCGCAGCAGGCTGCCCTTCAACGGCGCCAATGGTGGGAGAACTGGGGGCTAGGTGTCTTCTCCAAGGACCCTAGACGTGCTCTCCGTGGGACGCGAACCCGCGACCTTCCGGTCCGCGGGCGAACGCGCTAACCACGCGGCCACCGTCTCCACCCGGTAATCTATATTGGTAATCTATTGGTAATCGATTGGTAATCTATAATTACCAATCAGAGATAGAAGCAACGCCTTCAGTCTTTGTTGGCCAGAAAATATCTGAATAACAACTTGGTGCCAATTAAATGTTTTCCGTTCAAATTTATCAAATATTTCCAAATGATTTCTCTGTTTTCTCTCAGTTTTCGTAAACACGCTGGCACCACCTACTGACGACGCTAAACTACACTCCCTCTGGCAGCGAGGTCAGGGATTGCAGGGATTATCTTATGATTGCAGTGATGGGAAAATGACCCACCCAATCAGAGTCAGGATGTGTGCGGGTTGCAGACGGGTAGCGGTTTGACCAAAACAGTTTTATTCTAAATGAATCATCCCAGGTGGGAGGGGTTAAACTAACGCAGGTTAAAAACAATCCAAATCCCAAAACAGATAA
The DNA here is from genome assembly GCA_902685375.1 of Neostethus bicornis. Classification (NCBI taxonomy): domain Eukaryota; kingdom Metazoa; phylum Chordata; class Actinopteri; order Atheriniformes; family Phallostethidae; genus Neostethus; species Neostethus bicornis. The sequence continues at coordinate 30,113,405 of LR738546.1, forward strand.
CCCACATATTCTCAAATGAAGAAGACCTGTGAGAACACCAGACAACCTGGGGAGGAGTGGAGGAAAAGACACACGTTAAAAACAGATGGGAGGGACAATGAGACACAGGTGAGATACATTAGAAAGGAGTAGGCAATCATCAGGAGGAGGGAAAACACAAGGAGGGTAAGTCAAGACCGCTGAAACCGGAAGGGCGGGGATTTTAAAATAAAGCAGGAAGCAAATGTAAACACCAAAAAAAACAGCTGCTTAAACCTGACACCCTGACATAGAGGACAGCGGGACATGAATACAAGCGTTCGTCCACCATGTTTGTAGTTCTGTTTTATAATGGCTTTACATTATTAAGAATTACATTATTAAACATTTTAAATAGAAAATATGAGAAAACCCATTAAATATTTCAATATACATTTGGATCTTGTGAAATAAAATAGGCCGTTCTTATGGTTTGTTCTGTTTTTGAACGGTGATATTTAAGATTGAATCAGCAGCGGATAAACATTTGTTAATCAGTGAAGCAGGCTCCACCTCGTGTCTCCAATCGATTTCATTCATGCCACCAATCAGTCAAAGATTCCTGGCATCTTCTTACGTTTGCAACGATGAGAAAACATCCTACCCAATCAGAGAACAGAGATGACGATGTGACATAAATGCAAGCGTCCATCCTCCATGTTTGTAGTTCTTCACTACTTCACAATAATAATACACAATATGCGATACAATAATGAAGATGAAGATTAGTCAGAGTAAAACAGAGTACATGTGTGTGAATGAGAGGGATCCAAATGGAAAAGTGAGGTTACAGGGAGAAGAGATAAAGAAGGTGGAAGATTTTAAGTATCTAGGATCAACAGTCCAGAGCAATGGAGAGTGTGGAAAAGAGGTGAAGAAGCGTGTGCAGGCATGCTGGAACGGGTGGAGAAAAGTATCAGGTGTGATGTGTGATAGAAGAGTTTCAGATAAAATGAAAGGATAAGTGTAGAAAACCGTGGTGAGAGCGGCCATGCTGATTGGTCTAGAGACAGTGTCACTGAGAAAAAGACAGGAAGCAGAGATGTTTGTAGCAGAGATGAAGATGCTGAGGATCTCTCTGGGAGTGACCAGGATGGACAGGATCAGAGGAACAGCACATGTTAGAGGTTTTAAAGTCAGAGAGGTCAGACTGAGATGGTTTGGACATGTGCAGAGGAGAGAGAGAGAGTACATCAGAAGAAGGATGCTGGGTTTGGAACCACCAGGAAAGAGGACTAGAGGAAGACCAAAGAGGAGGTTCATGGATACAGTGAAGGAAGACATGAAGATAGTTGGTGTGACCGAAGAGGATGCAGCAGATAGGGTTAGATGGAAGAAACCGACTTGCTGTAGCGACCCCTGAAGGGAAATGCCGAAAGGAGAAGAAGATATGCGATACGATAATCTGCAACTTTATCAACCACCGTTGCTTATTTTAACATGTCTTAATTATGATTAAAATGGACAGAAACGGTGAATTTAATTGTAATTTCAAGGTTTTGGCGGTTTAAAGAAATCACAACGTTTTACTGAGACTTTTGATTGCAGTGAAATCAGGCGTTTTAAACTAAAACACTGACAATAAAATACTGTTAAATCCCGGAGGAACTGATTAAACCTTTGCTTCAACCCTGTCAGATTTTCATCTGGACCGGAAACACCACCTAGAATCCACCTTGTAGCAGGTTCTTTTTAAAACTAGTGATTGGTTTTTAAAGCTTATGATGTGAATGGAAACGGTCTTGATTCTCTGGGGATGGTTATCGATCCCTCGGTAATCGATACGTTTTTAGTTTAAAAACAAGTACAAAAACATAAACTACCTGTTGATTCACCAGCGCTGGTCTTCTCAGACACCGTGCGTCCTTTCTGTTGAATACCGTCCATGTTGGCGGAGTGTTTGTTTACATCTTTGTTGCTACTTTTTGTTACATTTCCATCTTCATTCGCTGTCTGAGTTAACGTTAAAGAAATACTACCACACTTCTGATGTTTTTACGCCACTTCGCTGCTCTGCCATTTTCTTGTTTGTTAGTAATTTATCTGCGGAAGAATACCTGCGCCACCCACCCTAATTAACACATTTTCCTCTGAAAAGTAAAGAGTGAAAAAGTAGTGCGTGCCATGTTTGCTCTTTAGTATGGAAAGCACGAAAATTTTATTTCCTTACGTATTTTAAGTGTTTGAAATATGGGCGTCTCTTGTGCTCGATTTGAAATCTAATGCTCTTGATTTAACATCTAGGGCGCTTGTTTAGGGGCATCGGTGTTTTTCCACCGATATCGATAAGAATATCAATACGGCTGAAAGTTTTCGGTTCGGTAAAAAAATGCTAATCGGGTACCTTGTTGAGCCGCATTTTGTAATAACGGTGCATTTTGTAATAAACGTACATTATCTGAGTTTGGAGGGACCAGTCACACCATTTATAGAGCATGTTTTGGATGCTCAAGCAGGACAGTTATATGACAACAACACACTTTCACCACTGCAGCCTGCCTCACCAGATGAGACTGACCCACCTATCCAGCCTGATGAGCCTGAGGACCCTGTTCTGACTACACCCCCTGTTCAGCCTGTCCTACCAACTGAAATCTTTCAGTCTATTATCAAAATGACCCTTGAGGATGACATGTCAATGCTTGGGACATTTAACAGAGTGTCTCAACATTTTAAAGACATTGCAGATCGATTCCATCCATCAATCTATCTAAGGGAAACATTAAGCCGAAGCCTTGGGTTGGACGTCGTTGGAAAGCACACAATTAGTGTACAAAGGTTGTACAAAGCAGCAGGGCGCTTTGGTGGTGTGGCATTAAAACTCAAGGATTATGGGTTGGGGCAGTTTATTACAAAATGCGGCAGTTTATAACAAAATGCGGCTTTATTACAAAATGAAATGAAAAAGTTATTACATTTTGGACATTTATTACAAAATGCACCGTTATTACAAAATGCGGCTCAACATACCTGTTCAACGATGGCAACGCCCGGAAATAAATGAAGGTCTGGATGCCGTCATATTGACCTAAAAAAGTATCATAAATATCTAAAAAAAAAAAAAGTAGCAAAAACGATTGACATATTTTTTGTTTATTTTTGTTTAAATATTTTTTAAGAGGGGCCAGCTTCACGGAGCTCATCTAATCCTATCTCCTGCATCCTCTTCGGTCACTCCAACTATCTTCATGTCTTCCTTCACTGTATCCATGAACCTCCTCTTTGGTCTTCCTCTAGTCCTCTTTCCTGGTGGTTCCAAACCCAGCATCCTTCTTCTGATGTACTCTCTCTCTCTCCTCTGCACATGTCCAAACCATCTCAGTCTGACCTCTCTGACTTTAAAACCTCTAACATGTGCTGTTCCTCTGATCCTGTCCATCCTGGTCACTCCCAGAGAGATCCTCAGCGTCTTCATCTCTGATACAAACATCTCTGTTTCCTGTCTTTTCCTCAGTGACACTGTCTCTAGACCAATCAGCATGGCCGCTCTCACCACACTGTCTCTAGACCAATCAGCATGGCCGCTCTCACCACACTGTCTCTAGACCAATCAGCATGGCCGCTCTCACCACACTGTCTCTAGACCAATCAGCATGGCCGCTCTCACCACACTGTCTTTAGACCAATCAGCATGGCCGCTCTCACCACATTGTCTCTAGACCAATCAGCATGGCCGCTCTCACCACACTGTCTCTAGACCAATCAGCATGGCCGCTCTCACCACACTGTCTCTAGACCAATCAGCATGTCTGCTCTCACCACACTGTCTCTAGACCAATCAGCATGGCCGCTCTCACCACACTGTCTCTAGACCAATCAGCATGGCCGCTCTCACCACACTGTCTCTAGACCAATCAGCATGTCTGCTCTCACCACACTGTCTCTAGACCAATCAGCATGTCTGAATTATGCAAATAGAGTACTGCTGAAGGTCAAGGAAGTGCTGGTTTAAAAAATCCAAGTATTTTAAAACTTCTTCATTTTAAACCATCATTGATTTTCAGTTAAAACAGTAAAATAGAAAATAAAAGCATGGAAATCCTTATGCCGATGCTGACACTTAAAATGCGCTACTTGTGACAGCAGCAGATTCGTGTTTCTCATTTTGTTGTAAAAAATGAGTATTTTATTGTAGTTTTAAGAGCTGATCTCGTTCATCAGCTCCTTCATGTGGTGTCTTCATGGACGTGTGGAGATGTTCCTGCTGGAGTGAATCAGAAGGAATGAAGGCAGGATCTTCTGAGTGACATCATCAGTGCTTCCTGTCTGAACATACCCGGCTTCACCATGGAACTAAAGATGGTGGACTGCTGGTGTTGTTCCACCACAGTGAAGGATCAACATGTGGAGCTTTTAGTGACAGTTTAAAATCTTATTATGATCCACTGAAGTTGCCACGGTAACCAACATTCCACCTTAAGCAGAGCCAACTGTCCTGTGTTCCACCCACGGCTGTTCCAGCTCCACCCAACTCAGCACCACCTAGCAGCTGTTCTGAAGCTGTTTGGAGCTCTCTCTTGAACTGCTTGGAGCTACCGGACACACAATTTTCCCCGGTATTAATAAAGTATTCTCTGTTTTGCTTACACTAAAGTGTGTGAAGGTTATTCTAAAAAAAAACAAGTTGTACAGTTTTGTATTTGTATGTAAATTCAATATGTGCATTAAATCACTGTTACTGTGACAGACTGGCGACCTGCTCGGTGTGTACCCTGCCCCTTGCCTAAAAGGAGCCGGGATAGGCTCCAGCACCCCCGGTAACTCTCTAAATGATTGGTGGTTCAGAAGATGACTGACTGACTGATCACTGTTGATAACTAATAGTGATTAATCACAATGAGTTTTATTCAAATTTGCAATTATTTCCTGATAGTAATTTTTAAAAAAAAATCAATTCCTGGTCCTAAAATTATGTATGAAAGCCCCACAGCAATGAGGGCAGGGGTAGAAGGCTTGTAACACTGTTCTTTCTGTGTGTAGTTTGCATGTTCTACCTGTGTATGTGTGTGTTTTCTATGGTTTCCTCAAAAAACATACAAAACATAGGTTGATTGGCCACTATGAAAACTGCCCCTAGGAATAAATGAGTGTGTGTGTGTGGATGGTTGTATGCGTGTGTGGCCCCACGACAGACTGGTGACCTGTTGAGGGTGTATCCTGCTTTTCACCTTGAATCAGCTGGCATGGGCTCCGGCACCCCCTGTGACCCAGATAGTGACGGATGGTTCAGAAGATGAATGAATGTACAAACATGAGAAACCACTGGTTGTAACAGTGAGGTGTTTTTCTGGGTCAGTGTGTGTGTGTGTGTGTGTGTGTGTGTGTCTTGTTGTTCTGGAGCTGCTGATGCTGCACAGACACACACCTGCAGAATCAAGCTTGCGGTGTCCATTCACACAAGTTCGGATCTACGGGTTTGTATCTGCGAGCAGAAACGTGTTCAATCCAGATCCAACGCGACCAGATCCTTCGGATTTAAAATATTCTACTGAATATCATTTTTTTATTTTTCCGTTTACCTAAATTGTAAAAAAAAAAAAAAAAGCCTATGTTTTAAATTGTCATACTCTTCATTTTTTTGTCGTTTTTGTTTTTTATTCACTAACTTACGACGAAATAAATGTAACATTTTTTTGGTTTCTTTGTTTTCTTGTGATCCCAGGTTCGGCATGGGCCAAGCGGCAATCGAACCAGGTTCTCTCTGTTGAAAGACAGTATCTCTACCAGTAAGCCAACGCCCTTTAGGATCATGAATTTAATATTTTGCATGTAAATTTAAGTAAATTCAAAATTTTTCCAATTTAACCAAAAAAACAACAAAAACATTTTATTGTCCTTGTTTTTGGTTTATTTTTTGTTAACTTTATTAAAGTAAAATTATGACTGTTTTAGAAAATTTAAAGACATTTGAAGCGATTTTAAATTCAATATAAAAAAATATGAATATGTTCCTACCTTCACCGTGGTAACCAGGATCTACGTACATTGCTACTCTCACCATGGCAACCAGGATCTACATTCCTACTCTCACCGTGGTAACCAGGATCTACGTTCCTACCCTCACCATGGTAACCAGGATCTACGTTCCTACCCTCACCATGGTAACCAGGATCTACATTGCTACTCTCACCATGGTAACCAGGATCTACGTTCCTACCCTCACCATGGTAACCAGGATCTACATTGCTACTCTCACCATGGTAACCAGGATCTACGTTCCTACCCTCACAATGGTAACCAGGATCTACGTTCCTACCCTCACCATGGTAACCAGGATCTACGTTCCCACCCTCACCATGGTAACCAGGATCTACGTTCCCACCCTCACCATGGTAACCAGGATCTACGTTCCTACCCTCACCATGGTAACCAGGATCTATGTTCCTACCTTCACCATGGTAACCAGGATCTATGTTCCTACCCTCACCATGGTAACCAGGATCTATGTTCCTACCTTCACCATGGTAACCAGGATCTACATTCCTACTCTCACCATGGTAACCAGGATCTACGTTCCCACCCTCACCATGGTAACCAGGATCTAGGTTCCTACCCTCACCATGGTAACCAGGATCTACGTTCCCACCCTCACCATGGTAACCAGGATCTATGTTCCTACCCTCACCATGGTAACCAGGATCTATGTTCCTACCCTCACCATGGTAACCACTTTAAATCACCCCACACATGATTCCTGGTTCCCTGGTTAGGCTGGACTGCCCTGCAACTTCTCTTTAACTGATAAACCACCTCATGCACGTCGTCTCTAATAACCAGCCCCATGAACACGAGCAATGGACCATCCCATTGTGACCATTTCCAGAAAACAGCTGCCCTAGAGACAGTCTAGAGTCTCTAGGGCTCTCACCACACTGTCTAGAGACAGTGTGGTGAGAGCGGCCATGCTGATTGGTCTAGAGACAGTGTGGTGAGAGCGGCCATGCTGATTGGTCTAGAGACAGTGTCACTGAGAAAATACAGCAAACAGAGATGTTTGTATCAGAGATGAAGATGCTGAGGATCTCTCTGGGAGTGACCAGGATGGACAGGATCAGAGGAACAGCACATGTTAGAGGTTTTAAAGTCAGAGAGGTCAGACTGAGATGGTTTGGACATGTGCAGAGGAGAGAGAGAGAGTACATCAGAAGAAGGATGCTGGGTTTGGAACCACCAGGAAAGAGGACTAGAGGAAGACCAAAGAGGAGGTTCATGGATACAGTGATGGAAGACATGAAGATAGTTTGTGTGACTTGAAGAGGATGCAGCAGATAGGGTTAGATGAAAGAAACTGACTTGATGTGGCGCCCCCTAAAGGGAGATGAGGAAAGGAGAAGAACTGATGAGGTATCATTTAAATTTCTCCATACAGACACCGTCCGTAGTGATTCCGTGTAAATCTTTACTCAGATTTCTTGAAACTTCAGTGAATGAATCTTAAAAACCTCTGTTTTCTGATGTTTTTCTTCATTTAAATAAACACGTTAATCATTGAATCGACATAAAAAAAAACACTTAAAATCATTTAAAAACAATAAAATTTCACTGAAACTGAGTCCAAACCAGACGTGTCAAACTGTGTCGGAACAAAGAGGCCGTGGTAGGAGGTTTGGGGGGCCACAGGACACCCCCACTTCTACAGCGGCTGTAGGCCTCCACCTGCACCGTGTGGGGAGCGAGAGGGGGGATCTACCCAGCAACAGAAAGGAGGTGAGATTGGGTGAGAGAGGAGGAGAGTTGAGAAAGTGTGACCCCCACCCCTCCTCCTTCACGGCGTTGCTAGCCAACAGGTAGCATCCAGGAAACAGAAAGACAGTTACTCACCTCCACGCCAACCGGGGCAGCAGAAACAAAAAGAACCCCAAAAAGATGGAAAACAGAGTTCCACAGAAGGGCGAGAAAACGAGGAGACCGTTCTCTCTTTTTTTTAACTGAAATAATGAGTAAGAATGTTTCAGCCCAACGAGGGTCTTCTCTGATCCACAAAAAATATCCTAAAAAAAAAATCTCTCTTCACTGTAAACTCCTCGTCTTTCAGACTCTCTGAGCTGAATGAGAAGAAAGGGAGTGAGAGGAGGAGGGAGGGAGGGGGGGACGCAAACATGAAGCCGTCCTCCTGTAACCCCTGAAACCCAAAAACACACACACACACACACACACACACACACACACACACATCCTGCCTCCTCCCCTTCTTCACCAGAACGAGGACTTTCGAGCCCAGGTAGAAAAATCAGATTTATTTTTAAAGCAGTAGAACATACTGATCCGTCAGACCGGTTCCTTTTCTTTGTGGAAACAGTCTGACCTCCCAGCATTGGGGGGTCTCTCACTCCACCACGAGCAGGTACTGTGTCGTGTGTAACGCACCCGCAACCTAAAAGTAATCCAGAAATCAGAGTCTAATAAGAAAAGTTTCCTGAATAAACTTTTTAAACACTGTCTTTAAATTCTCAATCTGAGGAATCCTTACCAACACGGACCGTACAGCATGGTGGATCTACAGAACTACAAACATGGAGGCGGACCGCATAGCATGGTGGATCTACAGAACTACAAACATGGAGGACGGACTGTATAGCATGGTGGATCTACAGAACTACAAACATGGAGGACGGACTGTATAGCATGGTGGATCTACAGAACTACAAACATGGAGGACGGACTGTATAGCATGGTGGATCTACAGAACTACAAACATGGAGGCGGACCGCATAGCATGGTGGATCTACAGAACTACAAACATGGAGGATGGATCGTATAGCATGGTGGATCTACAGAACTACAAACATGGAGGACGGACCGTACAGCATGGTGGATCTACAGAACTACAAACATGGAGGACGGACCGCATAGCATGGTGGATCTACAGAACTACAAACATGGAGCACGGATGCTTATGTTCATGTCACACCGTCGTCTCTGTTCTCTGATTGGGCAGGATGTTTTCCTATCGCTGCAAACATAAGATAACCCTGCAATCCCTGACCTAGTTGCTGGGGGAAATTAAACTGAGTGTCGTCACTAGGTGGCGCCATCCATGCTAGTTAACAAGCTTAAATGTTTCTTCTTCTGCAGCTCTTTTCTACCTGCGGTGGTTCTCAAAGTGTTTTACATTCACACACATTCCTACCTGATGGTAGAAGCTGACATGCAAGCTGGAAACCACCATCAGGAGACATTGGGGGGTCGGTGTCTTTATCAGGAACACCTCAGTATGAGCTCTGAGTGGTGGGATCAAACCGGTGACTGTCTGGTTACAGGACGGTCGCCATAAGCACTGAGACATCCACCATCTTTCTGTTGCTCGTTCCTTCTTTAAAAACAGGTCAATTAAAGCAACAAACAAAAGTTAAAATTTGTTCCGTTATGTTCATTTTCTATATAATTTGTGTGTTTATTATGATGTAAAGTCCAGTGTGATGTCACCTCTGTTTAGTGTGGATTCAGCAGAAAAAAGTTGGATTTATAATATGACCTAAATTGCTCCCTCAACGGGAAAATTTATGTGCTGCATTGTACAAAAGCAGGATGCTGCCACCAATGGTTGGAGAAACAGGGGGGTTAGGTGTCTTCTTCAAGGACCCTAGACAAGAAGTCAGTGAGAATTGAACCTGCGAACTTCCAGTTAGAGGGCAGACACTCTAACCACTGAGCCATGTTACTGTAGTGTTAGAAGATAGTTTCTTATTTAAAGTTTCCTAATAAATAATCGTTGTTGTGTTTACATTGTTTTTTCTGGCGCTTCGTCTCATTTGCAAACAAGTTTTTGTTTTTTTTTTGCTTGTTAAAAAGATCAAGTTTAAATCTTTTTCTGAGCTTTTTTGGAACTTTTATTTTTTTGAGTAGACAAAATGATTAAAATTGAAATTGGGTTTTACGTAAAAATATTGGGGACAATTCTGTTTTTCTCTGCTTTAAATCATTCAGGGTGTATGTCTGTGTGTGTGTGTGTGTGTGTGTGTATTTGCTGAAGTTTTCCTAAAGAAACATCAAAAATCTTGTTTTTTCCGGTGTTTTCCTCGACATGCCGGTGACCTCTGACGTTTTACGGGTCGTAAAGAAATCAATAAAACACTCAGCGTTTCAAAGTGAACCCGACAAAGTGAAGAATCCACACAGAATTTAAATGTCCGACACAAAACCAGCTGTGTGTGCAAAGTGGGAGTCAAATTCCACCCAGAGCCGTGCACGTGGATGAAGGTCAAAACGAGTGAACGGTGGCTTTAAAACCATCAAACACACGACGCTCACCTTTACTACATGATGGAAAATAAATAGAAGCTCAGAGTGTGTCAGAGCATCTCCAGCTGCTGGAGGTGGAGCCATCAGAGCGACCCTCATCATCATCATCCTCATCAGTGAGGTCCTCTCCTCTTAGTGATGCTGTTATTACACTCATGAACACCGAGGACGGACACAGGATGTCTGAGCTCCCCTCACACTCGTAAATCACTGAAGGGATTCATTGAAACTATCTACAGTTACTCAGTACCATCTATAGATCAAATGATTAGGTTTTCAGTCGTGAGGTCATGAATTTATAAACCAGGCAGAAGAATGGTTTTTGCTGCCAAAACGGGAGGAAATCCATTTAAGATTAGAATTTTCTGAGATTACGTTTGTAACAAAGTAAAATTGGATTGAATTTTGTTTTCTTTTTGGAAAAACAGTATTTTTATATTTTGTTGAATGATGAAGGAAATTATTTGAAAATTGTAAACAGTCGTAAAACTGGATTCAAACAAATAATTTAACTTAAAACCTGCTAATTTTGCAAAAACTGGCCAAAACTTTTAAAAACAAGTTAAATCTTTTTCTATATTTTGCAATAATTTTACCAAAATTTGGACAAATTTTGCAAAACATCTTTAAAAATGGTCCTAATTTCTGTTTTTGTAAAAAAATTATATCCATTTTTTTGCAAGAATTTACCAAAACTGTCAAATTTTTAATGTTTTTTTCTCAATAGTAAAGAATATAAAAATTTAAATTTATTTAAATTCACAAAAATTTATAAAAACTTGCGAAATTTCATAAAAATTTGCTAAAATTTGCTCATTTTTTTCAAAGTAAAAGACCCCGTCTTTATTTCTTCTGATTCACTCCAGCTCGGAACATCCACACGCCCATGAAGACTCCACATGAAGGAGCTGATGAAGGAGATGAGCTCTTAAAGCTAAACCGACCTGCTGCCATCACAAGTAGTGCATTTTCCAAAAAATGTGAGTATGTAGTTTAGTTTGTTTGTTTACAATAATTGTTTACAATTTTCAAGCTTTAGTTGTTTAGATTCAAATAAAAATTCTTATTATTTTACATGAAGAAATGTTTTTAAAAAAAATATATATATTAAACTGAAACTTTGTCGTATATCAGAGGAACAGCACATGGTAGAGGTTTTAAAGTCAGAGAGGTCAGACTGAGATGGTTTGGACATGTACAGAGGAGAGAGAGAGAGTACATCAGAAGAAGGATGCTGGGTTTGGAACCACCAGGAAAGAGGACTAGAGGAAGACCAAAGAGGAGGTTCATGGATACAGTGAAGGAAGACATGAAGATAGTTGGTGTGACTGAAGAGGATGCAGCAGATAGGGTTAGATGGAAGATACTGACTTGCTGTGGCGCCCCCTGAAGAGAAATGATGGAAGCAGAAGAAGTTGGTCTGAAACTTTGTCTCTACTGAATATTAATTTTTGTCCCTCTTGGTTGCTGAATTTGACCCCCTGGTTTTAATAACATAGAATCTAAAACCAGATTCCGTCCCTTTGTTTTTTCTGCTGCTCGTTTAGTTTAATGTTTACAAAAATTTTTAATAAAATTTTTGATTAATTTACTTATTTGTAAATATTTGATAAAACTTGTTAACTTTGCTTTATTTTACGTGTTTTTATAAAATCAATACAAATTATCGGTTTAATAAAAAAAAGGCAAAAGATTTTTTATTTTGTTCCAGTTTTGTTTAAATGTTTTGTTTGTTGTTTCTACGTTTTTTTTTTTTTTTTTCATAAAATGTGGATTTTACAAATTAAAAACATTCTTGTTTTGGAATAACTTACTTTTTATTCCTGAACAACCTGTCCTTAATGGAGTCACGCAGTTTTTCGGAGCTTAACCCAGGTGATTTCAGGTGAGAGGCAGGGTGCACCTACCCTCACCATGGTAACCAGGATCTACGTTCCTACCCTCACCACGGTAACCAGGATCTACATTCCTGCCCTCACCATGGTAACCAGGATCTACGTTCCTACCCTCACCATGGTAACCAGGATCTATGTTCCTACCCTCACCATGGTAACCAGGATCTACGTTCCTACCCTCACCGTGGCAACCAGGATCTACGTTCCTACCTTCACCATGGTAACCAGGATCTACGTTCCCACCCTCACCATGGTAACCAGGATCTATGTTCCTACCCTCACCGTGGCAACCAGGATCTATGTTCCTACCCTCAACATGGTAACCAGGATCTATGTTCCTACCCTCACCGTGGCAACCAGGATCTACGTTCCTACCCTCATCATGGTAACCAGGATCTACGTTCCTACCCTCACCATGGTAACCAGGATCTACGTTCCTACCCTCACCATGGTAACCAGGATCTACGTTCCTACCCTCACCATGGTAACCAGGATCTACGTTCCTACCCTCACCATGGTAACCAGGATCTATGTTCCTACCCTCACCATGGTAACCAGCTGTGGGTGGTGACCCAAAGAATGAGATCACAAATATAAGCGGCTGAAATGAGCTTCCTCTGCAGGGTGGCTGGGCTCTCACTCAGAGATCGGGTGAGGAGTTCTGCCATCCGGGAGGAGCTCGGTGTCGAGCCGCTCCTCCTCCAGGTCGAGAGAAACCAGATGGGGTGGTTCGGGCATGTGGTTAGGATGCCTCCCTCGCTGGTGAGGTGTTTTGGGAACGTCCCACCGGGAGGAGACCGCAAATAGGTCTACAGTCTGTTGTGGGGCCACACACACAGACACTCATTCTTAGGGGTAATTTAATTAGCGGCCAATAAACCTGACACGCATGTTCTTGGAGGAAACCAGAGTAAACACACGAAGAGAACATGCAAACTCCACACAGTAAGACCAGTGTAATTACTTTGTAACTGATTACTTGGTGACTGAGTTACCAGCTCAGCTGTACTCTCTTAGAAAGTAACTAATTACTCTGACTAATCAAACTCCGATCCCCGCTGCAGGTGTTCCTCTAGACTCCATCAGGCTCCATCAGGTTTTAAACTGAGTTTTTTTTCTGTGCCCCTCCGTCTGATATTCTGCTCACGTAGAACTGCGGCACTGCTCCTCCAATCCTGGCATCCATCCACACCTCCGACCCCCAGACACGCTTTCCTGCTCCCAAAACTTTCCCACATCCCTCCTACGCTCTCACTGTTTCCTCCATCCATCCTGACCTCCATCCGGCTTCACCTTTAACCCACGCTCTGCACACAGAGTGACCCCTCCACGTGAACGTAGACGGTCAGAGTTAAACCTGGACCAGGTGGGAATAGAACCAGCATACTGTACGTCTGTTTGATTCTGTTTTATTTGTAAATCCTGACAATAAACTTCACAGAAAACGTAATGTGTGAATCCAGCCCTCGTCGTATGGTTGGATTCACACCGAAGTTTAGGAGGGTACATCCATCATCTGTTCAAACCAGGAGTGAAATATGACGTCATGTCTTATTCGATCCCTCCTCAGGATAAAAGTTCAGGATGTTCGAGCATCGTCACGCTGAGACGTGATCACAAACATCCGACATCTGATTTAATTGTTTTAGTTTTCGACCTGGTTGCTAGGCAACATGATACTTCATGATATAATACTAAAAGCTTAATGATCAATAACTACCAGGTAAGGCCTGACGAGCCGCTGCCAGAGCTACAGAGACTGATCAAAAGTGGAATCAGAATTTGATTTGTTTATTTTAAATTCAGAAACAATCTGATTGGACAATTGGAAGTTCCGTTCCGTCATCTTCCGCTTGTTCCGGGGTCGGGTCGCGGGGGCAACAGCCTCAAACGGGCAGCCCAGGCCTCTCTCTCCCCGGCTGCATCCTCTAGCTCACCTGGAAGGATCCCAAGTCGTTCCCCAGCCAGCTATGAGACATAGTCTCTCCAGCGGGTCCGGGGTTTGCCTCTTGGTCTCCTCCCGGTGGGACGTGCCCGAAACACCTCACCAGCAAGGCGCTCGGGGGGCATCCTGACCAGATGCCAGAACCACCCCATCTGGCTCCTCTCGACCTGCAGGAGCAGCGGCTCGACACCAAGCTCCTCCGGGATGGCAGAGCTCCTCACCCGATCTCTGAGTGAGAGCCCAGCCACCCTGCCGAGGAAGCTCATTTCAGCTGCTTGTATCCATTATCTCGTTCTTTCTGTCACCACCCACAGCTGGTTACCATGGTGAGGGTAGCATCATAGATCCTGGTTACCATGGTGAGGGTAGCAATGTAGATCGACTTGTAAATCGAGAGCTTTGCTTTTCGGCTCAGCTCTCTCTTCACCACGACAGACTGATGCAGCGTCTTAGTTATTGGAAGTTAATTACAAAATGTTTTTTTGGATCAGAACAAAAATAACAAAAGAAACGCTGGTACGAAAACGTGTGTTTACACTAGTTTAAAGAGAAAGTTCAGTGAAATCACTGTGTTTAAAAAAATATGATCAAATTTAGTAAAAATTCCTCAAATTTGGCAAAAAATTAAGTGTTGACAAAATCTCACAGAAATTAATAACACTTTAATAATAAAACTAAAATTCATACGAATGTTTTTTTAAAATGTGTTTCAGCTGCACGCGTTGGCGCAGAGGCTGGCTATGGAACTGCTTCTAGGAATCTGTGTGTGAGTGTGTGAGTGTGTGTGTGTGTGTATGTGTGTGTGTGTGTGTATGTGTGCGTGCGTGTGTTCCATCTCTGTTCCGTTAAACTGGTTTTAAAAGTAATTTAATGGGATGTTTTTAAATGTAAACAGAGGCTCTTCAGACACACGAACAGGGTCTCCAAGAAAAACCATCTCCATGGAAACCAGTTTAACAACAACCCCAAGAAAACCCCAAAAAATCTGATAAAAAAACCCAAACAATTCAAGCTCAAAGAAGAAGAAGATGAACCAGAAACGTTACATACACACTTCCTGGGTCTTCTAAAGACGACCGACTGATCCACTGCTGGAACGTACCGGGTCATACAGGACCATATAAGGACACGGAGGGCTGCATCAGGTCGTCCTATCAGAATCAGACGTGCCCGTTCAGCTGAAAGCAGTGTTTACAACCTGCTAATGGATTCAAACTGAAAGAACGAGCAGGAAAAGAAATGGAAGGAAACAGAAGACGAGCCTCACGTTTACAACATCACCTTGTAACCTCCGAGTATCTGGGAGCCGGTTACCGTGGCAACCACTGTAAACACAAAAACAAACAGATAAAGAGTTTAAAAACATCAACATGTCGTAAAAAAAAAAAGTCACCATTAAATTTGTTTGTTTTTATGTTTCAGTCTCGTTCACTCGTGATGGCAGCAGGGCCATGTCCCTTTGAGAGCTGCTGCCAATGGTGGGAGAAACGGGGGTTAGGTGTCTTCTCCAAGAACGCTAGATGTGAACTCAGAGGGAATCAAACCCACAAACTTCTGGTCCGCAAGCGAATGCTCTACCACTGAGCCACCGTCTCCCACCAGGGTTAGGGTTAACCCCTAAAGTATCTGTATTGATATTTATAATCAATATGTCGATTTGAAGTTGAAACAGTGGAAATTTTTAGATTTTCAAACCTCAACTTTTGTTTCCTTAACCTTCTGTTTCTTGACCCTGAAAACTTAATCAGTTCATCTATAGTTGGTACTGAGTAAACATGGATGGTTCTATTGAAAACTCATGTTTGGAAGCGACACATTCTACCCACTTGGAATTTTTAAGAAATATTTTTGTCAAAAAAAATTAGTGAGATAACTTTTTGGTGATTATCGCCTCCAAATCCAAGACCACAGTCCTCGCCCGGAAAAGGGTGGAATGCCCCCTGCAGGTCAGGGACAGGGTCCTGCCCCAAGTGGAGGAGTTTAAGTATCTCGGGGTCTTGTTCACGAGTGAGGCAATAGCTGGGACGCTGCAACGGTCCGTCGTGGTAAAGAGAGAGCTGAGCCAAAAAGCAAAGCTCTCGATTTACAAGTCAATCTACGTTCCAACCCTCACCATGGTAACCAGGATCTACGTTCCTACCCTCACCATGGTAACCAGGATCTATGTTCCTACCCTCACCATGGTAACCAGGATCTACGTTCCTACCCTCACCATGGTAACCAGGATCTACGTTCCTACCCTCACCATGGTAACCAGGATCTATGTTCCTACCCTCACCATGGTAACCAGGATCTACGTTCCTACCCTCACCATGGTAACCAGGATCTACGTTCCTACCCTCACCATGGTAACCAGGATCTACGTTCCTACCCTCACCATGGTAACCAGGATCTATGTTCCTACCCTCACCATGGTAACCAGGATCTACATTCCTACCCTCACCATGGTAACCAGGATCTACGTTCCTACCCTCACCATGGTAACCAGGATCTACGTTCCTACCCTCACCATGGTAACCAGGATCTATGTTCCTACCCTCACCATGGTAACCAGGATCTACGTTCCTACCCTCACCATGGTAACCAGGATCTACGTTCCTACCCTCACCATGGTAACCAGGATCTACGTTCCTACCCTCACCATGGTAACCAGGATCTACATTCCACCCTTCCATGGTAACCGTGATCTACGTTCCTACCCTCACCAATGTAACCAGGATGTACGTTCCTACCCTCACCATGGTAACCAGGATCTACGTTCCTACCCTCACCATGGTAACCAGAATCTACGTTCCTACCGTCACCGTGGTAACCAAGATCTACATTCTCACCCTCACCTACAGTCACAAGCTGTGGGTGGTAACCGAAAGAACAAGATCGCAGATACAAGCAGCCGAAATGAGCTTGCTCCACAGGGTGTCCGGGCTCTCACTCAGAGATCGGGTGAGGAGTTCTTACATCCGGGAGGAGCACGGTGTCAAGTCACTCCTCCTCCAGGTTGAGAGGAGCCAGATGGGGTGTTTCGGGCATCTGGTCAGGATGCCTCCCGAGCGTCTCGCTGGTGAGGTGTTTCGGGTACGTCCCACCGGAAGGAGACCAAGAGGCAGACCCTGGACTCGTTGGAGAGACTACAGTATGTCTCACAGCTGGCGTGGGAACAACTCAGGATCCTTCCGGGTGAGATGGAGGATGCAGCCGGGGTGAGAGAAGCCTGGGCTTCCTGTCTGAGGCTGTTGCCCCCGGCAATCCGGCCCTGGATGTGCGGAAGACGACGGCACAGAAAGGTCATTTTTTGACGTCCCTAACGATCTGACGTCGGTTACGTAACCCAGCAACCATCTTTTTAAGTGACATTTATTTTTCTATTTTCGTTTACGTTCCAACAAAATCAAATAAAAAGACAGAAAATCTTTTAAAGCAACATTTAAAATTAAAA
Source organism: Neostethus bicornis (assembly GCA_902685375.1). Taxonomy (NCBI): domain Eukaryota; kingdom Metazoa; phylum Chordata; class Actinopteri; order Atheriniformes; family Phallostethidae; genus Neostethus; species Neostethus bicornis. The sequence goes on from LR738546.1 coordinate 30,130,941, forward strand.
TCAGTGGTTCACGTTCGTTTGAAAAACATCGTCATGACCCGAACATCAAATAAGAAAGGAGAAAGAATGAGGACGCGAAGCTGGAAGAATCACATTCATCCTGCTTCAAAAGAAAACAGGAATATTTTTAGCATCCCGTTGGATGTCGGACTTCTTTAGAAAAGTTTTAGAAGATATTTCCTGCTGCAGGCGAACCTGATGAACTCTGCTGGCTTGGCGTTCTGGGAGGAATGCAGCGTTGGCCCGGGCGACCGGCTTGGATGCTGATGAAAGCCTTTTCTTTTCCATCACCCGTCTAATTTATCTGTGTGTTCAGAGTGGCCAGGCCAGAGGCTGACTGCACGGTGGGGGGGGCGGTGTGGGGGCCAAACAAACACACACTGATGGAGAAGGTACTGGCAGAACGGCGCCCGAACAGCTTGGCACCGTACCCAGTGTTCCTGTATTGGCTGGGTGAGTGTTTGGCCTGGAGGGGATGATGGACGGACCACAGACTGAAAACCTGGGTGGTTTAAAAACTAAATTTATCAAATCAATGAGTCAAAAAAGTGAAAAACAGCAGAAAATAAATTATTAGGAAAGTTTGAGTAAAACATTTTGGTCAGATCCGTCCCATTCCAGCATGGTTTCACCCCAGGTTCATCTCTAGCCGGGCATCTGAAGGCCTTTTCCAAAAGTGGCTCCCCAGACAGACGATCCGATAGTCTCATTTCCCTCCAGGGGGCGTCACAGCAAGTCAGTTTCTTCCATCTAACCCTATCTGCTGCATCCTCTTCAGTCACACCAACTATCTTCATGTCTTCCTTCACTGTATCCATGAACCTCCTCTTTGGTCTTCCTCTAGTCCTCTTTCCTGGTGGTTCCAAACCCAGCATCCTTCTTCTGATGTACTCTCTCTCTCTCCTCTGCACATGTCCAAACCATCTCAGTCTGGCCTCTCTGACTTTAAAACCTCTAACATGTGCTGTTCCTCTGATCCTGTCCATCCTGGTCATTCCCAGAGAGATCCTCAGCATCTTCATCTCTGCTACAAACATCTCTGTTTCCTGTCTTTTTCTTCAGAGACACTGTCTCTAGACCAATCAGCATGGCCGCTCTCACCACACTGTCTCTAGACCAGCGGTCGGCAACCTTTTACACCGAAAGAGCCATTTGAACCCGGTTTCCACGGAAAAGAAAACACTGGGAGCCGCACATCTAAAATGAAAAAAAAAAAAAAAAACTTCTACTACTTTACCGCAGCATGTTTTCTTATGAAATCCACGCGCTACAGAGAAAATTATATTTTATTCATTTAATGAACACATTTTGAACATTTTGAATTCTTGAAAAATAATAACAATGAATGTCTCTTTCAAATAAATTAAAAAGCTGAATTTAAATTGTGCATGCAGCAAACAAAAGGGAAAAATCCGTGAGCCGTCATCCTTATATCGCCTTGGCCCAAGGCCCTTGGGCTTTCAAAGTATGCAGCGGAGCCTTGACTTGAATATATAAAATAAATTGGGGGAAAAAGCACTGTGTCACTAAACAATGAAAATTAAATATTTGCAAAATATCTGCATAAATATTTATTTTACCTGGTTAATGGGACTTCTGCTCCTGAACCTCTGCGCACAGCTTCTGCAAATCGGGGCTGTACGAAGTCACTTTAATCTTTACGCAGGACTGTAAGCTGTCATCTGTGAGCCGTAAGCGGTGTTTGTTTTTAATGCAGTTCATGGTGGAGAATAGCTGCTCACATACATATGTGGATCCGAAGATCGACAGGACTCCAAAGGCATATTTCTTCATGTTCGTGTAGGTGTCGGGATGGCATTCCATGTTTCAAATATGAGTTTGTCCGGTCTCGGGAGGTTCTCAATATCACTCCATTTGTGATTCTGAGCAAGAGTGGCCTTCTGACGGGCAACATCTTCAAGGTCCTCTGTCAAGCGTTTGAATTTGGACACCCAAATGTCTTTGTCAGCTATGTCAGCCAGCTCCAGCTCCAGAGCAGGTTGACTTACACCTGCAAATGCAGTCACGTTTAGCAGGGATGGATCAATGGTCAGGAGAGTGACGGGGAAGGACAATGTGGTTTTTTCCTCTCTGAACTCACGGAATCGTTTACCAAACGACGCTTGCATTGTGGTGATTGTAGACTGCAAATACTCTGAATTGATCACTCCGTGAGCTTGTTTGAACTCCCTTAAAGAGGGGAAGTGAGACAGTGTGCCTCTCTGTAAATCTCTGGCTAAAACTGTCAGTTTGCGCTCAAACGCCAACACCTCCTCCAGCATGTGCAGCGCTGTGCCTCCTCTCCCCTGAAGCGTTGTGTTCAGCGTGTTTAGTTTCGCTGTCATGTCCACCATGAAGTGGAGTTTTTCCAGCCACTCTGGCTGTTCCAGCTCAGGAAAGGTGAGCCCTTTGCTGCTCATGAAAGTTTTCACCTCTCCCAGACATGCAGCAAAACGTTGAAGCACCTCTCCTCTGGACAGCCACCGGACTCTGTTATGCAGCAGGAGATCAGAGTATGCGCTCTCCACCTCATCCAGTAATGAACGGAACTGGCGGTGATTTAAACCTTTTGCCATTATTTCATTGACAATCTGAATAACAACATTCATGACCTCTGTGCATTCTGGAGGAAAACTTTGCGCGCACAATGCCTCTTGGTGCAGGATGCAATGAAAAGTCAGCAGCTTTCTATCCAGTGATTTCTGCAGCAAAGCCACAAAGCCCCTGTGCGCTCCAGTCATACTCGGTGCCCCATCGGTAGCCACCGACACGAGGTGGGTTGTTTTTATTTCTTTGGCTCGTAAACAATCAAGCACAGCCTCACAGATGTCCTCCCCCCGTGTCTGGCATTTTAGTGGTATCAGCTCAACCATTTCTTCCTGTGGTCCAGCAGAATTCACATATCGGAAGAACAGCGCTATTTGTTCAATGTCCGTTTTGTCTTTGGACTCATCACAGGCGATTGAGTATGCTGCTGCTGAATTGATGTCTTTGATTTGCTGTTTTGTGATATTTTCTGCCATTTTTATGGTTCTGTCTTTGACAGTTTTCGCAGAGAGAGGCATCTCTCTGATTTTCTGCACAATTTCGTCTTTGTTTTTAAAGTCCGCAAATAAGTGTTCTGAAATCTTAAGGAATGATTCTTTCATATATTCTCCATCTGTGAACGGTTTCCCATGCCTGCCTATTTCCTGAGCGGCCACAAAGCTTGCATATGTAGTTGTATTTGCAGACTTCACCCACTTCTTGAATTGATTTTTCGTCCGGTCATCCTTCTGCATAAGTTCCGAAACAGCTTTTTTCCTCTCTTCTCCCTCTGGATATTTTTCAGCAAAGGCTCTGTGTGTATTGTTAAAATGTCTTGCGACATTTGACCGTTTATTGTTAGCCAGTTTTTCTCCACAAATTAGGCATACTGGTAGGCCAGTCTCGCCCGAGGTAAATGCAAATGAATCTGCCCAGGCATCATTGAATGTTCTATTTTCTTGAGATATTTTTCTTTTCTTACATTTCTCCATTGGTTTTGCCGGGATTGAAAGTCGCTCAAAATAGACGGCGTTTCAGCGGGTATACCAGCTTCCGCAGTGTGACGTCTATTTTGAGCGACGAAAAAATAATATCAAATAATTTAATTAATATTTTAATATTTCAAGATCACAATAATCTTCAAATTTAGAACTAAAATAATATAAAAACTAACACAAATAAAACACACTTCAATTAAATACAAAAAAAAAATTTTTTAGTAATTTATTTTCCCAAGCGGCTTGGGAAAATAAATTACTAAAAAATTTTTTTAGTAATTTTTTTTAGATGGGCCAAGAGCCGCATTATAAGGATGAAAGAGCCGCATGCGGCTCCGGAGCCGCGGGTTGCCGACCGCTGCTCTAGACCAATCAGCATGGCTGCTCTCACCACACTGTCTCTAGTCCAATCAGCATGGCCGCTCTCACCACACTGTCTCTAGACCAATCAGCATGGTCGCTCTCACCACACTGTCTCTAGACCAATCAGCATGGCCGCTCTCACCACACTGTCTCTAGACCAATCAGCATGGCCGCTCTCACCACACTGTCTCTAGTCCAATCAGCATGGCCGCTCTCACCACACTGTCTCTAAACCAATCAGCATGGCCACTCTCACCACATTGTCTCTAGACCAATCAGCATGGCCGCTCTCACAACACTGTCTCTAAACCAATCAGCATAGCCGCTCTCACCACATTGTCTCTAGACCAATCAGCATGGCCGCTCTCACCACATTGTCTCTAGACCAATCAGCATGGCCGCTCTCACCACACTGTCTCTAGACCAATCAGCATGGCCGCTCTCACCACACTGTCTCTAGACCAATCAGCATGGCCGCTCTCACCATGGTTTTCTACACTTTTTCTTTCATTTTATCTGAAACTCTTCTGTCACACATCACACCTGATACTTTTCTCCACTCGTTCCAGCCTGCCTGCACACGCTTCTTCACCTCTTCACCTCTACACTTTTTCAGCAAATTTAAACTGAGCTTCTTCTACATGTTTTGCCTCCATGTGGGCATCGCCATGAAAGCTGTTTTAAGAACTTTAATGCCCGCTTTTATCTGCAAACGGTCTGAAAATGAACGTTTAATGTCTCTTTCTAACCCTCAGACTCAGTCCAGCCAGCGTTCGGTCTAACTTACTGTCTTCTTTTAACTGGAGTCTCAAATAGAACTCTACTGATTGCTCAAATTTATATGACGTTAAAACCAACCAATCAGGAGACTAGATTCATAGTGCTGCTTCTACATTGCCATGTTTTCATGAGTAACGACAGAAACTCATCAAAGCGTCTGATTACTGGACGGGATCAACAAATGTCTCCTCATAACCTCCTGTACACAGACACACACCGTTAGGATGAAAATCAAGAGTTGAATTCGTTTGTTTACTTTGGTCTGGGTTTAAAATCAGACGATTTTAGGAATAAAATGAGCTGGACTGGTGCCAGGGGGCGTTGGCCAAGTGGCAGAGTTGCCTCTTTCGACCGGGAGAATCTGGTTTGATTCCCCTTGGGGCTGCTCACACTTCAAATCAATAAAAATGAAACACACAAAAAAAAAAAGTTGGACTGAAAACGCTTGAAACACTGTCCTTTCTGTATGGAGTTTGCATGTTCTCCCCGTGTATGTGTGGATTTCCTCCCACCCTCCAAAAACATGGATGTTAGGTTGATCGGCCACTACATGATTGCCACTATGAATGAGTGTGTGTGTGTGGATGGTTGTATGTGTGTGGCCCCGCGACAGACCGGTGACCTGTTCGGAGTGTACCCTGCCCGTCGACTTGAACCACCTGAGACGGGCTCCGGTACCCCCGGTAACTCCATAAGGGATAGATGTTTAAGACTGACTGATTGAGCCCAACCAATAAAAACAGATCTTAGAAATGTTGTAAAAAAAAAAAAAGAGAGATGTTTTTAAAACTTTTAACCCTCAATTTGTTTTTTTTTTTTCAAGTTTGACCTCAAATTTTCTTCATGAATTAAAATAAATAACTTTAATCATTTGATTGATTTATTGTTTGAAGTCAAACTGGAAGTATTTCATTTTGGACCTGAGGTAGCTGGTCTAATGGTGACCAGTTCAGAGAGGTGTGAGCGGCCGGTCCAGATGGATGTGCCATACAGAAGCCCTGCACCCCGCCTCATTCCCAGAGCAGATGGAGACCATTACAGTACCCTGAAAGATTGAAAGTGTAAAAGGAAAGAGGGGAGGGGGCTCGGCCTCGTCCAAAATCTCTAATTACCAGAATTGTTCGAATCTTTTCAGCTGGCCTGTTTTTTTCTTTTTGGCGAGGCCTCCTGAGATTTCTAAAGCAGACAGTTCCAGACAGAGACGTTGATATGCTAATCCGGGCCTGTACGGCAGGAAAGCAGCGTGTGTGTCTGCACACCGAGGTGTGATGACTTCCTCAAGCTCCGGCTTTCATGTTCTAGGGAGACAGTCTGGGAGCGGAGATATGCCGGCTAATTGAGACGCATCAGAAATGAAGCTGTCAGGCTTCAAACGGAGACGGAGCGGGGAAGAAGTGTCTGACAGAAAAAAGAGAGATTACACACACTCTGAACGATCATCTCCGCTCACACTGATGCTCTAATAAAGTCAGGAATAGAAACTACAGCCTGAACCGTGAGGATCTTTAAAACAGAGCCCAGCAGAGGCTGGTTTTTATTCAATCAGCCTCATTTAAACCCTTTGAATTAGAATTTAATTGTCTTTTATTCTCATAATTAATGGGAACAAGGTTCCGTTCCGTCGTCTTCCGCTCATCCAGGGCCAGGTCGCTGGGGCAACAGCCTCAGACGGGAAGCCCAGGGTTCTCTCCCCCAAGCTGCATCCTCTAGCTCACCTGGAAGGATCCCAAGTCGTTCCCCGGCCAGCTGCAGAGACATAGTCTCTCCAGCGGGTCCAGGTTCTGCCCCTTGGTCTCCTCCCGGTAGGACGTGCCCAAACCACCCCATCTGGCTCCTCTCCACCTGGAGGAGGAGCGGCTCGACACCGAGCTCCTCCCGGATGGCAGAGCTCCTCACCCGATCTCCTAGCGAGAGCCCAGCCACCCTGCGGAAGAAGCTCATTTTGGCCGCTTGATTTTACGATCTCATTCTTTCAGTCATCACCCATAGCTGGTTACCATGGTGAGGGTAGGAATGTAGATTCTGGTTACCATGGTGAGGGTAGGAACGTAGATCCTGGTTACCATGGTGAGGGTAGGAACGTAGAACCTAGTTACCATGGTGAGGGTAGGAACGTAGATCCTGGTTACCATGGTGAGGGTAGGAACGTAGAACCTAGTTACCATGGTGAGGGTAGGAACGTAGATCCCGGTTACCATGGTGAGGATAGGAACGTAGATCCTGGTTACCATGGTGAGGAAAGGAACGTAGATCCCGGTTACCATGGTGAGGATAGGAACGTAGATCCTGGTTACCATGGTGAGGGTAGGAATGTAGATCCTGGTTACCATGGTGAGGGTAGGAACGTAGAACCTAGTTACCATGGTGAGGGTAGGAACGTAGAACTCGGTTACCATGGTGAGGATAGGAACATAGATCCTGGTTACCATGGTGAGGGTAGGAATGTAGATCCCGGTTACCATGGTGAGGGTAGGAACATAGAACCTAGTTACCATGGTGAGGGTACGAACGTAGATCCTGGTTACCATGGTGAGGGTAGGAACGTAGATCCTGGTTAGCATGGTGAGGGTAGGAATGTAGATCCTGGTTACCATGGTGAGGGTAGGAACGTAGATCCTGGTTACCATGGTGAGGGTAGGAACGTAGAACCTAGTTACCATGGTGAGGGTAGGAACGTAGATCCTGGTTACCATGGTGAGAGTAGGAACGTAAATCCCGGTTACCATGGTGAGGGTAGGAACGTAGATCCTGGTTACCATGGTGAGGGTAGGAATGTAGAACCTGGTTACCATGGTGAGGGTAGGAACGTAGATCCTGGTTACCATGGTGAGGGTAGGAACGTAGAACCTAGTTACCATGGTGAGGGTAGGAACGTAGAACCTAGTTACCATGGTGAGGGTAGGAACGTAGATCCTGGTTACCATGGTGAGGAAAGGAACGTAGATCCTGGTTACCATGGTGAGGATAGGAATGTAGATCCCGGTTACCATGGTGAGGATAGGAACGTAGATCCTGGTTACCATGGTGAGGGTAGGAATGTAGATCCTGGTTACCATGGTGAGGGTAGGAACGTAGAACCTAGTTACCATGGTGAGGGAAGGAACGTAGATCCCGGTTACCATGGTGAGGATAGGAACGTAGATCCTGGTTACCATGGTGAGGGTAGGAACGTAGAACCTAGTTACCATGGTAAGGGAAGGAACGTAGATCCCGGTTACCATGGTGAGGATAGGAACATAGATCCTGGTTACCATGGTGAGGGTAGGAACGTAGATCCCGGTTACCATGGTGAGGATAGGAACATAGATCCTGGTTACCATGGTGAGGGTAGGAACGTAGATCCCGGTTACCATGGTGAGGGTAGGAACATAGATCCCGGTTACCATGGTGAGGATAGGAATGTAGATCCTGGTTACCATGGTGAGGATAGGAACGTAGATCCTGGTTACCATGGTGAGGGTAGGAACGTAGATCCTGGTTACCATGGTGAGGGTAGGAACGTAGATCCTGGTTACCATGGTGAGGGTAGGAACGTAGATCCTGGTTACCATGGTGAGGGTAGGAACATAGATCCTGGTTACCATGGTGAGGGTAGGAACGTAGATCCTGGTTACCATGGTGAGGGTAGGAACGTACATCCTGGTTACCATGGTGAGGGTAGGAACGTAGATCCTGGTTACCATGGTGAGGATAGGAACGTAGATCCTGGTTACCATGGTGAGGGTAGGAACGTAGATCCTGGTTACCATGGTGAGGGTAGGAACGTAGATCCTGGTTACCATGGTGAGGGTAGGAACGTAGAACCTAGTTACCATGGTGAGGGAAGGAACGTAGATCCCGGTTACCATGGTGAGGATAGGAACGTGGATCCTGGTTACCATGGTGAGGGTAGGAATGTAGATCCTGGTTACCATGGTGAGGGTAGGATCGTAGAACCTAGTTACCATGGTGAGGGTAGGAACGTAGATCCCGGTTACCATGGTGAGGATAGGAACATAGATCCTGGTTACCATGGTGAGGGTAGGAACGTAGATCCCGGTTACTATGGTGAGGGTAGGAACATAGAACCTAGTTACCATGGTGAGGGTACGAACGTAGATCCTGGTTACCATGGTGAGGGTAGGAACGTAAATCCCGGTTACCTTGGTGAGGGTAGGAACGTAGATCCTGGTTACCATGGTGAGGGTAGGAATGTAGATCCTGGTTACCATAGTGAGGGTAGGAACGTAGAACCTAGTTACCATGGTGAGGGTAGGAACGTAGATCCTGGTTACCATGGTGAGGGTATAGTAGAAAAAGTTTCAAAAAAGTCTTCTGGACAGTTTAATTCTTCAACGAGACGTTTCGACTTCCATCCGGAAATCATTTTCAATCTGAATGAAATGGACTGGAACCTGGATCCATTTATACTAACCTGAGTAACAGGTAAAAAATTTGTAAGAAGGGCTCGACCAATGAGAATGTAGGGCTCGACCAATGAGAATGTTCCTTAAGATGGCCGTGAATGGCTCCTATTGTAGCCACAGACCAGTAAGGTCTGTGGCTACAATAGGAGCCATTCACGGCCATCTTAAGGAACATTCTCATTGGTCGAGCCCTTCTTACAAATTTTTTACCTGTTACTCAGGTTAGTATAAATGGATCCAGGTTCCAGTCCATTTCATTCAGATTGAAAATGATTTCCGGATGGAAGTCGAAACGTCTCGTTGAAGAATTAAACTGTCCAGAAGACTTTTTTGAAACTTTTTCTACTATGGATCACTCCTGGATGAATGAGGGACTACACGGATATGGTGAGGGTAGGAACGTAGAACCTAGTTACCATGGTGAGGGTAGGAACGTAGATCCTGGTTACCATGGTGAGCGTAGGAACGTAGATCCCGGTTACCATGGTGAGGATAGGAACGTAGATCCTGGTTACCATGGTGAGGATAGGAACGTAAATCCCGGTTACCATGGTGAGGATAGGAACGTAGATCCTGGTTACCATGGTGAGGGTAGGAATGTAGATCCCGGTTACCATGGTGAGGATAGGAACGTAGATCCTGGTTACCATGGTGAGGGTAGGAATGTAGATCCTGGTTACCATGGTGAGGGTAGGAATGTAGATCCTGGTTACCATGGTGAGGGTAGGAACGTAGAACCTAGTTACCATGGTGAGGGAAGGAACGTAGATCCCGGTTACTATGGTGAGGATAGGAACATAGATCCTGGTTACCATGGTGAGGGTAGGAACGTAGATCCCGGTTACCATGGTGAGGATAGGAACATAGATCCTGGTTACCATGGTGAGGGTAGGAACGTAGATCCCGGTTACCATGGTGAGGGTAGGAACGTAGATCCTGGTTACCATGGTGAGGGTAGGAACATAGATCCTGGTTACCATGGTGAGGGTAGGAACGTAGATCCTGGTTACCATGGTGAGGGTAGGATTGTAGATCCTGGTTACCATGGTGAGGGAAATAACATAGATCCTGGTTACCATGGTGAGGGTAGGAACATAGATCCTGGTTACCATGGTGAGGGTAGGAACGTAGATCCTGGTTACCATGGTGAGGGAAATAACATAGATCCTGGTTACCATGGTGAGGGTAGGAACATAGATCCTGGTTACCATGGTGAGGGTAGGAACGTAGATCCTGGTTACCATGGTGAGGGAAATAACATAGATCCTGGTTACCATGGTGAGGGTAGGAACATAGATCCTGGTTACCATGGTGAGGGTAGGAACATAGATCCTGGTTACCATGGTGAGGGTAGGAACGTAGATCCTGGTTACCATGGTGAGGGAAATAACATAGATCCTGGTTACCATGGTGAGGGTAGGAACATAGATCCTGGTTACCATGGTGAGGGTAGGAACGTAGATCCTGGTTACGATGGTGAGGTAACCAGAATCTACATTTTTTATATAAAACAATTTATTTTAGGGATCATTTTTTGATCAGAAGTATAATTATTACGTTTTTTTTATCTTCACTTATAAACTGATTTCCTTAATTTCATTAAAACGTATTACAACGTTTATCATTTTTCATCTCTTTGTTTTTGGTTTAATCAGAATCAGAATCAGAATGCTTTTATTGCCATGTCAGTGAAAAACATCAGAGACTAGGAACTTGTTCTGGTACTGGTGTGCAAACATATAAAATAAAAATAATAAAAATAAAATAAATAAAAATAATAATAATTTTTACAAAACTAAGAGTGCTCAGAAGAAAAAGAAAAGTAGTGCAATGTCATAGAAAATAATAGAAAATAATAAAGATAGTGAAGTGACAAGAGGGAGGTGACTAAGAGATGTGGGGATCCAGTTTATAAAGAGTTCATAAGTCCAACGGCAGAAGGGAAGAAGCTGTTTTTGTGGCGGGACGTTCTGGTCCGAATGGACCGGAGCCTCCTGGCCGAGGGGAGTCGCTCAAAAAGTCCATGTCCAGGGTGGGAAGGGTCAGCTACTATCCGACCTGCACGCCCCCGAGTCCTGGAGACGTGCTAATCTGCTAATCTGCTTAATTGCTCGTTTAACCTCCAGCACTGTCGTCCTTTTTGGGCTTTCTGTTAGAGAATGATCCTCTCAGGGGTAACGGTCTTTATCTCTGGATCCAGAAGGCGTGTTGGAAGGACTTTGATTCTTAATGAAGGACCCCTTAGAGCAGGAAACAGATTTAGATACTTTATTAGACCCCTGTGGGAAAATTTATGTGTCTGGAAGCTCCAAGCAGTTCAAGAGAGAGCTCCAAACAGATTCAGAACAGATGCTGGGTGGTTCAGAGTTGGGTGCGGTGCAGCTGGAACACCTACTGGGGGGAACAGCAGCTTCGTAGAACAGAGTTGGAAACACACAATAGTTGGCTTGGCGCTAGGCGGAATGTGGGTTACCATGGTGACTATGTTTTTCATCTCCAGTGATTCCTAATAAGATGTTAAACTGTCTCTAAAAGCTCCACATGTTGATCCTTCACTGTGGTGGAACAACAGCAGCAGTCCACCATCTTTAGTTCCATAGTGAAGCCGACAGGAAGCACTGATGATGTCACTCAGAAGATCCTGCTCCACACGTCCACGAAGACTCCACATGAAGGAGCAGATGAAGGAGATCATGTCTTAAAGCTACTGCCATACCTGCTGCCATCATGAGTGGTGCATTTTTAACAAATGCAAAGTGTCGGTATTGTTGTTGCAAACTGAAGGTAATTTGAGATGGAAAAATTTAAAAAGGCTGATTTCCATCAGACAACTTTTGACTTTTGAGATAAAGAACCCTTGAAACGATGCTGACACAGCTGTTTTTCTGGATATCAGTTTGTCAAAATGCATGATCACAAAATTTGTAATACTGTATTTCAAAAAGGAAACAATTCTTATAGAATAAATAAGTCAGACGGACAGTTCCAACCAATACCAGCACAACATCTACAAATATTATATTTACATTTTTGGAAGTATCATGACCATCAGCAACCACAGCCCTAATTATCCAAGGTGTAAATTTGAGGTTTTGGAATTAAAGTGACTTCTTTTTTTTTTTTTTTTACATTTTTATTCACTCTATTGATCGCTCACCGGGAAAATTTGTGTGCTGCACTACTACACCGCAGCAGGCTGCCCACGATGGCGCCAATGGTGGGAGAAACGGGGGTTAGGCGTCATCTCAGTGGGATGCAAACCTGCAAAGTTCAGGTTGACTTTCGGTTCGTGGGCGAACGCTCTACCACTGAGCCACCGTCTTACTGTCTACGTTTAACTACCGTAATCACTTTTAGAAATATTTCAACTGAGTTAGTTTTAATTTTTGGATCATTTTTAACTCTCATTAAGTCAGATACACACTGACGACAGCCCACGGTTTTAAACTGAGTTTAAACATGATGATAAATAATGTTCATTTATCTTAATTATTAATCTTTTCTTATGTACGGTCCTACTCTGACAGGTATTTATGTGTGTTTTCTAATGGTTCCTTCGCTGCTTCAAAGGCTTCATTTCACTGTCCTCACTTCACTTCAGATTCTGTCCACAAGTCTCATCTTTTCACCACATCTCACTTTGTTACACAATAATGCACCACTTTTATGGGTCGTTCAGTATGCGTGGAAGTTGGCATACTCAGCCCTAAATCAGACCCAACGTGTTTCCAGACTGTCCAGATTATCCTGCAGTGAAACTGCAGGTCCTTTTTATTTGCTGACCACATGTTTTAAAGATAAAAGGTGAAAGCTTCGCTCCTCCTGGAGGAGCGGTGTGGTTAGAGATGTAAAACAATCCGCTGCTCTGGAACTTTCTGTGAGGCTGTTTGTCAGGGAGGTCTTTGTTTGGACAAGAAGAGCCAGGAACAGCCGGACACTGAGACAGAACGTGATACCGGCGGTACGGAGAGCATCTGGTGCTGGGAACCAGATCCACTGGGCTGCTAGAAACAAGCTAATGAGCTCAGAATCAGAAGGATTCTGGATAAATATCCTTCTATCGGTTCATCAAGAGGAACCTGAATGCACGTTTATAATTCCAACTGCAAATTTAACCCTTTACAGTAATTCTGATGTCATTTTACCAAAACGATTTGGTACCAGTGGTCTCACAGAAAGCCCACTCACACCCTGTACCCATGTAACCAACATTTAACCAGGACTGTTTCCTTCCTACCCCGTCCCTCATGGAGACAATGGGAATGGAAGTCCAGACGCTGTGCCCGCTTTGTTCCATCAGACTTTACCAGTGAGGAGCAGGAATAGCACCAAGATGGAGACTCTGAGAACCGGTAGAGAAGCTCTCTCAAAGGGAAGCTTTACTACCACTACTGGAATGATTGGACCTGCCTCGCCCACTGTTTCCTCAGCTTCTCGTCTCCTGTCTCCTCCTTCTTATCTCCTTGTGGCACATGGGCACAATCTGCCACCACACATCACCAAGACAGACACCCACACACACACACACACACACACACACACACACACACACACACACACACACACTCATTCTTTGGGGCAATTTTCAGCGTCCAGTTAATCTGACAGGAAGTCAGAGTACCTAGAGAAAACCCACACATACACAGTGAGAACATGCAGACCTCACACAGAATGGACAGTGTTTTAAGTCTCGCCCCCCTTCTTCTTCTCCTTCCATCATCTCCCTTCAGGGGGCGCCACAGCAAGTCAGTTTCTTCCATCTAACCCTATCTGCTGCATCCTCTTCGGTCACACCAACTATCTTCATGTCTTCCTTCACTGTATCCATGAACCTCCTCTTTGGTCTTCCTCTAGTCCTCTTTCCTGGTGGTTCCAAACCCAGCATCCTTCTTCTGATGTACTCTCTCTCTCTCCTCTGTACATGTCCAAACCATCTCAGTCTGACCTCTCTGACTTTAAAACCTCTAACATGTGCTGTTCCCCGATATACTCAGATAAGTCCCTCCCAGGACTCGAAACCATGACCTTTTGGCTGTGAGGCCACCGTGCCAGACATTGCACTACCGTCCTGCCCAGGTATTTATGCATGCTTTCTAATTGTTTTTTCACTGCTTTGAAAGCTTCATTTCACTGTCCTCAGGTCACTTCAGCTGCTGTCCACATGCGTCCTCTTTTCCCCACATCTTACCACATACAATACAAAAACCTGCTGTATGCATTCAAATCATTACAGCCTTCCACCTCCATATCTCTCTGATCTTCTCCATGTTGCCACACCTGCTCGCTCTCGCCGCTCCTCCTCCTCTATTCAGTTTTCTGTCCCCTCCGTCCGTCTTGTCACTATGGGGAGCAGAGCTTTCAGCCGCTCTGCTCCTCGTCTCTGGAACTCCCTCCCTCCTGATCTCCGCTACACTAACACACTCTCACGTTTCAAATCTGGGTTAAAAACTCATCTTTTTCAAAAGGCTTATTCTCTTTCTTAAATCTATGTTTTGATACTGATAAATTTTTAAATTTGTATGTATGTAATATTTTCTGTTGTTTTTAACATTACTGTATTTCTTTATATTTTTAACTGTGATGGACGGTGTCCGTGAGCGCCGAGAAAGGTGCCTTCAAAATAAAATGTATTATTATTATTATTACCGTTTAACAGCATCTGACATTTTTTTTTGGATAACGCACAACTTCATGCACTCTGACATTTTCACAAATCAAACAATTACCGTGAAAGTTTCCGTACATTCAGATTTTGTCGAGTACACACTTTAAAAATGAGGCCCCAGATGTGCCGCGGCAGCTACAGATGTAGGGCTTAAATTACCAGGCATGCATATACCCGCAAAAACGGCTGTCGTGGATCTGACTGCAAGATTTGGATCTGATCCAATCTCTCACTCAGAGATCAGGTGAGGAGTTCCGCCATCCGGGAGGAGCTCAGTGTCGAGCCACTCCTTCTTTAAGTCGAGAGGAGCCAGATGAGGGGGTTCGGGCATCTGGTCAGGATGCCCCCTGAGCGCCTTGCTGGTGAGGTGTTTTGGGCACGTCCCACCGGAAGGAGACCAAGGGGCAGACCCCGGACCTGCTGGAGAGACTATGTCTCACAGGTGGCCGGGTAATGACTCAGGATCCTTCTGGTTGAGATGGAGGATGCAGCCGGGGTGAGAGAAACCTGGGCTTTCCATCTGAGGTTGTTGCCCCGCGACCTGGCCCTGGATGAGCGGAAGATGACGGAACGGAACGGATATCAATAAAACATCGAGCTGGGAGTTTCTTGGCTCGGCTCCACAGGCTGACATCAGTCCCGCCCTACGGCTTCTTTCTGTCCTTGTCACCACTATCAGTACGATTCACTGACAAATCAATGTGTCAATCTGTGTCGCCGTGGTGACGGTCACTATGGTGTCGCCTCGTCATTGTTTACGAGTATTTTCAGGTGCCAGCAGCTCATTTGAATACCGATGCTTGAGTTTGTGTGGCGTAAACACAGCCGTAGTGCTGCCATTCCGTCAGATTGACACAATTCCTATCAAACGAGATCCCAGATGTGCCACGGCAGTTAAAGACCAGACGTGGCATGAGATGTTCTGAGCAAGGCCGGGAAAATCCAGAAAAGGACGATTTGTCGAGAAACAGTACAGTAAAAACGGTCGACAGTCCGACTCTGGTGGAGGACGAACAGGGCAGGGATTAATAAGAGGCAGGTGTAAAAGGAAGAGGAATCAGATTCTCACTTAAAGAAGGATGCTGAGTCCGGATGAAGACGGCGTTACCATGGAAACGTTGTTTCTCAGATGGAATTCAAGCCTGTTGTGAGATGTTCAGGCCCAGAGCAACTGGCAAACACTGACACACACTGTGTGGAAGAGACACGCCTTGTTCTGCACACACACACACACACTTCTGCAGAGCGGAGAGACAGACTGTCTGCAGCAGCAAAGGGTGAGATGTCTGGGTGGGGTCACCGGCCAGAGGACCCGGTGTGAACCTAATCTGGTTCCAAAGAGCCTCAGAGTCCTTCGACTCCTATTGAAATATCAATCAGATGTAACTATCCGGGCCGTTCTACCTCAGTTATACTTCAGAATATTTTCTTCATAATTTGGGCAGGTATTCAAGTGAATCACTGACCAATCAAAGGGCGGTGGTTCTCACCGCACAACCCTTCCTCATGTAAACTAGAAAATCACCCGGTCAACGCAAACCGACACCAAACTTCACAGAAAAACGTTTTCCTTTTCAATGAATTTCACCGTTTGTGTTCTGATCCCCTCGCCTGCCGCCAGAGGGAGCCCTGGATGTTCCTCATCACCCTGGTTAGGGACACCTGAGACTGATTCCTGATGCCACACATCTGTGGACCCTGCCATCTATTTAAGGGCAAACACCCCGGATTTCCCGGTCGGGTCATACCATCGCTTCCAGCCAGGACTCTCTGGTTGCTATGCCACTGGCGCTAGAGCGCTCGCCTGTGGACCAGAAGGTTG